>WNWK01000561.1:233007-353007 GCA_009830355.1 Cherax destructor | reverse complement strand
CTACCTTGTTAATCTCTCTCGGTATCTTATATGTCGTTCATGTATCCCCTATCCATCCTGTCCTCCAGTGTCGTCAGATTGATTTCCCTTAACCTCTCGTTAGTCTTGTTGCAAACCTTTGCACTTTCTCCAATTTCTTGATGTGTTTGACCATGCGTGGCTTCCATACTGGTGCTGCATACTCCAATAGGGGCCTGACGCACACAGTGTACAGTGTCTTGAATGACTCCTTAGATGTTGAAACGTTATTCTTAGGTTTGCCAGGCGCCCATATGCTGCAGCAGTTACTAGGTTGATGTGCGCCTCAGGAGATGAGCTCGGTATGATGCTTACTCCAAGATCCTTTTTCTTGAGTGAGTTTTACAATATGTGTGTGTATGTATGTATGTATGTGGAGCATAATAAGCCGAACTTGCTGAATAGGCCAAACTCCTTTAAAAATTGGACTTTTCAATAACAAAAAAATTACAATGATAGACCTACCCTAACCCAAAAGTATTTTTTTTTTAGCCAAATTTTGCTAAATATATCACATACATACATCACTTTAAATTTACTTAATAATACTTAACCTCAATGATATATGTTTTTTCATTATTCTAAAATTGATTTTCGCAAATTTATGGCATAAAGAAATTCACTGCCTATTTGTCAGAAAAACACCCTTGCTTTTAAGTCCTAATTCGCCAGTTTGGCTTATTCGGGATGCGCACACAAACACATACACACATATATATACATTTCTCTGAAGATATGTGTGTAAGCACATAAAAGCGCTAATTTTATTTCCTATTTTCACTGTGGTATTTTTTCATATTTGTAATTACGCGTTTTATTGTGATTTCTTCCATATGCACATACGTACATACATACAAAACAAAGTTATTGTAAGACGGGACAACACCAACACAGGCAGGCCTGCCCCTGAAACTATAAATAAAAATCTTTATTTCTACAAGTACAACGTATATAAGCCTAGCTGACATCAATGATATACTACTATATAGAAAGCCCCTTGTTATGCTCTGCAAAATTTGCCCCTTGTTATGCTCTGCGTAATAAGGGGCAAATTAGGTCACTTTTGTTCCAGGATGCGACCCACACCAGTCGACTAACACCCAGGTACCTATATTACTGATAGGTGTAAAGGGACAGCAGGTGTCTTAAGGAAACACGTCGTGTTTGCACCTGTACCGGGGATAACTGTCGGGACCTCAGTGTGTGAGCTGAGTGCGCTAGCAATCGAGATTTGGGACACCTTACATCTTTCACATAACTATATTCTTATGCATTTTGCTATCTTACCATCCCTCTGCTAATAATCACCATCTATAGGTACACGAGTGTAGTATTGCTTAAAATAGGTGGGATTTTTGTGTTAAATGGCACTTGTTATCGCTGACTTCAATGCTGACCTTCTATCAGCAGTGGTCTCATGTTAATCAGTGACACCGCTGACTGGGTGGCGCACCTTACACACGATAAACAACTGTTAAACCTTAACACGTGAATTTATCTTTTTGTTTTTGCAATTAGTGTGAAAATTAAGGTGTCATAAATTCCTTGCAACAGATATCGGTAGTAGTCATCTCCACCCTCTTTCACACACCCATTCATTTACTGTCTCCCTCAGTAACAGTAGAAACTAAGTCCTCTTTAATTCCGTCCGATGTTTTGTAAATGGTAATATAATTATTACAATGTGGTAAATTAATAAAATGAAAAAAAAAAACTCAGAACAAGCCATCATTTAGAAACAACTTAGACAATTCTTTTGGACATGCCTGAGCTTTAAATGCATTGTCTCTTGTGACTAATGTTGCAGGACTCCTTGACTTCTTGGTGTGTCTGCCCAAGTAGGAAAGGTTGATCAAGAGTTTCAGTAGGTCACAGTCTTGGGCTACGTAATGACGGCTTTCCTCATACATTTATCATTCTGCCATATCTTTAACACCTTAACTCTAGCATTATTAGCGACTGACAGTTTACTGATTATTATATAGCTATTCATCATGTACATTTTTTTTTATAGATTGTAGGAAGCAGAGTTTTGGCACGAGGAGGCAACACCTAGTGTTACCTCTAGTGGGAAGAAACTGTGTGCTCCTCATCTTTTTCATTTTATAGTAGATTTTGTTGGTAAATTTTATGGCTAAATGAAATATAAAAGATATATCAGTATAAAACGAATTTGTGCGCAAATATACGCTATCAAGATGTTCGTTATTTATGGCAGAAAGGTCGATGAAATTAGTTTTTTTTTATACATTTAAGACTATCATTCTGATGATATGTATGAGGTACTACATCAGCGTATGTGTTACAGTTATGGAATACTATTCTTTGAAATGTTAATAATTTTTAGTTACCACTGATACTGTAGCCGATTACTTCACCATCGTTATTGCTATCAGTACTGCAGTTACTAATATAATTTTTGTATGTATTTTATATGTATCTGGTGGAGTGGCTGCTTAATATACAACCTGAGGGGAGGGCAATCTTTCATTCACATTGTTGTTACCAGTTAAACACACCGAGCAGCAGGGTAGGCGTAATAAATACAATTCCCTTAACGTATGAGTTTTTAAAAACTTGAGTTTGAACAGGAAAGTTTCCTGTATAAAACATGGATGTGAAAATTTTACTGTGAAAATAAGTATAATACCGTATCTGGGGATTTTGTGGGAATAATCTTTAAATATAATTAAATGATCTGTAGGTGTCTTTTGAAGTATGGCAAGTAGAAGTGAGTTATTACTGTATAAAAGTTGAAAACAGGCAGCTAATATTCATGGCTACGAGAGCTTCACATCTATAATAACCCTCATACAGAGCCACATCGCTCAAGGTTTCAAGTCTCTACACACCTCATTCGTAACTACTTTGCTAGGACATTAAACAAGTTTTTAATACTCTTTGTTCATCTGTATAACATCGCCCTTAAGAATATTGATTCAACCTAATGACCAGGATAAACACGGGGTATGTATTTTGTTACCACATACCAACATGAAAATTATCTTACAGTATGAGTAGCCCTCTTCAGCAAACTAATGGGAACTGATTTGTTGTGTAAATTACCTTTTTATTGTACGAAACTGTGTACACTGCCTCCCAGCATACATCAGGGGGATTACTAATAGACCCCTGGCTGTCTTCAAGAAGGCACTGGACAGGCACCTTAAGTCAGTACCTGACCAACCAGGCTGTGGTTCGTACGTCAGTTTGCGTGCGGCCAGCAGTAACAGTCTGGTTGATCAGATCCTGATCCACCATGAGGCCTGGTCTCAGACAGAGCCGCGGGGGCGTTGACCCCCGAAACCCTCTCCAGGTAAACACTAGCAGAATGTTGCTACACAGTTCTATATGGTAGTGCCGTTGTGAAAACAAAAGGTAGCATATGTTTTACCGTGTCATATTTATAACACAGGATGGATTCGAGTATTAGAGGATGGAGGGAAGAAGGTGAGGCGGTCTCCAGCTCTTGAGCTAAAGTATTGTGTTGTATAAGTGATCAACAGTCTGGTGCCTGTTGTTAAAATACTGTTATCTTGCAGATTCTGGTTCAGTCATCCTCTCTTAAAGTAGTTTTGGCATTGATTTTCAAAATGGTTAAGACATCTTTGGTTGAAATTTAGTATAATTTATGATACTCAAGGATCTGATTAGCCTAGCGTAAAGTTAGTTTGGTATGGGCCTTCAAAATGGTTTTGGTCAAGTGATAGTCGTTTAAATCCCCTCAAGGGGTCGAACCTGATTGTCTTCCATTTTCCCCGATTCTGTATAACCCCTAAGGGTTTAGCTGTCCCTTTTGAATGTAATGATAATAACAGTAATAATAATAACAATAATAATAGTTTAGACTGGCTGTAATGTAATATATAAATATATAGAGTTGCTAGGTTTGATAAGTGGTATTGTTATATTCATGTGTAGGTCATTCATAACTGCAGGTCTGTTATAGCATAAATTAAGCGGATCTGGTGTTTAGCAATACAGTTTCTTTTTCCCTTGTTGAATACATTCATTCATCCATTTCTAAATATATAAGATATATTTAAGTTATTCTGTTTGTGTTGTAAGTAGTCAAACCTCAAATGTGATTAATCGACTGTTATGAAAAGCATTTAGGAAGATACATAGATGTATTCTGTATTTTAGATAAGACGGCGGTGACATGAACTTTTGTAGGCTAAAAGCTCTTGGCTTGTGAATAGAATTATGTAAAACAAAATTACTGTCATAAAAATGTCAGTTTATCATTTTTCTTTTGTTTAATAGCTTAATTTTCTCACTTGCATTTTTATGCGTTTGTGTGTTTGTAGTTTTTGCATACTTTTTTTTTTTGCTTTGTGTATCTGTGTTTACTATGACTGCCAGCTTACGTTGTCTAAATTGTGCTGCCTTCACACTTGAAGAGAATTACCAGCCCTAACTGTCTTCAAGAGGGAACGTTTGATAAGCTTCTCAGGTCAGTTCCTAATTAGCCTGGCTGTGGTGCATATGGTTGGACTGCGTAAGACTAGCACTAACAGCCTAAATCGTCTTCAGGTAACTTTCAGGTATGTGCACTTGCTGTGGGTGTTCAGATGTGGGTTTGCCACTTCTGTATGCTTACCAGTCCTGGAAATACCGTTCTTGTGGTGGACAGTGAAAGGGAGTGAGGCAGCTAGTTACTGATGCAGTGAGTACTGAGGTCGCATGCTCATGATAACAAGTACTTATAATGGAGCTTGTGTCGGTGGACAGGCGCATGGCGACCCACTAATCACCGTCCTGCTCTGAAAACTGGTTTTGCATTTTAAGTTTCTTTTAGTTCAGTTTAAGTTAGTGTGGTTTGTTTGACTGGGTATTGTTAGATTAGATTTAGACGCTTTCTTAGACAGAGGTTTCTTTGGGAATCAGAAGTTAACGCTCAGTGAAAAAATATTTGTGATTTTAATGGTTAACAGTCCTGTGGAACTCTTGATGATTTTTATTACTAAAACTGATGTATGTACATAAACATCAGTATGTTCAGCAAGCGGCCACCTATGCCCATGTAACCCAGTCATTGTAAGAGAATTAGATGAGCTTATACTAGTAAAACTAAACAAGTCTTTGAGCCCCGAAGAACTGTTTGTTCATAAAGACTTAAAACAATCAATCGTTAGCAAATCTCTGCAGTATATCACTACAAATGGGTATCATGCCAGGGATATGAAAGATGGCCAATGTGATACCTATGCACAAGACAGGAGCTAAGCCCCTACCTTCAAATTACCGCCCATCAGCTTGATATTATGCAAATGAATGCAATAACATAAAGTATTTATTTTTTGTAGATCCAGCAGAAATCAACGATCTGTAATATGCGAAAGCAGCAGTCTTATTTGAAGAACCGGGAGATACCGATAATATTATGAAATTATGACGTTGTTATCTACATGTATTCTGTAAGACAATAAATATCATCTCTGTCTTCCCATAGTACGACTACAACGGAGGGCAGTTTTGGTGTTAGTGTATTGATTACATCAGTGGAATCTTATCAGTTTCCTCTCCCTCTGTTCCCTCCTCTCTCTTCTCTCTCTGAAGCATTTATAGTAATAATTCGCTCATGCACGCATACAGGCATGCTTTCTCTCTCTCGTATTTAGAAAGTCGTGAAACAATCCTAGAATGTTCAGTGTGACGTTAAATCCTGAACATTATTTAATATTTTCATCTTCGCAGGCTTCAAGGTGGACGAGGCTAGATGTCCCTGGTTAGCCTTGACTGCTTGTGCCGTGAACACCAGTCTTGTTATTTTAGGTTGTGTTTCAGCAAGGATGGGATATGTCCTTTACTGATAAACCACAGTCATTGTTTATGAAGTTCCATATAGTATCTGAGAGTATATTACCAGCTTTCTGCTGCTGCTGCTGCTGCTGCTACTACTACTGCTGCTGATGCTGCTGAATATACACACAAAGCCTCGCGTGTGCCCTTGATGCTTATCAGTATGCAGAGATAATGGTATAAAATATCATCACGTTTGTAATAGAGACACAAATGTAGCATAATGTGATCCCTTATTGACGATGTTTCGCCTTCGCAGTGGACTCTTTAAATAGCTCACTGCGTGTGCGAAACGTCGTACGCAAGGATTGTAGCTGGGATGCCTATACAATCAAACTTTGACCTATTCATATTGCCACCGACATCTTATACAGTTCGTTTACACTTTAAGAGCTTTCCTTCAGGTGTAAAAGTGGCTTGGCAACTTTTTGTATCCATTCGTTACTGGGTGGGAGAAATATGGAGTGGGATTTTCCACACTTAGATCGCCTCTTTCTCATCATCCTCCCCATCTCTTCTAACATTTATTGAGTTGCGACTGTCGTAAATGATGCATGGTGAATGTTGACGAGATGAACTATCCTGTTGGATCATGACTGGTCAGTCATTCACTGGGAAAATTCAACAGTTGAAAATGACACCGATGAGCACATTGCTTCCAGGGACATTTGACATATTAGTTGAAGCAGAGTAGTGATATATATATATATATATATATATATATATATATATATATATATATATATATATATATATATATATATATATATATATTATATATATATTATATATATAACCCCCGCCCTGCCTTCCCTCCTGTAGTGGAGGGAAGGCGGGGTAGGGGTCGGCCTAGGAAAGGTTGGAGGGAGGGGGTAAAGGAGGTTTTGTGTGCGAGGGGCTTGGACTTCCATCGTGTTAGATAGGAGCAAATGTGGACAAATGGTTTTTAGGACTTGACGTGCTGTTGGAGTGTAAGCAAAGTAACATTTATGAAGGAATTCAGTGAAACCGGCAGGCCGGACTTGAGTCCTGGAGATGGGAAATACAGTGTCTACACTCTGAAAGAGGGGTGTTAATGTTGCAGTTTTATAACTAGTGTATACAATATACAGAGAAATATCACAGTCAGCAGGATTCGAAACTACACCAGGAAAGGCTGGCAAGGTTCCAAAGTGACTCTAGAGCAGTGGTTCTTAACCTTTTTCGTCCTATGACCCCCTAGACTCTTGAGGGTATTACCGTGACCAATATAATAAATTTTGAAATGGTGAACCTTGTGAAAAGGTAAGATAAAACAAAATGATAGGAAGACCATGGTTTATTGAAAATGTCACAAAACAAAAACCTTGAAAAATTCCACATAGCCTCTACAAATGCCAGAACATTGCAAATTCCACAGAACTATTGAACATCATACAAAACCTACTTCTCATTCACTCACTGGGAAGGTTGAAATTGTTTTGCAGCCATACTAAGTCTTATCAAAGCGAGGAGCAGTGCCCGGCAGGCAACACCTCATGTCAGCATCGATCACAAGCCTATTGCGTGCCTTCGTTTTCAGTGTTACCATTGCTGAGGATCCAACCTCGCAGCGATAGGTTGAAGGGGACTGGATCAGCATGGTCAGTGTACGCATCTTTTCATGAAGAAGATTCTCGTTCGCCGTACAACCTCGTTCCAACAGCATTGTTAATTCCTCTCGAAGTTGTAGCACGCGATTTAGAATCTTGCCACGTGAGAGCCAACGTACCTCTGTGTGAAATAGAACAGAGAAGTCGGCACCCATTTCTTCACGAAGGCTTTGAAGCCGGATTTGCAACCGGTTATAGAAGGAGCCCCATCTGTACACACTCCGACAAATGCTTCTTCGCCAGTGGTAAGAGGCTTCTTGGTCTGCTCGATTTTTAGAGCAATTCTGTATGAAGCCTCCAATGCTGCTTCATTCTGACGAGCGAAGTGAACAGTGGAATCGATACGACTGCCCTTCAGAGAAGCTTCTTTTCACTGAAAAAGTCCAAGTTTTTGTCCACCAGATGGCTGTGGCAAGACTCAAAATGGACCTTCAGTTTGCTTGGCTTCATACTCTCGTGCCTCAAAACTTTGGTGCAAACGACACATTGCTACTTGACCACAGAGTTCTGAATGATGCTTGTGAAACCCATCTTGAGAAAGGATTCGTACGTACGCTTCTTGGCAGACATAGTGAAAACAGAAAACCGCCTTGGGAATCAAGGAACAAGAGCGACATACGCCCCCACCGCAGCTATGAACTGACTGAGTGAGTGGTTGTGGTTGATGTGTTTACTGTAGCAGACCACCGCACGTGTGATCAGTGTTGACACTCGCCAAACTGGTAAAAACCCAACTGGCTAATTCAAATATATGAAAATAAATTATATTCTCCCGAACCCATTGTGACCCCCCGAGAAACCCCAGACGACCCCCCAAGGGGGTCACGACTCACAAGTTAAGAACCGCTGCTCTAGAGTCTAGACCACTCGGCCACAGATGCCTCAAAAGCTTGGCAGCCTTGTTTACAGGCCATGTTTCTTCCCAATCTGGGCACACCAGTGTGCCTTAAGCATGATTTCAAGCTATTTCATTCTGCTCCTGTATGTTTTGAAATCACAAGCAATTTTTCTATCATTACACCAGGCAGAAACAAACGGGTATATACAGAGAAACATCGCAGTCAGCAGGATTCGAAATCACGTCAGGGAAGGCTGGCAAGGTCTGGTCTAGAGCATCACTTGGGAACCTGGCCAGCCTTCCCTGATGTTGTTTCGAATCCTGCTGACTGCGATGTTTCTCTGTATATACCCGTTTGTTTCTGCCTGGTGTAATGATAGAAAAATTGCTTGTGATTTCAAAACATACAGGAGCAGAATGAATAGCTTGAAATCATGCTTAAGGCAATCTTATATATATATATATATATATATATATATATATATATATATATATATATATATATATACGGAAAAAGCCACATGGGGAATGGAAATCTTTAGCCCAAGAGGAAAGGTAGCTCGTTGATGTGTGTTTGTGTATGTATGTATATATATATATATATATATATATATATATATATATATATATATATATATATATATATGTATTGTATTGTATTGCATATTATATATGCAATACAATCAAACACTCGATCTTAATACAGAACAAGCCATATGCGATGGAAATCTTTAGCTCAAGATCTTTCCACTCACTGTGCGTCGTTAGGAGCTATGACTATTGCAAGACTAGCAACAGATAGTACAGATAGTAGGGAAAAAATTCCCTCTGAGGCAAGGCCATGTCTCCACTGTGACATGGCTCAGTGCTTTACACTTCTGCCTTGTCTGAGAGAGAATTTTCCCCTACTATCTGTTGCTAGTCTTGCAACATTACATAGCTCCTGACGACGCACAGTGTGAAGATTTTGAGCTAAAGATTTCCATCCACATCTGGCATGCTCTGTATTGTTAAGATCGCTTGCTTGCGATTGTATTGCATATATATATATATATATATATATATATATATATATATATATATATATATATATATATATAATAGTAATAGTAGTGTATTTCCATTATTCTAATGTGCATTTCCTTTATATTACAGAAGGTTTGTTTCTCTGACCCGTGTACACTTGTCCAGGACGACGATGCTGGTAACGTAACACGTCTGTTTTACAGTTCCTTGAATAATGTAGAAAAAATGTCTTCTAAATCATATACCAAAAAGTCAGTTGGATATTGTGGGTCACATCCTATTGCAGTAGACAAGACCTAAGAACCTAAATGCAATAAAGTATTTATTCAGAGTTGGACTTGGCGTATTTCCCGCCAGTCAGTGTGATCTTGATATCCAGGTTTGTGTTTTGAAGATCAGGTCTGCTGTATCTCAAGTCTATGTGGTCTTGATGCCCCGGTCTGTATATTACGCAGACGTCAGATACAATTGAAGCGGGCCAGTTGACCTGGCCTTAGGCTCAAAAGAAACCTCAAATTTAGATATAATATATATATATATATATATATATATATATATATATATATCAGAACAATCCAGTGAGTTAAATTAAAGAAATTTTTGTTGTTTAAGGACATAGTGTATGTGACAGGAAATACAAGACCAAGAACATTGCACATGTTCTTTGCAAAAGGTGAAGGCATGGAACCTGAATATAGTAAGAAGTCCTTAACCTTGACATGGTGTTTATCAAAGAATAATTTAAACAGAACAATTACAATGATAGCAAAAGGGTAACGAAAGTGAGTGCAGTGGAATGAAAGGATGAATTCCCAAGTCTTTCAGAAACTGAAGCACCTAAAATCTTTAACACAAATTGATGAGTAATTTTTAAGTAACATTACCGTGCATCAGAGTTATCATTGGCAGTATTGAAATTTTATTTTGTTTTGAGGAGACGGCAAGAGCGGGGCTTGTCCCAACCCAACTACTCTGCAGAGATATCGGGTGAAAAGTGACATTTTAAATGAATGAAGGTGGACCAAGAGCACTGTTATGCTCCGCTAACTGCATATATATATGATCTTACAAAGGTTTGGAGTAAGTACGTTTTTAATTAGGTTTTACAAAGACAATGTTAACTTTTACAATAATTTTGAGGGTACATAGATGGTTGTGGCATACATATATTTTGCACATTTAAGCCAAGATAACCAAAAAAAGTCAAACAAACATCATGGCATTTCCCATCTTTAGCGAAGAGGAACACCATACATGATGGTAAACAGTGTATGAGAACGTCCGGGAGGGACAGGAGTCATGACAGGAGGCTGGTGATGGGGTTAGTGCCTGCTGCGTCAGGAAGGTTGTGTTGTGTGGGAGTGACACCTGTTTTATTGCTGTGTTAGCAACACTAACAGTAACGTCACCGCTGGCAATGTTACCCTGGCTACCCCGCGCTCCTGGGAAAAAAAGTCATTTAGGTGACTTAGTGGAACTGAATTTATCACCCCGCACGTTTAATTAAGATTGACCTGATATATATATATATATATATATATATATATATATATATATATATATATATATATATATATATATATATATATATATATATATAATATGTTAATTTGATCAAACCTTATCTGCTCAGATTTGTACACATGGATATAAATAGTCGGTTTAGAGATACAATATATTCTCCAGCTAAGGCGATGCCGTAAAAAATAATTGTAATCCGCTTAAACGTAACAAAAAAGAGACCTATAAATGGCAGTTATCAGAAGTAGACATGATCACTGTGGACGGAGGTGTATGTCCTGGGGGGAATATGAAGTTAAGAGCAGGTGTGCATATAAAAGCATACAAATGAAGGAACACTGCAGTAGGCCTGTTAGTCCATGCTAGACAACTTCATCTCACACTTAACCACACCCATTCACATATCCATCTATTCTGTATTTAAAGCTACGCAAAATTCTCGCCCCAATGACGCTACCAGGGAGTTTGTTCCACTCTAAAATTCTGGTGCCAAACTTCCCGATATCTTTTATAATTTAAATTTGTCCTGTTTGAATCCATTGTTGCGAGTCTTGTATTGGTTGCATACTTTTACCACGTTATTTATATCCCTTTTACTCCTGATTTCCATTTGTACATTTTGTTCATATCGTCCCTAATATCAGGTCTCTCCGGACAGTGCAAGTTCATTACCCTCGGCCTATCTTCGTAGGGAAGGTTTCTAAACTATGGGATCAACTTGGTGATTCTTCTGTGTATGCAGCATTTCCCAGCACATTTATGTCCATTCTTTAATATGGAGACCACGGCTGAGCAGCATAATCTCACTGAGGTCTAACCAAAAATATATAACGTTGAAGTATAAACTAAGAACTTATTATTTATACCTCTTGAGATGAAGCCAATAATAGTATCAACTTTACTGCGAACTTATGCGCTGTTGTCTTGATTTTAAATTTCTGCTGACCAAAACTTCTAAATTTTGTTTCGCATTCACTTTGGCTAAGATGTACATTATTTAACTTATAAATACCATAGTTATTTTCTTTTTCTAGGATTAGAACCTTACATTTGTTGACACTGAACTGTATCTGCCACGTCTCCGACCACATCATCAACATTTTGAGTGGTATATATTTCAGTGTATGTACACTGATGGTAAAGTGTTTGTTTTGTTAGGAAACAAGACAGTGATCGTGGACATGGGCTCTAGCGGCGTAAACGTTTGTTTTTCCAGTGCTGGCAGATAATTCTTGTCTCAACTGCTAAACCACTATGACATAATTACGGAGGCGTTGGAAGAACACCAAAACGCAGTTGTGGTATACACGGATTTTGCAAAGGTGTTTGACAAGTGCTATCATGGACGGGGGGGAGGGGGTTGCCCACAAAATGAGAGGGATACGCATAGCAGGGAAATTAGGCGAATGGATTTCCAAATTTCTGACAAATAAAACTCTGAGGAATAGTAACAGTAAAATCCAGCATCAGCGAGGTAAAAAACTCAGTACCCCAAGGGACGGTCCTGGCGCCTCTACTGTTTATTTTCCTCTTATCAGATAGATAAAAGCACTCGCAGCAGCTTTGTATCATCATTTGCAAGTGATACCAAAATAAGCATGAAAATCACCTCGGTAGATGACACGGAAAAAATGCAGAAAGATATAAGCAGGATTTTCCAGTGTTCGGTGGAGAGCAACATGATGTTCAGTGGTGATAAGTTCCAGCTGCTCAGATATGGAAAGAATAGGACACGGTATACAAAACCCAAGAGGATCATCAAATAGCATCTGGTAGTAAATATGTCGCCTGACCTTTCTTTCAAAGACCACAATAAGGCAAATGTTATGACAGTCAAGAAAGTGTTGGGTGGATAATGAGAACATTCAAAACAATGGAACAATTTAATCCTGTTCTTTATTGTCCCATGTATAACTCCGGTTCTCTGAACCTTGATAAAGTTCTGTTTAGTGCGAAACAGATTAAAACAGCAAAAATGTTCATGTCTTGAATCTCAAACGTGTTGTTGGCGTAATCGTCAATAATGTTACCTGACACAGGCCTTCTTCAAATGAGGATTCTCTCAGTGGCTCCATTTCTTCTACATTTAAAGAGAAGGTTAAGATGCGCGTCTCCTAATGTTTATTTTTCCACCAGTCATACCATGAATTAAGAAAGCAGACAAAGCAAATGCGATAGTAATTATGGACAAGGTAGATTACAGGGGAGAAATAACATTAGAAAACAGGGACTCTGATGTGCCCCTTAAGAAAGCGTAGGAGGCAGCCCAGGTCAGTGTTTAGTGAGTGGGCGGCCTTGATTGACCTCATCCCAGGGTCATGACGATTCAGCGCATCCCATGATTGAATGAGAGGCAACTAGGATCTGAGAGCCGCTGTCGCTAGCTGTTTAAGTTGTTGTCTTTGTGTGAGTTGTTGGGTAAGGAGAGGTCATGAGTTCTTAAGGTGGTGGAGGGAGCACCAGCTCCTTCCACTGCAACTGTTGATGGAGGGAACACCAGCTGCTGCAACTGTTGATGGAGGGAACACCAGCTGCTGCAACTGTTGATGGAGGGAACACCAGTTGCTGCAACTGTTGATGGAGGGAACACCAGATTCTGAAACTACTGATGGAGGGAACACTCACTGCTGAAACTACTGATGGAGGGAACACTAGCTGCTGAAACTATTGATGGAGGGAACACTCACTGCTGAAACTATTGATGGAGGGAACACTAGCTGCTGCAACTGTTGATGGAGGGAACACTAGCTGCTGAAACTATTGATGGAGGGAACACTCACTGCTGAAACTATTGATGGAGGGAACACTCACTGCTGAAACTATTGATGGAGGGAACACTAGCTGCTGCAACTGTTGATGGAGGGAACACTCACTGCTGAAACTACTGATGGAGGGAACACTAGCTTCTGAAACTACTGATGGAGGTAACGCTCACTGTTGAAACTATTGATGGAGGGAACACTCACTGCTGAAACTATTGATTGAGGGAACACTAGCTGCTGCAACTGTTGATGGAGGGAACACTAGCTGCTGAAACTATTGATGGAGGGAACACTCACTGCTGAAACTATTGATGGAGGGAACACCAGCTTCTGAAACTAATGATGGAGGTAACACTCACTGCTGAAACTATTGATGGAGGGAACACTAGCTGCTGAAACTATTGATGGAGGGAACACTCACTGCTGAAAATATTGATGGAGGGAACACTCACTGCTGAAACTATTGATGGAGGGAACACTAGCTGCTGCAACTGTTGATGGAGGGAACACTAGCTGCTGAAACTGTTGATGGAGGGAACACTAGCTGCTGAAAATGTTGATGGAGGTAACACTAGCTGCTGAAACTATTGATGGAGGGAACACTAGCTGCTGAAACTATTGATGGAGGGAACACTCACTGCTGAAAATATTGATGGAGGGAACACTAGCTGCTGAAACTATTGATGGAGGGAACACTAGCTACTGAAACTATTGATGGAGGGAACACCAGCTTCTGAAACTACTGATGGAGGTAACACTCACTGCTGAAACTACTGATGGAGGGAACACTAGCTTCTGAAACTATTGATGGAGGGAACACTCACTGCTGAAACTATTGATGGAGGGAACACTAGCTGCTGCAACTGTTGATGGAAGGAACACCAGCTGCTGGAACTATTGGTAGAGGAAGCACCAGCTTCTGGAGCTATTGATGGAAGGAACACCAGTTGCTGTAACTAGTGGTAGAGGGAGCACCAGCTGCTGGAACTATTAGTAGAGGGAGCACCCGCTGCTGGAACTATTGGTAGAGGAAGCACCAGCTGCTGGAACTATTAGTAGAGGGAGCACCAGCTGCTGGAACTAGTGGTAGAGGATGCACCAGCTGCTGGAACTATTAGAAGAATAAGCACCAGCTGCTGTAACTAGTGGTAGAGGGAGCACCAGCTGGTTTGGAAACATAGCTGTTGATCTACCAGATTCCCAGGCAACGCTCTAGACCACTCAGCCACACAAATGCCACATAGACTGGGCAGCTTGGTTCACAAGCCATGTTTCTTTCCCAGCCTGGGCACGTCAGTGAGCCTCAAGCATGGATTCAAGCTATTTCAATCGCTTGTGAACCAGGCTGCCCAGTCTATGTGGTATTTGTGTGGCCGAGTGGTCTAGAACACTGCCTGGGAATCTTGTCTGTCTCAGAAGCAGTATCGAGTCCTGACTGCGATCTTTCTCTGTATATACCCGTTTGTTTCTGCGTGGTGCATTGATATAGTATGTGTGTGCAGGGGTCGATTCACAGCTCCTGGCCCTGCCTCTTCGCTGGTCGCTACTAGGTCACTCCTCCCGCTCCATGAGCTTTATCATACCTGTGTGTGTGTGTATGTATGTATGGTAGAGTTATTATAGAAAGAATTAAGAGTAAGACGGAGAGTAGGATAGCAGATGAACTAGGAGGCTTTAGGAAGGGTAGGGGTGTGTAGACCAAGTGTTTACAGTGAAACATGTAGGTGAACAGTATTTAGATAAGGGTAAAGAGGTTTTTGTGGCATTTATGGGTTTGGAAAAGGCGTATGACAGGGTGGATAGGGGGGCAATGTGGCAGTTGTTGCAAATGTATGGAACAGGAGGTAGGTTACTGAAAGCAGTGAAGAGTTTTTTACGATGATAGTGAGGCTCAGGTTAGAGTATGTAGGCGAGAGGGAGATTGTTTCCCAGTAAAAGTAGGCTTTAGACAGGGATGTGTGATGTCACCGTGGTTGTTCAATATATTTATAGATGGAGTTGTAAGAGAAGTGAATCCTCTGGTGTTGGCAAGAGGTGTGGGGTTAAAAGATAAAGAATCTAACATAAAGTGGGAGTTGTCACAGTTGTTTTTTGCTGATGACACTGTGCTTTTGCGAGATTCTGAAGAGAAGTTGCAGAGGTTGGTGGATGAGTTTGGTAGGGTATGTGAAAGAAGAAAATTAAAAGTGAATATAGGTAAGAGTAAGGTGATGAGGATAAAAAAAATGATAACGAGAGACTGGATATCAGATTGGAGGGAGAGAGTATGGAGGAGGTGAATGTTTTCAGATATTTGGGAGTGGATGTGTCAGCAGATGGGTCTATGAAGGATGAAGTGAATCATAGAATTGAGGAGAAAAAGATAAGTGGTGCACTGAGGAGTCTGTGGAAGCAAAGAGGGGAATATATGCTCTTGTATGGGTGTGAAGCATGGGTGGTGAATGCTGCAACAAGGAGAAGGCTGGAGGCAGTGGAGATGTCATGTCTGAGAGCAATGTGTGGTGTGAATGAGAGAATCCGTAGTTTGGAGATGGGTAGGAGGTGCGGGATTACCAAAACAATTATCCAGAGGCCTGAGGAGGGGTTATTGAGGTGGTTCGGACATGTAGAGAGGATGGAACAAAATAGGATGACTTCGAGAGTATATAAATCTGTAGTGGAGGGAAAGCGGGGTAGGAGTCGGCCTAGGAAAGATTTTGTGTGCGAGGGGCTTGGACTTCTAGCAAGCATACGTGAGCGTGTTAGATAGGAGCGAATGGAGACAAATGGTTTTTAGGACTTGACGCTGTTGGAGTGTGAGCAAGGTAACATTTATGAAGGGATTCAGGGAAACCGGCAGGCCAGACTTGAGTCCTGGAGATGGGAAGTACAGTGTCTGCACTCTGAAGGAGGGGTGTAAGCACGTCTTTGGCAAGACAGTGATGGAGTGAATGATGAAAGTTTTTTTCTTTTTCGAGCCACCCTGCCTTAGTACATACATACATACATATATATATATATATATATATATATATATATATATATATATATATATATATATATATATATATATATATATATAACATTGTGCGTGCGTTGTTTCCATCACTCCCGACCCTAAGATGAAATTTTACAATATCAAGGACTAGTGACTCGAGTTGGGTGATTGGTGGCCAGGTTCAGAAACTAGGTAGTGCCCCGGGTTCAGAACTCTGAACATGAAGGAGGGAGGAGGCTGCCATAAATACTATTATTAGAGATAAACTACCACAGAATTTCCACCTGTGTGAAGATAATTAGGGAGCGTGCTAGCTAGGCTGGTTGGTCAGTGGGTGGGGAGGCAAAAAGTAGCTGCTTGTGTACCTCAGGTTAACACCTGTGTCAGGGTAGTTGCACCCGCTGGCTCGCTGCTGCTGCTGCTGCCTCCTCTAATGTTGCGCTTACTGAGCACCAGAAAAAATATAGATGTAGTAGTAATAATAACAATAATAATAATAATAACAGAACCTATCTCTTTCACTGGTAATTTACTGGTGCCTTGAGGAGATGTACATATAACCCAGCGATTATACTTTTTTTTTGGTTTGACATGGTAGCTGGGCTAGTAGTACGATGGTTAAACGCACTTACTGTGTCTTGCATTATCTTTTATGCCCTTATTTATCATTCTTGATATTGCAGCACCTGTTCGTGCCTATTGATGAAGTATTTTGACCATTCCTTTGTATTTCGATCTTTGCTGAAGAAATGATTTAGAGTTAAGGTTGTATCTGTTCAGGATCTTAAAAGTGTGGATGAAATATACACTGTTCGATACGTTCGTCTTGTTGCAAATGTTGCAGTGAATTTTTTGTACCCATGTGTTGTTTTGTCTCTCTTCTGGAGTACAGAGGTGTAGAGATGTTGTTTTGTTGTCTCTCTTCTGGAGTACAGAGGTGTAGAGATGTTGTTTTGTTGTCTCTCTTCTGGAGTACAGAGGTGTAGAGGTGTTGTTTTGTTGTCTCTCTTGAGACAGAGGTGGAGGTGTTTTTGTTGTCTCTCTTTGGTACAGAGGTGTAGAGATGTTGTTTTGTTGTCTCTCTTCTGGAGTACAGAGGTGTAGAGATGTTGTTTTGTTGTCTCTCTTCTGAGTACAGAGGTGTAGAGGTGTTGTTTTGTTGTCTCTTCTGGAGTACAGAGGTGTAGAGGTGTTGTTTTGTTGTCTCTTCTGGAGTACAGAGGTGTAGAGGTGTTGTTTGTTTCTCTTCTGAGTACAGAGGTATGTTCTTTTCTTCTGGACAGAGGTGAGATTTTTTGTCTCTCCACAGAGGTGTAGAGAGATGTTTTGTTTTTGTCTCTTGGAGTCTGAGAAGGAATTGTAGAGGTGTTTTGTTTTCTATCTGTAATGTAACTGGAAAATCTTCGTGATCATTGTATATGTCATCTTTATATCAACAATGTATCTCTTATATCTTTCATACCATATTATGTAATAAAATATACCTGTTGGTAAAAGAGAACAAAAAAGATGGGGTGGTCGGGGAAGTGGAATATTCAAATGACTTCAGGAAGAAATCCAAATATTCTTCCTTGAAGTCTTTTGGGTCCCACAATTTACACCAGAGGTGGACCCCTATATATATATATATATATATATATATATATATATATATATATATATATATATATATCCTAGGTAGTTGGTTAGTAGACAGCAACCGCCCAGGGAGGTACTACCGTCCTGCCAAGTGAGTGTAAAACGAAAGCCTGTAATTGTTTTACGTTATGGTAGGATTGCTGGTGTCTTTTTTCTGTCTCATAAGCATGCAAGATTTCAGGTACATCTTGCTACTTCTACTTACACTTAGGTCACACTACACATTCATTTACAAGCATATATATATATATATATATATATATATATATATACACCCCTCTGGGTTTTCTTCTATTTTCTTACTAGTTCTTGTTCTTATTTCCTCTTATCTCCATGGGGAAGTGGAACAGAATTCTTCCTCCGTAAGCCATGCGTGTCGTAAGAGGCGACTAAAATGCCAGGAGCAAGGGGCTAGTAACCTCTTCTCCTGTATATATTACTAAATGTAAAAGGAGAAACTTTCGTTTTCTTTTGGGCCACCCTACCTCGGTGGGATATATATATATATATATATATATATATATATATATATATATATATATATATATATATATATATATATATATATATAGTTTGCCTCTCGTTTTATTCAGCTGGTCAGCACTGTATTGGTTGGTTCATTATGTTTATAGGTATTGAGTACACGAGGGTCATCAAAGGTGCATGTAACGTGTACACAACCAGTCAAGGATGGTTCATCCCCAATATAGGGATTAAAGTATCAGCATACATATACTGAGAGATAAACACTCGGTGTATGCAACTTTGCTCTCTGCGCTCACTGATCTCACTGTTCAAAACACTTTGTAACATTTTTAACATATTCTAATTTTCAAGTACAATATGCAAATGAAGGGAATTGGCGTTCAAATTTGCATAAAATTATAAAGTAATTTCTATTATGAATCAGATTCACTTTTGTAACGGAAATATTATTATTATTATTATTATTATTATGATTATTATTATTATTATTATCATCAAAACTAAGCGGTAAACCCACAAGGGTCATACAGCACTGCAGGGTAGGATGTACTACAGATGTAACTGAATAAACCTTCCTCCACAATCTTTGTGCTAGGCCTCGATGTCGAATTTTGTTGAGAAAGAGAAAGACTTTTCACCTTGATGATGGTCCCATAGGAGAAGTTGTACTTGTTTCTACGTATGCCATTATTAGAACATTTTTTTAATGTAGGTACTTGCATTTAGTTTTACGCTTGATAATTCTAGTTAAAAAATGTTGGGAAATGTGCGATAAACTTGGAACTTGAATAAAAAATTAATTTTTCAAGGTCTATTCTGTCAGTTTTTGTATTTATATTTGATTATAAATTCTCGCACGATAATTCTATTAACACGCTGTGGTTGCCGGGTTGACTGGTTAGGCCTGACTGATTAGGCTTGACTAGGAACCCTAGAGTGTCAATTAGTCAAGGGAGTGAGAGAGAAACAGTGCATGGTTAATGAGTTTGTGGTTGGTGGTTCGTGTTGGCCTGCAGGGAGGCCTGCAAGGTTGTCGAGGATTCCAGGAAGGTTGAAGGTTTATGCACGACTCCAGAAAAAAAAAACGTTGGGTAGGAGGTTTTGGAATGTTCAAAGATTTTTGAGGGTTTCAGGAAGGGGTGTGAGATTGCGGAGGGTGGCAGGAGGGGGGTGTGAGGTTGCGGAGGGTGGCAGGAGGGGAGTAGAGGATTATGAAAAGTTCCAATAGGGTGTTGTGGATCTGCTGCTTACTGTAGACACGGTCGGTGGGTTGAAGCATATTACCTGCCACTCATCGTGGACCTTCCAGCCACACTTACCATCTCGGTGTCTTCACATCACTGCTTAAAGCCAGTAACATGGTCGATCAAGACAACTTACTGCCAGTAACATGGTCGATCAAGACAACTTACTGCCAGTAACATGGTCGATCAAGACAACTTACTGCCAGTAACATGGTCGATCAAGACAACTTACTGCCAGTAACATGGTCGATCAAGACAACTTACTGCCAGTAACATTTTCAATCAAGACAACTTACTGCCAGTAACATGGTCAATCAAGACAACTTACTGCCAGTAACATGGTCGATCAAGACAACTTACTGCCAGTAACATGGTCAATCAAGACAACTTACTGCCAGTAACATGGTCGATCAAGACAACTTACTGCCAGTAACATGGTCGACCAAGACAACTTACTGCCAGTAACATGGTCGATCAAGACAACTTACTGCCAGTAACATGGTCGATCAAGACAACTTACTGCCAGTAACATGGTCGACCAAGACAACTTACTGCCAGTAACATGGTCGATCAAGACAACTTACTGCCAGTAACATGGTCAATAAAGACAACTTACTGCCAGTAACATGGTCGACCAGGACAACATCCAGGAGGCTGGTTAGGGGGGGGTGACCCCCGGAGTTGACTACAAGGTAACAGCGTAACACTAAAGGCAACACTGCATATGTAACCCTAGTCACATCTGTCCTGCTTACTCTCAAGTTACGCTATTGTTTACTATCTCCTCTTAATATACCTAATGCTTATAATTATAATTTTTAAAGGGGTGGACCAGTAAGCCAGCGGAAGGCCTCGGTCAGATGACCAAAAGCTCCAGCTGCGGGTCATCATATGACTAAGACCCGCGTCAGGAAACACTTGTCCTGTTTCCTGACAAACCTTACCTAGCCAAGCTCCTCTTCAAGGGACACCCTTTAATGCTACTGAAGGGCTCCTGATCTAAGGATATGGGGCTACCCTCCCCTTCCTCGGATCAGATCTGCTTACCACCCATTCCACAGTCGCTGTATGACGCCAAAGAGTTTATCGCTTCCAATAATAATAATAATAATAATAATAATAATAATAATAATAATAATAATAATGCTTACTTCCCAGTAGCTTCATTAACAACAGATCATGTTAATAACTGAACGCCTAAAATCCCAGCAACTCGGAGGAATTATTTTCCCTTTAGTCAAAGTTTTGCTGTGTTTTACAACCTGTGAATCTGAACGATTTAGGAATATATTTTAACCTGTTATTAATAGACTTGGAATTGTTTTGATTTTATTTTGATTTTGATATGTGAAATAATAGGATATTGGTCACATAGAAAATTATTGTTGGTATCAGATTGATGTTACTAATAACAACTTATTAAGACAACTGAAATATTGGTAATAGTGTAGCGAAATAATACTGATATTTAGCATCTTTTGTATGTTAAAAGCACTTAATGAGCGTAGGGGTTCCAATAGTCTAAGTCATGCAAGTAAGTCTTCCTGCGAAGTCGTATTTTTATAAATGATGTGCACCTGCCTAGCATGGGGCAGTAGGCCTACTTCAGTATTTGTTCATTCTTATGTTCTTAGAACATGCTGGCTAGTGAACATGTTTGCTAGTGACTGCAGCGCTGGTTTTGCGACGTTCGCAACTATTTCAGCTTCTTGTTCATGTTTGCTAGGCTGATCTTACGTCAAGGTGACCAGTGTTGTGGACACCCTGTAGTAAAAACATTAAGAGGTGTGCCGGAAGTCTCTCAGTGTCCACTGAGAGTTTACTTTGATTCCATTTTTTTAGGGAACATCTGATAAGGAGAGTTAAATGGCATTGGTGTAGTCATGAGGCTTTAAGCCCATTAACCAGCCAACCTGTAGTAAACATGTTTCTACGTCAGGTTAGGTTCACGTGAAGGAGATCTAAAATAAAATACGGTACGTTGGGGACCGTGCGTCAGATTGCTATTTGTTATGTATGTCCCAGGCTGCCGGTTCATATCTGCCACTTGTTACATACTTCTTAGTTAATGCTTAGCTGCCACTAAGTACCACTTGCTACCGTGTAGTGATGGTGTCTCTAGTATTTGCCCTTAGCCTCCAGGGCCAGCCCCAGACACTCTGTAATTACGTGTTGTGCTTACACGAGTCCAACTTTGCTGCTGGTGGCCCGTCATCTGTTTAACGTATGTGTGTATTCACCTAGTTGTACTAACCTAGTTGTGTTTGCAGGGGTCGATTCATAGCTCCTGGCCCCGCCTCTTCACTGGCCGCTACTGGGTCACTCTCCCTGCGCCATGAGCTTTATCATACCTCTTTTTTAAAGCTATGAATGGAACCTGCCTCCACTACATCGCTTCCCAAACTATTCCACTTTCTGTCCACCTTGTCAATTCCTCTCAGTATTTTATATGTCGTTATCATGTCCCCCCCTATCTCTCCTGTTCTCCAGTGTCGTCAGGTCGATTTCCCTTAACCTCTCCTCATAGGACATACCCCTTAGCTCCGGAACTAGTCTTGTTGCAAACCTTTGCACTTTCTCTAGCTTCTTTACGTGCTTGGCTAGGTGTGGGTTCCAAACTGGTGCTGCATACTCCAATATGGGCCTAACGTTTCCTAGGCGCCCGTATGCTGCAGCAGTTATTTGGTTGATGTGCGCCTCAGGAGATGTGCCTGGTGTTATACTCACCCCAAGATCTTTTTCCTTGATTGAGGTTTGTAGTCTCTGGCCCCTAGACTGTACTCCGTCTGCGGTCCTCTTTGCCCTTCCCCAATCTTCTTGACTTTGCACTTGGTGGGGTTGAACTCCAGGAGCCAATTGCTGGACCAGGCTTGCAGCCTGTCCAGATCCCTTTGTAGTTCTGCCTGGTCCTCGTCGGATTGAATTCTTCTCATCAACTTCACATCATCTGCAAACAGAGACACTTCGGAGTCTATTCCTTCCGTCATGTCGTTCACAAATACAAGAAACAGCACCGGTCCTAGGACTGACCCCTGTGGAACCCCACTCGTCACCGGCGCCCACTCTGACACCTCGCCACGTACCATGACTCGCTGCTGTCTTCCTGACAGGTATTCCCTAATCCATTGGAGTGCCTTCCCTGTTACCCCTGCCTGGTCCTCCAGCTTCTGCACTAATCTCTTGTGTGGAACTGTGTCAAACGCCTTCTTACAGTCCAAGAAAATGCAATCTACCCACCCCTCTCTCTCTTGTCTTACTGCTGTCACCCTGTCGTAGAACTCCAGTAGGTTTGTGACACAGGATTTTCCATCTCTGAAACCGTGTTGGCCGTCGTTGATAAGCTCATTCCTTTCTAGGTGCTCCACCACTCTTCTCCTGATAATCTTCTCCATGACCTTGCATACTATACATGTCAGTGACACTGGTCTGTAGTTTAGTGCCTCATGTCTGTCTCCTTTTTTAAAAATTGGGACTACATTTGCCGTCTTCCATAGTTGTGCGTGTGCGTGTGTGTGTGTATGTGCACGAGTGCGTGCGTGCGTGCGCTCTCACCTAGTACTCACGTAGTTGTACTCACGTAATTGTATTTACGTAGTTGTACTCACCTAGTTGTACTCACCTAGTTGTACTCACCTAGTTGTACTCACCTAGTTGTACTCACCTAGTTGTACTCACCTAGCGAAAGCGAAAACATGAGACATCATCTCGGGGTTGTGTTCTCAGGAGACATAAACGGGTACGGGTACGGGTACGGGTACATCCTCACACTGCAAATCTTTCCTGAATCACTCTTCTGAGGTGATGGCTACACTGGTGGTGCAGGTGCTGGTGGAGGTGGTGCTCATGGTGGAGGTGCTGGTGCTGGTGGAAGTGCTGGTGCTGGTGGAGGTGCTGGTGGTGATTGTGGTGGTGGAGGTGCTGGTGGTGGTGATGGTAGTGGTGGAGGTGCTGGTGGTGAGGTTGCGGCAGCTCTGACATCGTAGGTGTAGCGGAGGTAGAGAAAAGTGGTGTTACAGGTCCTGGTATGGTGATGGAAAACTGGAACCTGCTGTACGTAGGTGTTGCTTCTGCAGGTCTGTGTCCTGTGTGTGTGTGTGTGTATTTCCTTACCTATTTACTTGTGTATATATAGTTGTGTGGGTCGTGTCTCAGCATCTGCTCCTAACTCTCAACTGCCCGTTAAGAGCTCACTCTCCTATCCTCGTGGGCCCTATCCTACCTAGTCTTGAGAAAGACATCAGCAACAGTTTGGTATATTCATTCTCAACAATAAAGATGCCAAACTATTGCAGGTGTGTCCCACTCATCTATTTGTAAGTGTTGTATACCATTAATATAATGATACCTAATATTAAAGCCATGTATAGACCTTGCCTCTTCTGCTTCTTTGTCCAGATCACTTATGACTCTTAAGCTTTACACACACAGAAACGTTGTCATAATTAAAACTTGATCTACAAGTTATGGCTGTCTTTATTCTTGTTGTTAATACTCCACTTGATCAATACAGATCTCGTTGCCAAAGTAGCTTTTAATACGAGTGTGTGCGAAGGCTAAACCATCTCTGGATCAACTGTGACGAGACCACCCATGAATGAGATACTGTTTTGTAAAAATATATTTGATACTGTAGCATTATTGCAGTATAATCAAGTGTAAAGATGGACTAAATAAGCCAAACTTTGATTTACGGCACATAAGTATTTTTTTCTCTCTTGACCCATTGGAGCTCCTTTTGTGATAGAGCCTTCAAGAGTGAGTGCCATGATCCGAGGAATTTGAGTTGCCCTCCCCTTACTGGGATCAAACCCATTCCTCAGGCTCCATATGGCCGTACGGGCTTAGCGTGTCTCCATGAATATAATAATGTGCAAAAGAGATGTTACTTTTGGCGTAATTTTCCTGTTAAGAGACTAGTAGCAGCCTAGCTCACACAGTCGAGTAAGCAAATTGCTGTAGAAAGACACGTAACAAACACTAGGATATATTTATTAGACAACGTATCAGTCCTGGGACCTTGTATATATATATATATATATATATATATATATATATATATATATATATATATATATATATATATATATATATAATATATATATATATATATATATATATATATATATATATATATATAATACATACATACATACATACATACATACATACATACATACATACATACATACATATACGTACTGTCTTTTTAATTAATCTGTATGTTAGAAGTGGTCAAGGTCCCAGGACCGATACGTTTTCTAATAATTATGTTCTAGTTCTAGTGTTTGCTTACGTGTCTTTCTTAATAAATTTGTCGGTATATATTACTAAAGTTTATCCTAAACTGTAAGGTAATTATTGCAACTTTTAGATAAGAGACAAGTAATGATAATAACATAGCGCAGGTGACTAAGTGTAGCTGGTCAGTGAACTTTAGCCTCAAGACACCAGTTCAAAGACCAGCTTTTACACACTACTCGCTGCCAGCTAACAACACGGGCTAACAACAAAACTCTTCCCAACGACCATGATTATTTTGCTCGTGTACCTGTCTCAAGTAGACGGTGTTCTTGCCTTGTAGTATGTAATGAAATAATAACTTTCTGTTGAAGATACGAGAGTATTAAAATAAATCAGGCGGAGATGAAGGTGATCCCCGTGGGATGTTATGGCCGGCGGGTCTTACGTGACGGGTAAGGTGAACCTTACGGCTACACCAATTACTACACCAATAACGCTACACTGTCTGCCCACCTTCCTCCCGTCTAGCACGCCAGCCCTCCCGTCCTCTTGTTTCTGCACTCCAGCCCTCCTGTCCTCTTATGTCGGCACGCCAGCCCACCCGTCGTCTTGTGTCTACACTCCAGCCCTCCTGTCCTCTTATGTCGGCACGCCAGCCCACCCGTCGTCTTGTGTCTACACTCCAGCCCTCCTGTTCTCATATGTCGGCACGCCAGCACTCTCATCCTCTTGTGTCTACACTCCAGCCCTCCTGTCCTCATATGTCGGCACGCCAGCACTCTCATCCTCTTGTGTCTACACTCCAGCCCTCCTGTCCTCTTATGTCGGCACGCCAGCACACCTATCCTCTTCTCGTTGCAAGACATAAATCACAGCATTGTAACATCTCTCGTAGATGATAGAATTTGTGAGTTACATCCATAGCGGATACGGCAAACCTCCAAGTCATTGTAACCAGTTTTTCCAGTGGGCCAGTCATTGTAGCCTGGTCTTCCAGTGGGCCATAGTCATTGTAACCAGGTCTTCCAGTGGGCCAGTCATTGTATCCAGGTCTTCCAGTGGGCCACAGTCATTGTAACCTGGTCTTCCAGTGGGCCACATTGTAACCAGGTCTTCCAGTGGGTCACGGACATTGTAACCAGATCTTCCAGTGGGCCACAGTCATTGTAACCAGGTCTTCCAGTGGGCCACAGTCATTGTAACCAGGTCTTCCAGTGGGCTCACAGTCATTGTAACCAGGTCTTCCAGTGGGCCACATTGTAACCAGGTCTTCCAGTGGGTCACGAACATTGTAACCAGATCTTCCAGTGGGCCACAGTCATTGTAACCAGGTCTTCCAGTGGGGCACAGGCATCGTAACCAGATCTCCCAGTGGCTCCCCCTTAAGGAGGTTCCTTGACGCTGGTGAGGGGCTCTTGATCTAGGGAATTGGATCTGTGCTCCATTCCCTGAATACCTTTCTACAGGTGCTGTATAATCCCTACGGGTTTTGCGCTCCCCATGATTATAATTAATCCCAGTGGGCCACAGTCATTGTAAGCAGGTCTTTCAGTGGGCCACTCATTATAGCCAGATAGTCCAGTGGGCCACCTTGTAACCAGATCTACCAGAGCTGATATCCTTCAGGAGAATGGTTTTAACCATGGCTAGAGGGATATCCAGTTGTAACTCCATCTCCTGGGCAGCCCTCTATCCATTGTTAAAAACCATTCTGCAGAAGGATATCAGCTCTGGTAGACAAGAAACACAGACACCTAGTGGCCTGAGAACACTAGTATTAGGCACTATGATCTGTTCAGGAGAGAAAGTTATGTGTTTGGGCAACATAAGATGTCAACTAGATTACAGTCAGGCATGGTCACTGCCAGACTCAGGTTAGGATATCGACGCCAGTGGCAAATGTATGAAACCACAGGTGAACCTTCCATCTCTGCTTATTCTACTGTAGTGTGTGTATGTGTGTGTGTACTCAGCTAGTTGTGGTTGCAAGGGTCGAGTCATAGCTCCTGGCCACGGCTCTTCACTGGTCGCTACTAGGTCCACTCTCCCTGCTTCATGAGCTTTATAATACCTCTTCCTAAAGCTATGTGTGGATCCTGCCTCTACTATATTTTCCAGATTGTTCCACTTCCTGGCAACTCTAGTGCTGAAGAAATACTTCCTAACATCCCTGTGACTCATCTGAGTTTTCAACTTCCAGTTGTGACCCCTTGTTGGTGTGTCACATCTCTGGAACATTGTGTGTGTGAGAAACACTCATCTATGTACTTATGTAATTATCATATAGAGAAGCAGCTTACTGTTCATGTTACTTGTCCTTTATATATCAAATATTGAGGTAGCGTCATTATATATTCTTAGCTTTATAATGACTCTGCAGTGTTATCTACTTTATAATGACTCTACAGTGTTATCTACTTTATAATGACTCTGCAATGTTATCTACTTTATAATGACTGCAGTGTAATCTACTAATGTATGTACAGTATGTAGTTATATACGTATACTATAGCATGTATATTCCCTGTCTCCCCCTCCCCTCCGCCTCCTTCCTCTGTCTAACCTCATAAAAAAATCCATTTGTCTTCTGTAATGATAGGCTATCCTGATGTATGGTAATTCCCAAGTGATAATAATTCCAGTTATGCTGGAAGGAAGCATTTAAAGCCGCCGTAGTTGATGAACCCTTGCTGGAATGACCCTCTGAAGTCTGCCGCTGTAGTTGATGAACCCTTGCTGGAATGACCATCTGAAGTCTGCCGCCGTAGTTTATGAACCCTTGCTGGAATGACCCTCTGAAGTCTGCCGCCGTAGTTGATGAACCCTTGCTGGAATGACCCTCTGAAGTCTGCCGCCGTAGTTGATGAACCCTTGCTGGAATGACCCTCTGAAGTCTCCCAGCTGTGGCTGACAAACACCATCCTGCGTAATGATACATGACAGGGAAGCACAGCTTTTGTTCCCGCTGGGAAACTATCATTGGAATAACAGCACACTGCTGATGTATTCACTTTAATATAGTTAAATAAAAAAGGTCTTCCAGTGAGTCATTGTTACTAGATCTAACAGTGAGTTAGTCATTGTTACTAGATCTAACAGTGGGTTAGTCATTGTTACTAGATCTAACTGGGTTAGTCATTGTTACTAGATCTAACAGTGGGTTAGTTATTGTTACTAGATCTAACAGTGGGTTAGTCATTGTTACTAGATCTAACAGTGGGTTAGTCATTGTTACTAGATCTAACAGTGGGTTAGTCATTGTTACTAGATCTAACAGTGGGTCAGTCATTGTTACTAGATCTAACAGTAGGTTAGTCATTAATACTAGATCTAACAGTGGGTCAGTCATTGTTACTAGATCTAACAGTGGGTTAGTCATTGTTACTAGATCTAACAGTGGGTCAGTCATTGTTACTAGATCTAACAGTGGGTTAGTCATTGTTACTAGATCTAACAGTGGGTCAGTCATGGTTACTAGATCTAACAGTGGGTTAGTCATTGTTACTAGATCTAACAGTGGGTCAGTCATTGTTACTAGGTCTTCCAGTGGGTCAGTCATTGTTACTAGGTCTTCCAGTGGGTCAGTCATTGTTACTAGGTCTTCCAGTGGGTCAGTCATTGTTACTAGGTCTTCCAGTGGATCAGTCATTGTTACTAGGTCTTCCAGTGGGTCAGTCATTGTTACTAGGTCTTCCAGTGGATCAGTCATTGTTACTAGGTCTTCCAGTGGGTCAGTCATTGTTACTAGGTCTTCCAGTGGGTCAGTCATTGTTACTAGGTCTTCCAGTGGGTCAGTCATTGTTACTAGGTCTTCCAGTGGGTCAGTCATTGTTACTAGGTCTTCCAGTGGGTCAGTCATTGTTACTAGGTCTTCCAGTGGGTCAGTCATTGTTACTAGGTCTTCCAGTGGGTCAGTCATTGTTACTAGGTCTTCCAGTGGGCCACAGAAAATAATATGGTGTTCAACGGGGACAAATTTCAGCTACTTCGCAAAGGAAATTTGAAAAAAATATGGGTGTACCCAAATATCGGTGCCGGTGGTACCCGCTAATTTTCATGGTATTGGCATCGGCCTAAAATTAAGTATCGGTATCGGCAAAAACTTCTGTATCCTCTCATCCATAGAAAAAATTAAAATGAACCGAGCGCCAGACGTACTGGAAGTGAAGGGAAATGTTTGAAACTTGGGGTAACTACGTTAACATTATAATTATGATTATTAATATTATTATTATTCACAAATAACCTGCACTTGAAGGTTTAAACGACGTTTTGGTCCATTCTGGACCATCGTCAAATCACAATTAAGTGAGAAAAAGCGAAAAAGACCGGAATACAGGTCGGCATGATGGAAGGGGGGGGGGAGGTTACGGTAACAGTATCTCTTTTTAATCTTGACGAAGTGCTAGACCCATAAGGGTCATATCTCCCCTGTGGAAAATTAGCGGTAATCAGATTTGATTCAGGGAAAGGGAGGGTAGCTCCTGCTCCTGTGATCAAGAGACTAACACCAGGGTATCTACCTATTGTTGTGACACCTGTGATTGGTTTCCAAGGTTTTAGCCTCGCCGTCCCGGCCTCGCTCAGAATTCCATGTTGATAACCTGATGAACCAGGCTGTTGCTGCTAGCGGTGTGCAGGCCTAACCAGGCTGTTGTTGCCGCTAGCGGTGTACAGGCCTACAATGGTTGTTAACAGCCTGGGTGGTGATAAATTTCTTTCAGACGCCGGAATGATTACATTTTAAACTTATTATATGAGTTCAGTTTAACTAAAACATGGAGTGTCTGGTGGTGGTGCAGTGTGTGGTTGTGGTGGTGCAGTGTGTGGTGGTGCAGTGTGTGGTGGTGGTGGTGCAGTGTGGTGGTGGTGGTGCAGTGTGTAGTGATGGTGGTGCAGTGTGTGGTGGTGGTGCTGCAGTGTGGTGGTGGTGCTGCAGTGTGGTGGTGGTGCTGCAGTGTGTGGTGGTGCTGCAGTAGTTTGCGGTGGTGCTACAATCACAGCCTCAGTCGTGCTTGACCAAAACACCAAGGACTGTGTACCTGGGACACTACAACCTACCCGGGTGGTGGCATGATCATTGCTCCCTGGGATTCTGCTTATTATTTTTATATAAAGCGATAAACATATGTTATTAGGTGAGTTCTAGGTGTGGAGGGAGGCTGGAGCCTCAGTACTAGGTGTGATGAAGGGAGACTGGAGCCTCAGTACTAGGTGTGATGGAGGGAGGCTGGAGCCTCAGTACTAGGTGTGATGAAGGGAGGCTGGAGCCTCAGTACTAGGTGTGATGAAGGGAGGCTGGAGCCTCAGTACTAGGTGTGATGAAGGGAGGCTGGAGCCTCAGTACTAGGTGTGATGAAGGGAGGCTGGAGCCTCAGTACTAGGTGTGATGGAGGGAGGCTGGAGCCTCAGTACTAGGTGTGATGGAGGGAGGCTGGAGCCTCAGTACTAGGTGTGATGGAGGGAGGCTGGAGCCTCAGTACTAGGTGTGATGGAGGGAGGCTGGAGCCTCAGTACTAGGTGTGATGGAGGGAGGCTGGAGCCTCAGTACTAGGTGTGATGGAGGGAGGGTGGAGCCTCAGTACTAGGTGTGATGGAGGGAGGGTGGAGCCTCAGTACTAGGTGTGATGGAGGGAGGGTGGAGCCTCAGTACTAGGTGTGATGGAGGGAGGGTGGAGCCTCAGTACTAGGTGTGATGGAGGGAGGGTGGAGCCTCAGTACTAGGTGTGATGGAGGAGGCTGGAGCCTCAGTACTAGGTGTGATGGAGGAGGCTGGAGCCTCAGTACTAGTGTGTGGAGGAGGCTGAGCCTCAGTACTAGGTGTGATGGAGGAGGCTGGAGCCTCAGTACTAGTGTGTGGAGGAGGCTGGAGCCTCAGTACTAGTGTGTGGAGGAGGCTGGAGCCTCAGTACTAGGTGTGGAGGAGGCTGGAGCCTCAGTACTAGTGTGGAGAGGCTGGAGCCTCAGTACTAGGTGGAGAGGAGGCTGGAGCCTCAGTACTAGGTGTGTGTGGAGGAGGCTGGAGCCTCAGTACTAGGTGTGTGGAGGGAGGCTGGAGCCTCAGTACTAGGTGTGTGGAGGGAGGCTGGAGCCTCAGTACTAGGTGTGATGGAAGGAGGCTGGAGCCTCAGTACTAGGTGTGATGGAAGGGAGGCTGGAGCCTCAGTACTAGGTGTGATGGAGGGAGGCTGGAGCCTCAGTACTAGGTGTGATGGAGGGAGGCTGGAGCCTCAGTACTAGGTGTGATGGAAGGAGGCTGGAGCCTCAGTACTAGGTGTGGAGAGGCTGGAGCCTCAGTACTAGGTGTGATGGAGGCTGGCTAGGTGTGAGGCTGAGCCTCAGTACTAGGTGTGTGGAGGAGGCTGGAGCCTCAGTACTAGGTGCTGATGGAATGGAGGCTGGAGCCTCAGTACTAGGTGTGTGGAGGAGGCTGGAGCCTCAGTACTAGGTGTGATGGAGGGAGGCTGGAGCCTCTCTAGGTGGAGGCTAGCAGTCGTGTGTGGAGGAGGCTGGAGCCTCAGTACTAGGTGGTGTGGAGGAGGCTGGAGCCTCAGTACTAGGTGTGATGGAGGAGGCTGGAGCCTCAGTACTAGGTGTGATGGAGGAGGCTGGAGCCTCAGTACTAGGTGTGATGGAGGAGGCTGGAGCCTCAGTACTAGGTGTGATGGAGGAGGCTGGAGCCTCAGTACTAGGTGTGATGGAGGAGGCTGGAGCCTCAGTACTAGGTGTGTGGAGGAGGCTGGAGCCTCAGTACTAGGTGTGTGGAGGGAGGCTGGAGCCTCAGTACTAGGTGTGATGGAGGGAGGCTGGAGCCTCAGTACTAGGTGTGTGGAGGGAGGCTGGAGCCTCAGTACTAGGTGTGTGGAGGGAGGCTGGAGCCTCAGTACTAGGTGTGATGAAGGGAGGCTGGAGCCTTAGTACTAGGTGTGATGAAGGGAGGCTGGAGCCTCAGTACTAGGTGTGATGGAGGGAGGCTGGAGCCTCAGTGTTAGTGTAACTCCTTCCCTGGCACTTGTGAACATGTCGTTAGTTAGTATCCTTCCATTAGTGTCCTCTCGTCAGTGTCCTCTCGTCAGGGTCCACCCGTCAGTGTCCTCTCGTCAGGGTCCACCCGTCAGTGTCCTCCCGTCAGTGTCCTCTCGTCAGGGTCCACCCGTCAGTGTCCTCTCGTCAGTGTCCACCCGTCAGTGTCCTCTCGTCAGTGTCCTCCCGTCAGTGTCCTCCCGTCAGTGTCCTCCCGTCAGTGTCCTCCCGTCAGTGTCCTCTCGTCAGTGTCCTCCCGTCAGTGTCGTCCCGTCAGTGTCCTCCCGTCAGTGTCCTCTCGTCAGGGTCCACCCGTCAGTGTCCTCCCGTCAGGGTCTTCCCGTCATTGTCCTCGTGGACCAGAGGTTAGTGTCTTGGTAAACTCATGCGTGCTGTCATTCGCCTAGCGCTCCCGGCACTTACAACTTGTTCCTCATAATTTAGCTACGCTGGTCATTTTTTTTCCCGGGTGCCGACACACGCGCATAATTTCACTTAAGCCTCATAATATTATATTAATATCTATTTTTTTTAGACTATTGTGAGCTCTCTTTTCCTCTCCTTCCTGGGTAGTCTACCTACCTCTTGATGTGTCGGTCACCGTGACAATTGTGAGTACTTACCTGTACTCTCCTGGTGTGGCAGTGCCTCGTAATTCCTGCCCACAGTTAAAAGCTCATGCTCCTGGACTAGCGTGTGCTGCCTCCTCCAGCCCAGGTCACGACTACACCTCCAGCTACCTCTAGTCTCCTCTACTTTGTTACTATTATTATTATTATTATTATTATTATTATTTTTATTACAGTGGCCGGTATGAGCTACTCAGCTCAGCAGTCTGCTATTATGTGTCTCTCAGCACATGCTTGTGTTATGTGTCATCACATGGTATTGTTGTGTCATCACATGCTAGTGTTGTGTCATAACATGCTAGTGTTGTGTGTCAGCACATGCTAGTGTTGTGTCATCACATGCTAGTGTTGTGTCATCACATGCTAGTGTTATGTCATCACATGCTAGTGTTGTGTCATCACATGCTAGTGTTATGTGTCATCACATGCTAGTGTTGTGTGTCATCACATGCTAGTGTTGTGTCATCACATGCTAGTGTTATGTGTCATCACATGCTAGTGTTATGTCATCACATGCTAGTGTTGTGTCATCACATGCTAGTGTTATGTGTCATCACATGCTAGTGTTGTGTCATCACATGCTAGTGTTATGTGTCATCACATGCTAGTGTTATGTGTCATCACATGCTAGTGTTATGTGTCATCACATGCTAGTGTTATGTGTCATCACATGCTAGTGTTATGTGTCATCACATGCTAGTGTTATGTGTCATCACATGCTAGTGTTATGTGTCATCACATGCTAGTGTTATGTGTCATCACATGCTTGTTATGTGTCATCACATGCTAGTGTTGTGTCATCACATGCTAGTGTTGTGTCATCACATGCTAGTGTTGTGTCATCACATGCTAGTGTTATGTGTCATCACATGCTAGTGTTGTGTCATCACATGCTAGTGTTATGTATCAGCACATGCTAGTGTTATGTCATCACATGCTAGTGTTATGTCAACACATGCTAGTGTTATGTGTCATCACATGCTAGTGTTATGTGTCATCACATGCTAGTGTTATGTCATCTCATGCTAGTGTTATGTGTCAGCACATGCTAGTGTTATGTCATCACATGCTAGTGTTATGTCATCACATGCTAGTGTTATGTCATCACATGCTAGTGTTATGTCATCACATGCTAGTGTTATGTCATCACATGCTAGTGTTATGTCATCACATGCTAGTGTTATGTCATCACATGCTAGTGTTATGTGTCATCACATGCTAGTGTTATGTCATCACATGCTAGTGTTATGTCATCACATGCTAGTGTTATGTCATCACATGCTAGTGTTGTGTCATCACATGCTAGTGTTATGTGTCATCACATGCTAGTGTTATGTCATCACATGCTAGTGTTATGTCATCACATGCTAGTGTTATGTCATCACATGCTAGTGTTATGTGTCAGCACATGCTAGTGTTATGTCATCACATGCTAGTGTTATGTCAGCACATGCTAGTGTTATGTCATCACATGCTAGTGTTATGTGTCATCACATGCTAGTGTGTTGTGTCATCACATGCTAGTGTTATGTGTCAGCACATGCTAGTGTTATGTCATCACATGCTAGTGTTATGTGTCAGCACATGCTAGTGTTATGTCATCACATGCTAGTGTTATGTGTCAGCACATGCTAGTGTTATGTCATCACATGCTAGTGTTATGTCATCACATGCTAGTGTGTTGTGTCATCACATGCTAGTGTGTTGTGTCATCACATGCTAGTGTTATGTCATCACATGCTAGTGTTATGTCATCACATGCTAGTGTTATGTCATCACATGCTAGTGTTATGTCATCACATGCTAGTGTTATGTCATCACATGCTAGTGTTATGTGTCAGCACATACTCATGACAAATGTCAAACTATTCAATATTTTTCAATAAACTTGTGTTTACAACGTCACTTAGTGTCACGTGACCGTGTCTAAATGTTGCATGCAGCGTTGTGCAACTCAGCTCAGTCGTGCCTCTTTATTTCCAACTCACAATGTGAAGCTAATTATTATCATTTATTATTATTAATAAATAATAAAAAGACACAGTACCGTGACTGGAACAACACACAAATAACCCGCACATAACAGAGACACACAACGACGTTTCTGTGCGACTTGTGCTATTAACTAGCCCAAGCGGTAACTCCGTGTGGGTCATACAGCACCTGGAGAATGGTAAGCTATCATGCTAGATCCTAGGAAGGGAGGGGGCAGCTCCAATTCCTGGGATCAAGAAAGCTTCACCGGTATCCAAGCAGCTTCACTGCACAGGTGCCGTTTCAGAGCAATTATTGCTCATGAGGTAATACACTCCCATTGTGTATGTGTGGGTGTGTGTACTCATCTAGTTGTACTCACCTAGTTGTGGTTGCAGGGGTCGATTCATAGCTCCTGGCCCACCTTTTCACTGGCCGCTACTGGGTCACTCTTCCTGCGCCATGAGCTTTATCATACCTCTTCGTAAAGCTATGTATGGAACCTGCCTCCACTACATCGCTTCCCAAACTATTCCACTTCCCGACCACTCTGTGACTGAAGAATTACTTCCTAACATCCCTGTGATTCATCTGAGTCTTCAACTTCCAACTGTGTCCCCTTGTTGCTGTGTCCCATCTCTGGAACATTCTATCTCTGTCCACTTTGTCAATTCCTCTCAGTATCCTATATGTTGTTATCATGTCCCCCCCTATCTCTCCTGTCCTCCAGTGTCGTCAGGTCGATTTCCCTTAACCTCTGTGTGTGTGCGTGTGGGTGCGTGCGTGTGTGGGTGAGTGGTTGTGTGTGTGCGTGTGGGCGTGTGGGTGCGTGTGTGTGTGGGAGTGTGTGTGTGTGTGTGTGGGTGCGTGTGTTAGTTACCATTTTGTCCTAGGCACATGTCGATTAGACACTAGGCCTGTTGTGTATGTGTGTGGGTGTGTGTGTGTGTGTGTGTGTGTGTGGGTGTGTGTGTGTGTGTACTCACCTAATTGTACTCACCTAATTGTGGTTGCAGGGGTCGAGACTCAGCTCCTGGCCCCGCCTCTTCGCTGTCTGCTACTGGGTCTCTGCTCTCCCTGCTCCATGAGCTTTATCATACCTTGTCTTAAAACTATGTATGGTTCCTGCCTCCACTATATCTTTCTCTAGACTATTCCACTTCCTGACTACTCTGTGGCTGAAGAAATGCTTCCTGACATCCCTTTGACTCATCTGAGTCTTCAGCTTTCAGTTGTGTCCCCTTGTTTCTGTGTTCCCTCTCTGGAACATCCTGTCACTATCTACCTTGTCAATTCCCCGCAGTATTTTGTATGTCGTTATCATGTCTCCTCTGTGTGGGTGTGTGTGTGTGTGTCTACTAGTGGTTATACCTTAAGATTATATCATATTCTTTAATTTTAGAACTTAAAGTATTCTTTGAGTATAAGAGAAATGCAGCTTTACTGACGCAAGTGTTAAGATTTATAGCTGACGGTAATTTTCTGAAGGCAGGTTCTGAGGCTCACATACTAACTGGTCATGCAGGTGCTGAGGCTCACATACTAACTGGTCATGCAGGTTCTGAGGCTCACATACTAACTGGTCATGCAGGTGCTGAGGCTCACATACTAACTGGTCATGCAGGTGCTGAAGCTCACACACTAACTTGTCATGCAGGTGCTGAGGCTCACACACTAACTGGTCATGCAGGTGCTGAGGCTCACACACTAACTGGTCATGCAGGTGCTGAGGCTCACATACTAACTGGTCATGCAGGTGCTGAGGCTCACATACTAACTGGTCATGCAGGTGCTGAGGCTCACACACCAACTGGTCATGCAGGTGCTGAGGCTCACACACTAACTGGTCATGCAGGTGCTGAGACTCACACACTAACTGGTCATGCAGGTGCTGAGGCTCACATACTAACTGGTCATGCAGGTGCTGAGGCTCACATACTAACTGGTCATGCAGGTGCTGAAACTCACACACTAACTGGTCATGCAGGTGCTGAGGCTCACATACTAACTGGTCATGCAGGTGCTGAGGCTCACATACTAACTAGTCATGCAGGTGCTGAGTCTCACATACTAACTGGTCATGCAGGTGCTGAGGCTCACATACTAACTGGTCATGCAGGTGCTGAGGCTCACACACTAACTGGTCATGCAGGTGCTGAGGCTCACACACTAACTGGTCATGCAGGTGCTGAGGATCACATACTAACTGATCGTGCAGGTGCTGAAGCTCACATACTAACTTGTCATGCAGGTGCTGAAGCTCACACACTAACTGGTCATGCAGGTGCTGAGGCTCACATACTAACTGGTCATGCAGGTGCTGAGGCTCACACACTAACTGGTCATGCAGGTGCTGAGGCTCACATACTAACTTGTCATGCAGGTGCTGAGGCTCCAACTAACTGTCATGCAGGTGCTGAGGCTCACACACTAACTGGTCATGCAGGTGCTGAGGCTCACATACTAACTTGTCATGCAGGTGCTGAGGCTCACATACTAACTTGTCATGCAGGTGCTGAGGCTCACACACTAACTGGTCATGCAGGTGCTGAGGCTCACATACTAACTTGTCATGCAGGTGCTGAAGCTCACACACTAACTGGTCATGCAGGTGCTGAGGCTCACATACTAACTTGTCATGCAGGTGCTGAGGCTCCATACTAACTTGGGCATGCAGGTGCTGAGGCTCACAACTAACTGTCATGCAGGTGCTGAGCTCACATACTAACTTGTCATGCAGGTGCTGAGGCTCACATACTAACTGTCATGCAGGTGCTGAGGCTCACATACTAACTGGTCATGCAGGTGCTGAGGCTCACACACTAACTGGTCATGCAGGTGCTGAGCTCACACACTAACTGGTCATGCAGGTGCTGAGGCTCACAACTAACTGTCATGCAGGTGCTGAGGCTCACAACTAACTGTCATGCAGGTGCTGAAGCTCACATACTAACTTGTCATGCAGGTGCTGGCTCACACACTAACTTGTCATGCAGGTGCTGAGGCTCACATACTAACTGGTCATGCAGGTGCTGAGGCTCACACACTAACTGGTCATGCAGGTGCTGAGGCTCACACACTAACTGGTCATGCAGGTGCTGAGGCTCACACACTAACTGGTCATGCAGGTGCTGAGGCTCACACACTAACTGTCATGCAGGTGCTGAGCTCACAACTAACTGGTCATGCAGGTGCTGAGGCTCCCCACTAACTGTCATGCAGGTGCTGAGCTCACAACTAACTGTCATGCAGGTGCTGAGGCTCACACACTAACTGGTCATGCAGGTGCTGAGGCTCACACACTAACTGGTCATGCAGGTGCTGAGGCTCACACACTAACTGTCATGCAGGTGCTGAGGTCACAACTAACTGTCTGCAGTGCTGAGTCACATACTAACTGTCATGCAGGTGCTGAGGTCACATACTAACTGGTCATGCAGGTGCTGAGGCTCACACACTAACTGGTCATGCAGTGCTGAGGTCACATCAACGTCATGCAGGTGCTGAGGCTCACACACTAACTGGTCATGCAGGTGCTGAGGCTCACACACTAACTGGTCATGCAGGTGCTGAGGCTCACACACTAACTTGTCATGCAGGTGCTGAAGCTCACTAACTGGTCATGCAGTACTATGTTAATAAGACACAAAATGTGCTTAATGGCATTATATCAAACGTTTCGTCCACCAGAGAGGGACTTGATCAGTTTGATGAAGTTCCTGATGGGCGAAACGTCGTCTCAGTATAATGCCATAAACCACATTGATATATGTACTTGGATGTATATTGATGCACATGATGTCAATGGATGTCCATTATCCCTCGTGATCCAGATTTGCACCAGGACATGTCTGTGACCTGTTTCGAGGGTCTTGCTTATCAGCCCTACCTACCTGCCTGCCTGCCTGCCTGCCTGCCTGCCTACCTGCCTGCCTGCCTACCTAGCCTGCCTGCCTGCCTACCTGCCTGCCTGCCTACCTACCTGCCTGCCTGCTGCCTGCCTACCTGCCTGCCTGCCTCCTGCCTGCCTGCCTGCCTGCTGCTACCTGCCTATGCCCTAGCCTACCTACCTGCCTGCCTGCCTGCCTCCTGCCTTTGCCTGCCTTGCCTCTCGCTGCCTCCTGCCTGCACTGCCTGCCTGCCTCTGCTCGCCTCACTGCCATGCCTGCCTGCTGCCACCTAGCCTAACCTGCCTGCCTCCTCCTGCCTCTGCCTCCTGCCTGCCTCTATTGCCTGCTATGCCTCCTGCCTGCCTCCTGCCTGCCTGCCTGCCTGCCTGCCTCCCTGCATTCTGCCTGATGCCATCCTGCCTACCTCTGCCTGCCTGCCTCCTGCTTGCCTCCCTGCTCTGCCTCCTGCTTATCTGCCTGCCTACCTGCCTGCCTGCCTGCCTGTCCTGCCTGCCTATGCCTCTGCCTGCCATCCTGCCTGCCTGCCTCTCTGCTGCCACTCCTACCTGGTTGGATTAGTGGCTTAAATTTACCTGCTTCACGCCAGTCAAATACTTCAATCCTGAAACAATTAAAATAAACGCCTCAGCGTATATCCCGGCACACCTCTCGCGTATATAGCTGCCTGCAGACATACTACCTACTACTGGTTGTTATAACTAAATTTCCTGCACTCTCAGTAAATACTCGAGACATCACCTCTCAGCAGATTACAAATAAACCCTCAGCGTATATACACCGAGACATACACCTCTCAGCGTATATACACCGAGACATACACCTCTCAGTGTATATACACCGAGACATACACCTCTCAGTGTATATACACCGAGACATACACCTCTCAGCGTATATACACCGAGACATACACCTCTCAGCGTATATACACCGAGACATACACCTCAGCGTATATACACCGAGACATACACTCTCTTTTCCCCGCCCTGGTATATACACCGAGACATACACCTCTCAGCGTATATACACCGAGACATACACCTCTCAGCGTATATACACCGAGACATACACCTCTCAGCGTATATACTGGGAAGACTGGCCTGAGGTTAAGTTTCCCATTTAACCTCCTGGTTAACCAAGCTGGTGATTAACCACTTGTAGCCAATAATTGCTCAGTTTCCTCTTAAAAACTTTTACTTTGACTCTGACACTATTTCTGATAACTGTTGATAACAAACTGAAGAGTCTTGGACCACGGATGTTGACCCAGTGTTTTCTAATTGTTCTTACGGCTACCCTGCTTTTCACTGGGTGAATTCCACATTTCCATATCTCTCACCTTAGTACAGTGTACCTTTCAAGACAGGTGAAATTGCTGACCTGGAGAGTGTACAGAGAGCCTTCACGGCACACATAAGTACGATAAAACACCTAAATTACTGGGAACGGTTGAAGGTCCTTGACTTTTACTCCCTGGAACGCAGGCGAGAAAGATACATGATAATATACACCTGGAAAATCCTTAGAGGGATTAGTACCAAATTTGCGCACGAAAATCACTTCCTACGAAAACAAAGGAGATGCAACAACCCCCAGTGAAAAGCAGGGGCGCCATGAGTACGCTAAGAGACAACACAATAATTATCAGGGGCCTAAAACTTCAACTGCCTTCCAGCATACATAAGGGGAAATACCAGCAGACCCCTGGCTGTCTTCAAGAAGTCGCTGGACAGACACCTAAGTCAGCATTTGACCAGCCGGGCTGTGGTTCGTACGTCAGTCTACGTGTGGCCAGCAGTAACAGCCTGGTTGATCAGGCCCTGATACACCGCGAGGCCTGGTCACGAACCGGGCCGCGGGGGCGTTGACCAGCGAAACCCTCTCCAGGTATACTCCAGATATACCTCTACGAAGAAGTTTACTCTTGTCTTGTGTTAAAAGTGGTCTTGGCGCAGGTCGCCCACCTCCATTAACAGGTCGCATGACACACCTGCCACCTCACACCTCCACGCCCAGCAATTCCCTAATACGTATAATCTTGAGTGTTGCTGATGGTGTCTGCCTCACACGGCTGCTAGTGTCTGCACGCTGCCTCACACTGCTGCTAGTGTCTGCACGCTGCTTCACACTGCTGCTAGTGTCTGCACGCTGCCTCACACGGCTGCTAGTGTCTGCAAGCTGCCTCACACGGCTGCTAGTGTCTGCACGCTGCCTCACACGGCTGTTAGTGTCTGCACGCTGCCTCACACTGCTGCTAGTGTCTGCAAGCTGCCTCACACTGCTGCTAGTGTCTGCACGCTGCCTCACACTGCTGCTAGTGTCTGCACGCTGCCTCACACGGCTGCTAGTGTCTGCACGCTGCCTCACACGGCTGCTAGTGTCTGCACGCTGCTTCACACTGCTGCTGAGTATCTGCACGCTGCCCCACGGCTGCTGTGTCTGCAAGCTGCCTCACACTGCTGCTGTGTCTGCACGCTGCTTCACACTGCTGCTAGTGTCTGCCGCTGCCTCACACGGCTGCTAGTGTCTGCACGCTGCCTCACACGGCTGCTAGTGTCTGCACGCTGCTTCACACTGCTGCTAGTGTCTGCACGCTGCCTCACACGGCTGCTAGTGTCTGCAAGCTGCCTCACACGGCTGCTAGTGTCTGCACGCTGCCTCACACTGCTGCTAGTGTCTGCACGCTGCTTCACACTGCTGCTAGTGTCTGCACGCTGCCTCACACGCCTGTGTCTGCGCGCTGCCTCACACGGCTGCTGGTGTCTGCCCCCTGCTTCCCCGCTTTCTGGTGTTGCGCCCCTTTTTTCCCCCCTGGGTCTGCGCCCCCCTCCCCTGGTGTCTGCCGCTGCCCCCACCATGGGTCTGCCCCTGCTTCCTCCCGGTCTTCCTTCCCCCTCCCTGCTGCTTGGGGCTGCACGCGCCTCACCCTCTGGGCTGCCCCCCTCCCGGCGCTGGGCTGCAACTGTTCCCCCCTGCTGCTGGGGTCTCCCCTGCCTCCCGGGGCTGGGGGCTGCCCCCTCCCGGCGCTGGGGTCTTTTTCCCCCCTTTTTCCCGCTGGGTCTGCCTTCCCCCGGGTGCTGGGGTCTGAAACTGGGTTCCCCCTGTCTGGGGTTTTCCCCCACGGCCCTGGGGTCTGCCCGCCCACACGGGGCCCGGGTCTGCCCCTGCTTCCCTGCTCTTGTTTTGCACGCCCGCCCACCGCTTGGGCTGCCCCCCCCTCCCCTTTTGGGGGCTGGGGTTCCCCCACGGGGCCCGGTCTGGGTGCCTCCCCGGGGCTTTTCTGCCCTCCCACAGATGGCTGCCCCCCCCCTTGGGGCCCGCCGCTGCTTCACACTGTGCTGGTCTGCCGCTTCCAAAGCTGTGGTCTGCCTTTCTTCACTTCGCTGGGGGTTTTCCCCCTGTTCACGGGGCCCGGGCTGCCGCTGCCTCACCCCGGTCTGCCGCTGCCTCTTGCTGCTGGGGGCTGCCGCCCTCCCCCCTGCGCTGGGGTTTTGGGTTACCCTTTTCCGGTGGGCAGCTGCCTCACCAAAGCTGGTTCTGCCGCTGCCTCCCTGCTGGGTCTGCCCCTTTTCCCTCCCCCGCTTTCCCCCTGCGCTGCCTCCCCGCTGCTTTTGCCCCGCCTCCCCGGGGCTGGGTCCCCGCTCCAAAAATCCCCCCCGGCCGCCGCTGCTTCACCGGGGCCCCGGGGTTTTGGGTGCCCCACCCCCCTGGTGTCTTTCTTGCTTTGCGCGGTCTGGGTGCTTCCCCGCGGTGTTGGGGCTGCCTCCCCCGCGCTTCTGCCCGGGGGCCCCACGGCCCCTTTTGGTGCCTTTTCCCCCCGCCCCCCCGGGGGCTGCACGCTGCCCCCCGGGGGGGTAGGGGCTGCCCTGCCTTTACGGCTGCTGGGTCTGCCCTTTTCCTTTCCCGGGGCCCGGGGCCCGCACCCCCCTTTCTAATGTCTGCCGCTGCCTTTACACGCTGTGGGGGTTCCCCTGCCCCCCCACTGCTGGCCCTTTTTTCTTTTGGCTGCCCTTTCCCCGCTGCTGGGGTCTGCCCCTGCCTTTAAAGCTGGTGCTGGTGCCTCCGGGGCTTTCCCCCTGTGCCCCCCGTGTTGCCGGGGGGGGCCCCACGGGTGCTATTCGCTGCCTTTACCGGGGGGGTGGTTGGGGCCCCCCGCTGCTTTTTCCCCGCTGCTTTTCTGCCGCTGCCCCACCTTTTGGGGTCTGCCGCTCCCCCTGTGGTGTCTGCGCCTTCACCTCCTTGGTCGCCGTGCCCCAAAACTGGTGCTTTCCGCTGCTTCACCCCTTAATTCTGCCTGCTTCACCTCCTGGTTCTGCCCTCTTCACACTGCTGCTTTTGGGCTGCGCGGGTCTTCCCCGCCCCGTGGTTTGGGGCTGCCACCAAACCCGGTTCTGCCCCCCTCCCCAAATGGCTGGTGTTCCCCAAAATTTGCCTTTTCCGTGGGCTGCCGGGTTCCCTGTGCGGGCTGCGCGCTTTCCCTTGGGTCTGCCCGCTTTACCTGCTTCTGGTTTTTCGCGCTTCCCCTGCGCTGGGCTCCCTCTTCACCCGCTGCTGGGTCTGCTCCTTCCCCCCAAAAATTTTTCCCTGCTTTACCGCCTTTTTTTGCCGGTCTTCACACTGCTCTGGGGGGCCTCAGCTTTCCCCTCTGCTGGGGTTTTTCACCCCCTTTTTTTTTTTGTCTCACCTGCTTCCCCGCTTCGGTGCGTGCCTCCCCGCTGGTGCTGTCCTTTCCCCCGCTTTTTGGGCTGCTGCCCTTTCCCTTCGCTGGGTTTCATGCTTTCCTCAAACCCCCTGGGGTCTGGGAGCTGCTTCCCCTGCTGGGTCTGCATTGCCCCACTCTTTTTTCTGGGGCCCTTTCCCCTGCTGCTGGGTTTTCTCCCTTTTTACTGTTTTTTTGCTGCTTAACCCTTTTTGCCTTTTTTGCTGGGTTTTTTCCGGGGTTTCCCCTGCTGTTGGTCTGGCTTTTCCCCCTGGGGTTTTCTTCTTTATTTTAAAACCTTTTTCTGCACTGCTTTTCCCCCGCTTGGGTCTTTTCCCCCCCCCCCCAAACCCTTTTTGGTTCTGCTGTTCCCCTGTGTTTGGGGCCTGCCTTTTTTTTACATCGCTGGGTTTTGCTGCTTTCACCTGCGGGGCTGCATGCTCCTCACCCGCTGGTTGGGGTCTGCTGCTCTTCCCTTTCTGTGGGGTCTGCGCGCCTCACACTGCTGTTAGGGTTTCCCTTTTCCCCTTCCCCTCGCTGGTGTCTGCAAGGGTTCCCCTGTTGGGGGGGCCCCCCTGCTTCCCTGCGTTTTGTCTGCACGCTGCCTCCCCCTCTTTTGTCTGATGCTCTTTTCCCCTCCCGCCGGTTCTCCCTTTCCCCCCCGCTGTTTTGGGGGGCAGTGCTTCCCGCCTTTGTCTGCAGCTGCCCCCTGCTGTTGTGTCTGCCCCTGTTCCACTGCTGTTGGGTCTGGGGTTAAAAACCTTTTGGGTCTGCTTTTGGGGGCACCTGCTGTTTGTTTCCTGCCACTGCTGTTGGGGCTGCCCGCTGCTTCCATCTGTTTTTTCAAATCTTCCCCGTTTTTTGTCTGCATGCCTCACCTGCTGCTTTTCTGCACTTTTCCTCCCGCGCTGTGTCTGGGCTTACACCCGCTGCTATTCCTGCCTCTTCACCTGCTGTGTGTCGGGGCCTCACCGGCTTTGGGGGGCCGCTCCTCCCCGGCCGCTGGGCCCCGCCTACACGGCGCTGGTCTGACGTGCCTCACCCTGCTGTGGGGGCTGCATTCCCCTTTACACTGCTGGGGTTTTGCCCCTTTCACCGGGGCTGGGGGCTGCCCTTTTCCCCCCAAACCCGGTGTCTGCATTTTTTTGCTGTAGTGTCTGCCCCTGCTTCACCTGCTGCTTGGGCTGCCCGTGCCTCACACGGTTGTGTCTGTGCTGCTTCCCCTGCTGTTGCCCGCACACTCTCTGGGCTGCCCCTGCTTCACACTGCCTTTTTCTTTCGCCCCCCCCGCTTTTGGGCTTGGGCCCGCCTTTACCTGCTGTTTCTGCCCTCCCCCGGGGTGGTTCTGCTGCTTTCCCCCTGGGGCCGGGCCCCCGCCCTTCCCAAACCCGGTGTCTGCCCCTCCTGGCCTGGTGTCTGCATTCCCTTTTTAAACCTTTTTCTTTCACCTTTTCTTTTCCCTGCTTTGGGGCTGCATGGCCTCACACTGCTGTTGGTCTGCTCGCTTCCCACTGCTGCTTTCGTGGCTTCAGGGGCTGGGGTTTCTTTTTTTTCCCTTTTCCCTCGTTTTGGGGGTTTGCTCCCCCACCTGCTGGGTGTCTGCAGCTGCTTCACACTGCTGCTAGGGCTGCAGGTGCCTCCCCACTGCTGAGGTCTGCTGCTGCTTCACACTGCTGTTGTGTCTGCATGCTGCTCCCCCTTCTGTGTCTGCTGCTGCTTCACACTGCTGTTAGGGCTCATGCTGCTTCCCCTGCTGTTGGTCTGCATTCCCCCCACTGCTGTTGGGCTGCTCGCTCACACTCGTTGGTCTGCAGCTCCCCGGTGTCTGCGGCCGTCCACTCGCGGGTTTTTCATCCCTACCCTGGTTTGCTTTCAGCTCACCGGTTTTGGGGTCTGCGTCTCCCCCCTGCTGTTCTGCTGCGCTTCACACTGTGTTGGGGCTGCTGCCTTCCGCTGTTGGTGCACCTTCACACTTGGTGTTGCCGCTTCACCTGCTGCTGTGTCTGCCCTTTTCTTCAATGCGTTTGGGCTGCGGGGCTCCAACCGCTGGTTCGCTCTTCACACTGCTGTGTTCGCGCTGCTTCCCAAAATGCTGGTTCATGCTGCCTCACACTGCTGCTGGTCTGCACGCTGCTTCACACTGCTGCTGGGGTCTGCATGCTGCCTCACACTGCTGCTAGTTGCCGTGCTTTACACCTTGTGTCTGCAGTCCCCCACTGGGGTGTCTGCATGCCTCACACTGCTGTGGTCTGCAGCTGCTTCACACTGTTTGGGTCTCCCTCGCCCTCACACTTGGTTTGCATGCTGCCCCACACTGCTGTAGTTCTGCATGCTCTTCCCCTCTCTGGTCTGGCCGCCTTCCCCTGCTGTGGTCTGCCCTTTCACCCCAATGTCTGCTGCTGCCTCCCCACTGTGCTGGGTCTGCGGGTGCCCCACCGCTGGTGCTTTCCCCCTTCACCTGCTGCTGGTCTGCGCTGCCTCCCACTGCTGTTTGGTCTCTGCTCTTCCCCTTACTCGTGGTCTGCCCGGGTTTCCACCTGTGGTCGCTGCCCCACCCTGTTGGGGCTGCAGCTCTTCACCTGCTGTGTTGCACGTGCCTCACACTGCTGCTGAATGTCCCCGCGGCGCTGCCCCTTCACACTTTCGTGAGGTTCTGCGCGCTGCCCCTTCCGCCCCCCAACCCCTGGGTTCATTTTAAAGCGCGGCTGCCCTTCACACCGCTGGTTCAACGCCTCACATGCTGCTGGTCCCCCTCCCACTGCCTTTGGGTCTGCGCTGCCTCACCCCGCCTGGTGTCTGCAAAGCTTTGCTTTCTGAGGTTAACGCTGGGGTTTTTGCCCCCCGGGTTTTTTGGGTTCACCAAAATTTGGGTCTGCGTGCCTTTTACCTGCTGGGTCTGCGGGGCTTCCACTGCTGTTGTCTGCTGTGTCACCTGCTGTTTTGGGCTGCTAATTTCCCCCTTCCCCGGTGTCTCACGTTCCCCCCTGCTGTTTGTTCTGCTGTCTTCACCTGCTGTTTGGTTTTGCAGCTGCTTCCCCTGCTGCGTGTCTGCGCTCTTTAACCCTTTGGGGGTTTGCGCTGCCACCTTGTTTGTTCTGGTGCCCACTGCTGTGGGGTCTGCATTACAGTTTCACCTCTGTTTGGGGCTGCAGCTGTTCACACTGCTGCTTTCTGCAGCTGCTTCCCCTGCTGCTGGTGTTGCTTTTCACATTGGTCTGCGGCCCCCCAAAGCCTTCCACTCTGCTGGTCTGCGCTGCTTCCCCTGCTGTGTGTCTGCCTTTCTTTACACTTGGTGTCTGCTTCTTCACACTGCTTTTGGGTTTTGCTGCTTCACCCCGCTGCTTTCTGCCCCGGGGGTTAACAAATGGTCTGCACGCTTCACTGCTGGTCTGCCGCTGCTTCACCTGGTTGTGTCTTCCCCCTCCCCTTTCTCAACCCCCCAAAGCTGTGTCTGCCGCTCTTCACGCTCCCGGGTTCTGCGTGCCTTTTACACTCGTGGGGTTCTGCAGCTGCCTTTTTCCCCTGGTGTCTGCAGCTCTTCACTGCTGTTAGGTCTCTTCCTCCCCTGCTGTTAGTGTCTGCTGCTGCTTCACTGCTGTGGTCTTAGCTTACCGCGTGGGCTGCATCCTTCCCCTCTGCTGGTCTGCCGGGGTGCTTCACACTGCTTGTCTGCCGCTCTCACCCGCTGGTCTGCTAACCTTTCCCTTGCCTCTGCTGTGTCTGCGCAGCTTTCCCCCTGCTGTTGTCTTCTGCTTCACCTCGCTGGTCTGCATTTCTTTACCTGCTGTGGTCTGCCCCTGCTTTACACTGCTGTGTCTGCTCTTTCACACTCTTGGGGGTCTGCGGCCCCCCCACTGCTGTGGGTCTGCGGGTGCTTCCCCTCTGCTGGTCTCGCCCTTTTACCCCTTTCTTGCTTAATCTTGGCATTAACAGCCCTTTTGTGGTCTCTGCGCTTCACATTTTAAACCCGGGTCTGCCCCCTGCCTCCATGCTGCTGGTCTGCAGCCTTCACACGCGTGTGTCTTGGTCTTACCTGTCTGAAGTCTTTCACGTGCTCCACCGTGGGTCTGCATCGCTTCCACTTCCTGGGGTCTGCGTGCACCTCTGCTGGGGTTTGCTCGCCCACTAACTGGTCTTGCAAGACTCCCCCGCTGCTGGTCTGCGTGTTTACGCCCTGGTTTGCGTGCTTTAAACCCCTGGTCTGCTCCTGCCTAACGCTGGGTCTGCGGTATTCACACTGCTGTTTGGGGCTGCCGTTTTACATGCTGTGTCTGCGTCCTTTATCCCGTGTCTGCCGGGTGCCTCCACAAAGGGGTCTTGCGTTAAAACCCGCTCTGGTGTTTCGCTGCTTCACACTCTGCTGGTCTGCTCCTTCACCTCGCTGGGGCTGGGTTAAACCCTTCACTACCTTTCCCCTTTCCACTCTTTTTCCTTCATGTCTGGTTCTACCTTACAACCGCTGGGGTCTGCCCTGCTTCACACGCGCTTTTTCTTTCGCTTCACACTGCTGGTGTCTGGGGTTTTTGGTCTTTCTTCCCCTGCTGTGGTCTTTCCCGCCATGCTGGTGTCTGCGGCCCCTTTACACCCGCTGGTGTCGCGCGCCCAACGTGGGTCTGCTGCGCTTAAATCTGCTGGGGGCTGTGTGCTTTACCTTTCCTATCTGCTGTGCTTCCCCTCGTGTTGCAAAAAGCTCACTCGCTGGTCGTGGCTTAACTTGGCCCGCATGCTCCCTTTTGCAGGCTCCCCTTCCCACCTGCTGCTGGGCTTTCACCCTTAAAAACTGGTTGCCGCTGCTTCACGCCCGCTGGTTTGCAGCCTTCACTCTGCTGGTTTGGCTGCTTCCACTCGCTGGGGTCTGGCCCCCTTGCAGCTGCTGCTGGTCAACTCCTTTAACCGCTGGTCTGCCGGGGGCTTCCACTCGCTGGTGCTGCTTACACTGTGGTGTCTGGTGCGCTTCACCCCGCTGGTTCGCGTAAAGCTCACTGCTGCTGGGTCTTTAACATTCACCTGCTGGGTCTGGTGCCACCTCTGTAATTTATCTGCGTCGCTTTACACTGCTGCTGGTCTGCCGCTGCTTCCCCTCTGCTGGGCAAAATTTCTTACAAATTAACTGGGGTGCAGTCTCATCTTTTAGCCCACCCCTTTTTTCCCCGCTGGGTGTCTGCGGGCCTCCGCGGGCCATCTGCTAATGTCTGGTGCTCCCTTCACAAATGGCTGATCTTGAGCTTCACCCATCGTGTCTTTTGGGGCTCCACTGCTGCTTTGGTCTGCGTTGGGTTTACACGCTGGTTTGCGGGCTTTACCTCTGCTTGGGGCTCGCTGCTTCACTCGCTGGTCTTGCTTAAAATGCCTGCTTTTCTGGCGTCTTGCATTGCTTTTTACCCCGCTGCTGGGTCTGCGGCTGGGTTCCCCCTGCTGCTAGTGTCTGCATGCTGCTTCACACTGCTGCTAGTGTCTGCATGCTGCCTCACACTGCTGTTAGTGTCTGCATGCTGCTTCACACTGCTGTTAGTGTCTGCATGCTGCTTCACACTGCTGCTAGTGTCTGCATGCTGCTTCACACTGCTGCTAGTGTCTGCACGCTGCTTCACACTGCTGCTAGTGTCTGCATGCTGCTTCACACTGCTGCTAGTGTCTGCATGCTGCCTCACACTGCTGCTAGTGTCTGCATGCTGCTTCACACTGCTGCTAGTGTCTGCATGCTGCTTCACACTGCTGTTAGTGTCTGCATGCTGCTCACACTGCTGTTAGTGTCTGCATGCTGCCTCACACTGCTGTTAGTGTCTGCATGCTGCTTTACACTGCTGCCACTTTATGAAGCAGATTCGTAAACTTTATTATCACATTACATCCAAATTGTTATAATTACTGCTGGTTAAGATGTACCGCTTGTTTCACTGTGGCGAAAATTATTGTTTATTCACCTATTGTGGTTGACGGGTCGACTCACAGCTCCTGTCTGCCTGTGTATTATCTATCTATCTATCTATCTATCTATCTATCTATATATATATATATATCTATATATATATATATATATATATATATATATATATATAATGGTTGGGTTTGAGGACCTGCCTAGCATAGGCCAGTAGACTTCGATGTTCTTTTCTTGTGTTCTTGTGTATACATTTGTAATGATTAATAATTATCAAGAGGATCTAAAAAAAATGAGTAACAACCGTAAAAGATAAATAGGTGTTTGAGCTTTGCTTGAGAGTAGATTGTTGGGGGGGGGAGGACCATAGGTCTCATGATGGTTAGTCAGGCTGTTGGTACTCGCGGCACGCAGTCTGACGTTGGTACCGCAGCTCGGTTGACCAGACATAGTACCTTCAAGGAAGTTATCAGGTTCTCTCTAGATGTCAGGTGGTTTTTCCTTATTTAAAAAAAAAAAGCCTTTAACATGTTGGCCACAAAGTTTAGTATAAGATCTGGTGATTATTAACGTTTCCACTTATGCTCATCCACTACTATTTTTGTTACCTTTGAATTTACACGATAAAAACTATGATTATACCTCAGCTTATTTTAGAGTGCAATCATACCTAAGGTATGCTATCACCCCTCACCCCCACCCCAACGCAAATAACCCCTTACCAATACCCAGCTAACACTCGGGTATCTACTGCTACATTAACAGGGGCAACAGGTGTAAAGAGATTCTGTTCTTCTCTACTCTCGCGGGATTGAACCCGGACCCTTTGGTTGTGAGCCGAAGCTACTTCGGAACTACAAGACGTCTTGAATTTAGACTGAATAAGAAAGGGCATCCTGGCACGGGTCTCGCTAAGGTGACCTATTTAGTGAGTGTCACTGTAAGAGTGGAGGTCCCGTTAATGACATGACTGGGGCACCGATTATTGCTTTCTATCAGTTACGCAGAGAAGAATTAGTGGTGGTGTTGGCCGGTATAGAGCGGTGGGTCACACCTAACAGTAGTGTCTGACGTGTTATTATACTAAACAAGTGTAGGCGTGGACTACTAGCAGCGTCAGTGGTGTTTCCACTTTGGTGTACAACCACACTGAACCTCAAACTGAAACTTGGGTAAAAAACTTGGTTGAAGTGGTCACCCTTGACTGTGAGCCTGGACCAGAGTGCCTGGGAAGCTCCACCACGTCTGACATGTCAACACTTGACTGTGAGCCTGGACCAGAGTGCCTGGAAGCTCCACCACGTCTGACATGTCAACACTTGACTGTGAGCCTGGACCAGAGTGCCTGGGAAGCTCCACCACGTCTGACATGTCAACACTTGACTGTGAGCCTGGACCAGAGTGCCTGGGAAGCTCCACCACGTCTGACATGTCAACACTTGACTGTGAGCCTGGACCAGAGTGCCTGGGAGCTCCACCAGTCTGACATGTCAACCTTGACTGGAGCCTGACCAGAGTGCCTGGGAAGCTCCACCACGTCTGACATGTCAACACTTGACTGTGAGCCTGGACCAGAGTGCCTGGGAAGCTCCACCACGTCTGACATGTCAACACTTGACTGTGAGCCTGGACCAGAGTGCCTGGGAAGCTCCACCACGTCTGACGTGTGAACCCTTGACTGTGAGCCTGGACCAGAGTGCCTGGGAAGCTCTACCACGTCTGACGTGTGAACCCTTGACTGTGAGCCTGGACCAGAGTGCCTGGGAAGCTCCACCACGTCTGACGTGTGAACACTTGACTGTGAGCCTGGACCAGAGTGCCTGGGAAGCTCCACCACGTCTGACGTGTGAACCCTTGACTGTGAGCCTGGACCAGAGTGCCTGGGAAGCTCCACCACGTCTGACGTGTGAACACTTGACTGTGAGCCTGGACCAGAGTGCCTGGGAAGCTCCACCACGTCTGACGTGTGAACACTTGACTGTGAGCCTGGACCAGAGTGCCTGGGAAGCTCCACCACGGCTGACGTGTGAACACTTGACTGTGAGCCTGGACCAGAGTGCCTGGGAAGCTCCACGTCTGACGTGTGAACGCTAAACTTTAAATCCAAAAAAGGAAGAGTACCTCGAGGTTCTTGGATCAAGAGCCCTTCACTACCAATAAGAAACCAATCTTGACGATTTATTCTTTATGAACAGGAAAATGGATATTACCGTACCTTGCAAAATATGTTTTCATGCTTCGATGTTTCAAATATTACTTTACTCTCTTACTTTGAAGCTTGGCGGATTATATATATATATATATATAATGCAAATATCGCAAACCAAGCGATACAGGATGCAAAACAGCCGCGGGAGGAGTAGAATGATAGCTCTAGGCCTTTCGTTTTGTAATCAGCACATCATCAGAAGCTTGCAAAGTTGCAGAAAAAAAGAGGATGTCCAAGCTAATACGATCCCAGAAGATGTATTCACTGGAGTGAATACATCCCCTGGGATCGTATTAGCTTGGGAAGATAGCCAAAATTCACGACGCTCTAAACCACTGGACCATACAATGCTACAAACAACATAAGCCTAGCGAACTAGGCTTGCTACTTGTTGCGAGGACATAAGATGGTGTGGTTGCCTCAGAGCTAATTTCATTCTACTCCCCGTTTGGTTTAGAGCGTCGTGAATTTTCTCTCTTCCCACTAGGCGGGCTTAAACAACACGGGTTCGATCCCCCGGCTAGCCGAAATTTGTTACTGATTAAGTACCACTTGTTCGTGGTTAATATATATATATATATATATATATATATATATATATATATATATATATATACACATTTCGTCTTGCGTATCTATAGTCTTCGGAGTATCTACCACGACCATGTCAGATTAGTGCAACAGCTGTGATAAGCAGAAGCATCCTGCACTAAACCTATGTTGCCCTGGGCTATGTAAATATTGCACTCGTACTTCTTGGTAATTGAATAATTTGAAAATATGTGATTCGTGCTATCTGATTACATTTATTTTAAGATTACTATACTGCTGTGTTTTTAGAGTGGGGCAGCTAACTAGAGTGATACGTGAACGAGGGCACTTGCCGCTAGTAAGTCAACTCACGGGGCCGGAGGATAGTGCTGGCGGCATTGAGAGAACTGCAAGATCACTGTTATTGTCACACACTCACGACACCTTATTGTGCTCATTCATAATACTCTTGTTACTATTTGTTTACACTGGTAACCACGTGGTGTTTACAAGCACGCAGTTAGACTTTGTGCGTCGGCCTTGGTGGTCTGAGCACGTCACGCTCTGGCCTCCTCCATTAATTCTACTGGTAAAATTGGTATGTGACAGTGAAAGGTTGTTGGAAAAAGACACAAAATACAAACAGTAGAAAATTTTATTGGAAACGTTTCGTTCTGGGACTGAAGGAGTAACCAAGGCCCCTGGATAGAAAAGTTTACAATTAAATATTCAAATATTTCCGTTTTGTTTCTCTCCAACTACTAATTCCTCTTTCCATGGCCTACCTCACCCTTCCCTAGGCACAAGGTCGCGGCCAGGCATCACCTTTGTTTTTTATTGTTCTGCGGATATTTCTACAACGCCTGGGCAATGTGAGGTAATTAGGTTTGATCAAACGAAAAAGATAGTTCCAACTCTTTGGATCAAAAGCCCTTCTCTAGCTTCAAAGCACCCCCCCCCTCTCCTTCGCCTGAAGGGTCAAAAAATTTACAAATTATGAAGGAGGGTCAGCTTGTATTAGAGGGAGATATTACCTTCTAGATTATATGAATTATTGAATAATATTAACCTTGCGCATCATCTGATTGAAAATATATTATAATACAACGATGCTGGATAACTAAAACTACTATATACGAATTTTATCGATGCACTAATTTAATACCGAAAAAGCGACTGTATTAATAACAATGATGGACGTTGAGTTTTTGAGTAACTCATCATATTATTGTGATATTTGTCTCGGAAATAACATGAATACGTTTACTAGATGTATTATTAAATCTTTTAATATACTGTAGCCTTTAATTATATTATAAAAGCACTATAGGTGTCCCAGTGTAATCTGTTAATCATATCAATGCTCACATAAATAATCATTGGCGTCTAAAACGTCGCGGTATTTTTCTACAGACAAAATGTAGAAAATTACAGGAATCTGTCAAGGGTATTAGTAGTGCAATTAACCTTCTTTTAAACTTGGATATTCCTTTAAGCATTTGAGTTTATTATCAGCACTAACTATAACGTTGATACGTCTGTTTATTATTGTCGACGTAAGTTGAGCCTAGCATGGGTTACCTGAAGACCATTCCGGGGGTGACCTTCCCTGCGGCCAGGTATCTGACCGGTGCTTCGCGTGTTTCTACTGTGATCTGTTCCACTATTTGCTGCATTAAGGCGAATTTATCACAGTCTTAAAAGTTCTAATGTGTGTGACTGTTAATCCGAGTTACCTCCGGGGATTTTCACTGCGGTTATAGCATTTAATTCATTCTCCCATTTTAAGTGTCTTAAATATAAATTACAAAGGTACAGAATGTTTTGGGCAAAGTTTTGAATAATTTTTCAATAACTGGTCTTTCAACTGCAGGGAAATTGTCAAATCATATTAAGCGCTAAACCCAGGAGGGTCATGCGGGGAAATTGTATCTGGGGGTTTGTGTACAAGTATAATAACTAGATTCAGTAGGCCCACAGCAGTACTACTTTATTCCACGATGCTGACTTTAGTCGGGAATGGAACAGAAACCACTCAAATAGATGACTGTTTTTATTGGATTTAAATAATTTCCAAGTAAATTCATTCATTTATTGCCAATATAATAATAATAATAATAATAATAATAATAATAATAATAATAATAATAATAAAATATAATAATTGTAATAATAATATTATTGACTCAGGAAATCGTAATGACACGATTGCTTACGCGACGGTCTGGAGTTCTGAGATTCCCTGACCGCGGGTTCGAACCCCACCCGTGGTATGTGATTAATAATATTATTGTTACTACTACTACTAATAGTAATACATAATAGTAATATAACAGTTAAATAATATAGTATAAGTATTGGTTGTAAAGTGTCATGTGTTGAGTTTAGCTTGGTAAGTCTGGTGGATGCTTACTGGCGACCGGCTGCCTGATAGGTAGTTATCCAGGCAGCATCTTTAATGGATGACGGAGCGCCTCTTGAGGTCGCTTTCTGAATGTCTGCTTAGCTCAGACCTCTCGCCACGGTGGGACATTGGAAGCGAAGGGAAATGTTGACTAGGCGATATTTATGACAACTGTTATATTTTTGATTACATTGACTGCCCAGATGGCGTCATAGGTTATCTAGTCGTGGGAGTAAAATGGTTTGTGCATCGTATTTTCAGTGACTTTTTTTTCTTGTGTTATCTTGGTTTAATAAGGAGAAATAATTGTTAAATATTTGTGTTATCTCACTTCACTGCAACTTGTGGAGAAAAAAACATGTTGTGGGTTTATTGAGACAACTTTTCTCCCTGTGTAGAGCTTTATTAACCGTAAATCTTGAGGTAAGGAAAGAACGCAGTACCTGGGTATATGACTACTCTACAATAATACCGTGAAAATACGTAATATTTATGGGCTTACTAAAGTCGAAGAACTGAAAAAATGCCATAAAAGCATGAGTTATCTAATTCTCTTCTTAAAGCTCTACGAAGAGTGAAATTTGACCCACAAGGTGTGTCTTAATACCGTCGGTAGTATGTCATTTGAACTCAACTTGCGGAACCAATTAACATGCCAAGACATTTACAATGTATATATTTCCTATTTTAATTAATTTGGTAAGCAATGTACAGTAATATATTATATGCTTTCTTAGCATGTAAAAACATTTGTACACAGGGTAGACCTCTTCCTGAATAAATCTATGACGATATTGTTTTAGCTAGGATAGGCAGCAAGGATAAGTTTCTCCTTCCTAAAAACCTTTTATGAATTCAGATAAGTAATATGTAACTCGAGTCTAATTCAGCATTACTTCTTGCGTTATATGGACCATACACTGGTTTAACGCTGCTCATAAATACTATTCTATAGGCCTGTACATGTAGAAAAAAAATCAGCGAACACTGCAGTAGTCTTTCTGGCCCATGGAAGGTAAGTCTTACTCATACTCATAAATGCTAAGAATGTCCTATATAATTACAGCTAAATAAACCCGTAAGGGTTAAACAGTGCCTGGGGAATGGTAGGCTTTCATGTTGAATCCAAGAAAGGAGAGGATAGGTCTGGTTCCCTGGATTAAGAGCCCTTCAAAGCACTCCATGGAGGGCTTTTGAGTGTTCGAGTGTATGTCAGTCTTGTCCACACTAGATGTACTGTACCCGTGCCTGAGATGTCACGGTACATGTAGCCTATTCTTAATCTAGTTACTACTTGTTGATGGTTCCCAGAGTTCTGGCCCCTGCGACCCGGTCCCTTCAAGCTTCTTGTAATCTAATTTTCAGTTTGTATCCTTCAAGGGATGTCCTGATGCTTAAGGGCTCTTGATTCAAGGAAGTTACCTGCCACTGCCTAACAAGTTGACTCCTTACATCTCCCATTCAACACGTGCTATATGTGCTTTGCGGGTTTAACGCTTCCTTATAATAATAATAATATAATTAGTTTGTAGAGTTCCTACTATTAAAGGTGGTGCCTTGATGCTGATGAAATGTTCTTGGTCCAGTGAACTATAGCCACCTTCCCATCCCTTGGATCAACCCTAATTACCTCCTATTTAGTATGTATTGTATGACTCATAGGATTTACCGCTTCCCTATGAATATAATAACACATGATTCTTGATGTGCTGAACACATTCAACAAGGTCTCAGGAGTGACTTGTATAATTTTTACATTTGTTTCTATGCTACGGAAGACAAAGAGAGACTCAAGAGGGGCATTAGTATGCCCCCGGCGACCAGCCTCATTTCTGTGTACCTCACACATCTCAAGTCAAAGAGATATTAACATCCTAATTCCATCTTGCTCTCTGAATCATTGATAGAGTTGAGTGTGTCGACATCCAGCCTAGCCTCTCACTCCACTGGCAGTACTTTCCTACGAATTGGTTTAAAAAGACACATGAGCAAACACTGGGAAATATCACCTAGTGTTTGCTCACCTGTTTTTTTAAAACGATTTGTCGGCATCAATTATCAAGGTTTATTCCACGAATTAAATAGTTCGTCAAGGGTGCCTTGATGTTGCTGAAGTACGCCAATAAGACACAATGCGGTTGTGGCATTTCACTGTGAGGATGATTCATGCACCAGGGACTTTATCAATTAATAAAGTCCCTAGTGCATTAAATGTCTTATAACTCGCATTGTGTGTCTTATTTACATAGCGTATTGCATTACTATGGTGGTGAAGGGCTCATGTTTTGAACTGGACTACTCAACTCTTCCTCAAGTCACATCTGTCTCCTCCCATTCGCCAGGCACTACGTGTCTCTTTTCTGGGTTAGCGCTATTCCCCCATGTAAAAAATAATGATGATAATAATTATAATACTTCATCGAGGGGTGTATATCTCTCACTGTATATACACTGAGACTGTTCTCTGTTGTAGGGATTACAAAGTATTTTTAATGTTAGCGTTGCATGAGTTTCTGCCTAAATAATCTATGGACAATCAATAGCTTTCCAACATATAGCATACTTAAGTTAAATTAACGCAACATGCGGTAAAATAATGTTCAAAAATGCACGCATAGTAGGAGACAGACATCAACAAACTGTGAATAATAGGTTGTTTAAGAACAGTATCGAGCAATGCCAATCATTGTATGAGTGAACATGCCACCAATAAGAACTGTACTGCACATTTCCTCTCATTCAGTGAGTGAAGATACTGGCATAACATAGAGCAGTGCCACTCATCCTCAGTGAACATACTACCAATAATGACAGTACTGAGCAGTGCCACTCATCCTCAGTGAACTTACTACCAATAATGACAGTACTGAGCAGTGCCACTCATCCTCAGTGAACATACTACCAATAATGACATTACTGAGCAGTGCCACTCATCCTCAGTGAACATACTACCAATAATGACAGTACTGAGCAGTGCCACTCATCCTCAGTGAACATACTACCAATAATGACAGTACTGAGCAATGCCACTCATCCTCAGTGAACATACTACCAATAATGACAGTACTGAGCAGTGCCACTCATCCTCAGTGAACATACTACCAATAATGACAGTACTGAGCAATGCCACTCATCCTCAGTGAACATACTACCAATAATGACAGTACTGAGCAATGCCACTCATCCTCAGTGAACATACTACCAATAATGACAGTACTGAGCAATGCCACTCATCCTCAGTGAACATACTACCAATAATGACAGTACTGAGCAGTGCCACTCATCCTCAGTGAACATACTACCAATAATGACTACTGAGCAGTGCCACTCATCCTCAGTGAACATACTACCAATAATGACAGTACTGAGCAGTCACTCATTTTGAGTGAACATACTCCCATTAAGAACAGTACTGAGCAGTGCCACTCATCCTCAGTGAACATACTACCAATAATAACAGTACTGAGCAGTGCCACTCATCCTCAGTGAACATACTACCAATAAGAACAGTACTGAGCAGTTAGGTTAGGTTCATCAGGAAACAGGACAAGTGTTTCCTGCCGCGGGATCTTAGTCATATGATGACCCGCAGCTGGAGCTTTTGGTCATCTGACTGAGGCCTTCCGCTGGCTTACCTCTCCACTCATTTGCAGTTGTCTAGCAAATCCAACATTGAGTTGATGTTATCAACTCCAAGAAAACTCCATAACATATTAAGAACTACTGAAAATATATAAATACAGTGAGTGTGTATACTCTTTAGTGTGTATACTCTTAAGTGTGTATACTCTTAAGTGTGTATACTCTTAGAGTGCAAACTAGTTTTTACTTCAAGGATGATGGGGGGGGTTTAGTGTTTGCATTGATGCTTGTTAGGGGCTCTAGATCTAAGGAATTGGAGCTACGCATCCTTGGAGGAAATCTGATTAGCTGCCATCCCTCACGATATACTATTAACAACCATATATCATCATTTTACTACGTCATTTTTTAAACGTTATCTTTGACGCCAATTTCTTAACGCTTTTGTATTTTTCGAATTCTGTTTTCTTGATTTTATTTTATGTTAGGTTAATTTAGGCTATATTTTATGTTAGGTTAACTTAGGCTATGTTAATTTACGTTAGATTAATTTAGCTTAGGTTACATAAACCTATAAAAATATATTTAACCATATATAAATAAAAAATGGACCTTGACGTCTGGGCGAGGGAAAAAAAAACCAGGCAACGTTGAAATGTGAAGGTTTAACACTTGTGGTGGGAGATGGAGCCTCCACGCTACTGTCAGGTGATTATCGTCCCATTTATGTATTATGTATACCACTCACCAACTCTTATCCCATTTATCTAGACTTTATATATATATATATATATATATATATATATATATATATATATATATATATATATATATATATATATTTCCTTAAAGAGCTGGGTTCCAGACTCGACACCACCAGGGACCCAAGGGCAGCCACGTTCATGTTCCAGCGTCTCAGCGTGGCCATCCAGAGGGGAAACGCATGCTGCATACTCGGCTCGCGTCCGGCTTCGGAGGAGCTGGAGGAGATTCATAATCTTTGACATATTGTACCATTGTATTCATGTTCATGTTTGTGTGTTTTATAAATGTATTCTGTCTATTAATAAAGCATTTATATGTATGTATGTGTGTATATAGGATGGGGTGGTAGGAGAAGTGGAATATTCAAACGGCTTCAGGAAGAAATCCAAATATTCTTCCTTGATGCCTTTTTATCCACTTCTCCGAGGCTATGGGTCCCACAATTTGCACCAGAGGTGGACATATATATATATATATATATATATATATATATATATATATATATATATATATATATCGTCTGAGGAATGGTAGCTCCAGTTTCTTTGACGAATAGTGCCATAAGCAGCATGGAGGTACCCCCTGTGAAGGAATTACTTGGTTGAGTGTCACCAGCTGTTCTTAAGATAAGGAAGACCAGTGGTTAAGGTGATATGTATGAGGTAACCCCGGGCGTGTTATGTAGTAACCCTGGGTATGTTATGTGGTAACCCTGGGCATGTTGTGTGGTAACCCTGGGCATATTCTGTGGTGACCCTGGGCAATTTTTGAGGTGACCCCGAGCATCTGTGGTAACCTCGGGCATGTTTTGAGGTTAGCGACCTGCGTGCGTGTGTGTGTGTATTGTATCTTGGTTGATGCATTCATAGTGTTCATTTTTGGTTCCTGTATTGACGTTATTCATCTTTGGTCGCTGTATTGAGGTTGTTCATGTTGTTTATCTTTGGTCGCTGTATTGAGGTTGCTCATCTTGGGTCGTTGTATTGATGGTGTTAATCTCTGGTCGCTGTATTGAGGTTGTTTGTCAGGTCAGAGTGCGGTTAAATCTTTGAGAGTTGAGGCACGTTCATATTATGTGTGTATAGCCAGGTAAGTATTTGTTTCTCTTCAGGTTAGAGTATTCTGCTTGGGTCTTTCGTTCTAGTTGACTCAGCAGTGTAATCTTCACGACTGGGTTTCACGGGGTCTTGTTAACCAGGTCTGACGTGGTCTGGTGCGGTCTTGTTAACCAGGTCTGACGTGGTCTGGTGCGGTCTTGTTAACCAGGTCTGACGTGGTCTGGTACGGTCTTGTTAACCAGGTCTGACGTGTAGTTTGGTGCGGTCTTGTTAACCAGGTCTGACGTGGTCTGGTACGGTCTTGTTAACCAGGTCTGACGTGTAGTTTGGTACGGTCTTGTTAACCAGGTCTGACGTGGTCTGGTACGGTCTTGTTAACCAGGTTCGTGTCGTGTAGTTTGGTCGGTCTTGTTAACCAGGTCTGACGTGGTCTGGTACGGTCTTGTTAACCAGGTCTGACGTGGTCTGGTACGGTCTTGTTAACCAGGTCTGGCGTGGTCTGGTGTAGTTTGGTACGGTCTTGTAAACCAGGTCTGACGTGGTCTGGTGTAGTTTGGTACGGTCTTGTAAACCAGGTCTGACGTGGTCTGGTGTAGTTTGGTACGGTCTTGTTAACCAGGTCTGACGTGGTCTGGTGTAGTTTGGTACGGTCTTGTTAACCAGGTCTGGCGTGGTCTGGTGTAGTTTGGTACGGTCTTGTTAACCAGGTCTGGCGTGGTCTGGTGTAGTTTGGTACGGTCTTGTAAACCAGGTCTGACGTGGTCTGGTGTAGTTTGGTACGGTCTTGTTAACCAGGTCTGACGTGGTCTGGTGTAGTTTGGTACGGTCTTGTTAACCAGGTCTGGCGTGGTCTGGTGTAGTTTGGTACGGTCTTGTTAACCAGGTCTGGCGTGGTCTGGTGTAGTTTGGTACGGTCTTGTTAACCAGGTCTGCTGTGGTCTGGTGTAGTTTGGTACGGTCTTGTTAACCAGGTCTGGCGTGGTCTGGTGTAGTTTGGTACGGTCTTGTTAACCAGGTCTGGCGTGGTCTGGTGTAGTTTGGTACGGTCTTGTTAACCAGGTCTGGCGTGGTCTGGTGTAGTTTGGTACGGTCTTGTTAACCAGGTCTGACGTGGTCTGGTGTAGTTTGGTACGGTCTTGTTAACCAGGTCTGTCGTGGTCTGGTGTAGTTTGGTACGGTCTTGTTAACCAGGTCTGGGGTGGTCTGGTGTAGTTTGGTACGGTCTTGTTAACCAGGTCTGCTGTGGTCTGGTGTAGTTTGGTACGGTCTTGTTAACCAGGTCTGCTGTGGTCTGGTGTAGTTTGGTACGGTCTTGTTAACCAGGTCTGGGGTGGTCTGGTGTAGTTTGGTACGGTCTTGTTAACCAGGTCTGCTGTGGTCTGGTGTGGCATTGACGAACAAAACTATAGTGTGTTTCAAAAATACAATTACTCCACCTTGTATGACACTGAGCAAGATTCTTAGCTATGCATTGAGAAAAGATAACTGTAATGGATCTCAGATTTGTTTTTCCTTACAAGTTTCCATGCAAAAACTTATAAACGCCTCTTCAGAGTGTCTTCAAACTTTCAACGCTGGAGTATCTTATATATAGAAAGGTTATGTTGATGTCACTTCCCCAGTTTTGTATATAATATTCAAGGGTATATTGTTCCATGTGATAGCTGCTGACTTAAGAGTGGCTTCATACTTTAATGCTAAAGTATTTAACCCAAAGGAAGATTAACATCATTTTTGTGCCGTGTAGGGGCAAATTTGCCAACTTTATAAAGCAATTTAAAACAATTGGGATTATTGGTTTCTGTGTAATAACCTGAGAATTTCTCTTCTGATTGACTGCATCAACACTGGTGTATAAGTTTTAGTGGAAAGTTCAGATTGGTTTTGGTCAGTGTAGGGGCCACTTTGAGAATTTAATTAAACAAACTATGATATCGTCATGTAATAATGTAAGAATGCTTCTTCATATTGGCTTTAAACTTTCAACGCTGGTGTATCTTGCGTTAAGAAAGGTTCTAAATTTTAATGGGCTTTGTAGGTACCAATTAACATAAATGCTTCTGCAACACTAAGGAACTGTTGTATCAACACTAGACCCTTGTGGGTTTAGCGCTTAGTTGTGATTATAATACTGTATCAACACTAGACTCACAACGCCTATTTTGTGACCCCAAAATAGTGCTTCCAGTGGCCTGAACTCAAACCAAAACGATAAATTTATGGAGTTAGTAGCAAAACAAAATGTTGCCCCTTAGTTCACATAATGGGTTAGACAGGTCCTGAATACCAATCGTGAGCAAGGCGACACCGACCACCAAGTCTCCTTATACCCGCTTTTTTTCTCTCATCTAACAGTAGACCGAAGAGTTTTAAGCCTGGGGGAACTACCAAACAAGTGTTCAGTTAGTTAAGCCTGGGGGAACTACCAAACAAGTGTTCGGTCAGTTAAGCCTGGGGGAACTACCAATCAAGTGTTCGGTTAGTTAAGCCTGGGAGAACTACCAAACAAGTGTTCGGTTAGTTAAGCCTGGGGGAACTACCAAACAAGTGTTCGGTCAGTTAAGCCTGGGGGAACTACCAAACAAGTGTTCGGTCAGTTAAGCCTGGGGGAACTACCAATCAAGTGTTCGGTTAGTTAAGCCTGGGGGAACTACCAATCAAGTGTTCGGTCAGTTAAGCCTGGGGGAACTACCAATCAAGTGTTCGGTCAGTTAAGCCTGGGGGAACTACCAATCAAGTGTTCGGTCAGTTAAGCCTGGGGGAACTACCAATCAAGTGTTCGGTTAGTTAAGCCTGGGGGAACTACCAATCAAGTGTTCGGTTAGTTAAGCCTGGGGGAACTACCAAACAAGTGTTCGGTTAGTTAAGCCTGGGGGAACTACCAAACAAGTGTTCGGTTAGTTAAGCCTGGGGGAACTACCAAACATGTGTTCGGTCAGTTAAGCCTGGGGGAACTATCAATCAAGTGTTCGGTTAGTTAAGCCTGGGGGAACTACCAATCAAGTGTTCGGTCAGTTAAGCCTGGGGGAACTACCAATCAAGTGTTCGGTCAGTTAAGCCTGGGGGAACTACCAATCAAGTGTTCGGTTAGTTAAGCCTGGGGGAACTACCAATCAAGTGTTCGGTCAGTTAAGCCTGGGGGAACTACCAATCAAGTGTTCGGTCAGTTAAGCCTGGGGGAACTACCAATCAAGTGTTCGGTTAGTTAAGCCTGGGGGAACTACCAATCAAGTGTTCGGTTAGTTAAGCCTGAGGGAACTATCAAACAAATGTTCGTTAGTTGCGGAACTACCAAACAAGTGTTCGGTTAGTTAAGCCTGGGGGAACTACCAAACAAGTGTTCGGTTAGTTAAGCCTGGGGGAACTACCAAACAAGTGTTCGGTTAGTTAAGCCTGGGGGAACTACCAAACAAGTGTTCGGTTAGTTAAGCCTGGGGGAACTACCAAACAAGTGTTCGGTTAGTTAAGCCTGGGAACTCAACAAGTGTCGTTAGTTGCCTGGGGAACTACCAAACAAGTGTTCGGTTAGTTAAGCCTGGGGAACTACCAAACAAGTGTTCGGTTAGTTAAGCCTGGGGGAACTACCAAACAAGTGTTCGGTTAGTTAAGCCTGGGGAACTACCAAACAAGTGTTCGGTTAGTTAAGCCTGGGGGAACTACCAAACAAGTGTTCGGTTAGTTAAGCCTGGGGAACTACCAATCAAGTGTTCGGTCAGTTAAGCCTGGGGAACTACCAAACAAGTGTTCGGTTAGTTAAGCCTGGGGAACTACCAAACAAGTGTTCGGTTAGTTAAGCCTGGGGGAACTACCAAACAAGTGTTCGGTCAGTTAAGCCTGGGGGAACTACCAAACAAGTGTTCGGTTAGTTAAGCCTGGGGGAACTACCAAACAAGTGTTCGGTCAGCCTACGCTGTGAGAACAACCGAAGTGTTCGGTCTTAATTCGCGAGAACAATCGGAGTGTTCGGTCTTAATCTATGAGAACAACCAAAATATTCGGTCTTAATCTGTGAGAACAACTGTATCGTGTTTGGTCAACCTAGGCTGTGAGAACATCCGGAGACTGACAACAGCTGCTCCAGAGTATAATGAAATTATATTTCGTGTTTTGTTATAATGGCTGATATAACAGCGTGAGATGTAATTACGATACAAATGTTAATACGACAAGTGGTTGTGAGGTGCAGTAGACCCGCCCTGCCCACAGCTATCCTACCCGTTCTGAGGGCAACAAGGGCATCACCTCTTGCTTTGTTATGTTTTCCTCAGCATCTTACTCCTCCTCATTCTCACCATCATCTTCACAGCCATCATGATCATCCTCAGCACCTTCCTCCTCCTCATTCTCACCATCATCTTCACAGCCATCATGACCATCCTCAGCACCTTCCTCCTCCTCATTCTCACCATCATCTTCACAGCCATCATGACCATCCTCAGCACCTTCCTCCTCCTCATTCTCACCATCATCTTCACAGCCATCATGATCATCCTCAGCACCTTCCTCCTCCTCATTCTCACCATCATCTTCACAGCCATCATGACCATCCTCAGCACCTTCCTCCTCCTCATTCTCACCATCATCTTCACAGCCATCATGACCATCCTCAGCACCTTCCTCCTCCTCATTCTCACCATCATCTTCACAGCTATCATGACCATCCTCAGCACCTTCCTCCTCCTCATTCTCACCATCATCTTCACAGCCATCATGATCATCCTCAGCACCTTCCTCCTCCTCATTCTCACCATCATCTTCACAGCCATCATGACCATCCTCAGCACCTTCCTCCTCCTCATTCTCACCACCATCTTCACAGCCATCATGACCATCCTCAGCACCTTCCTCCTCCTCATTCTCACCATCATCTTCACAGCCATCATGACCATCCTCAGCACCTTCCTCCTCCTCATTCTCACCACCATCTTCACAGCCATCATGACCATCCTCAGCACCTTCCTCCTCCTCATTCTCACCATCATCTTCACAGCTATCATGACCATCCTCAGCACCTTCCTCCTCCTCATTCTCACCATCATCTTCACAGCTATCATGACCATCCTCAGCACCTTCCTCCTCCTCATTCTCACCACCATCTTCACAGCCATCATGACCATCTCCATTATTTTCACCCAAATTTATTTAAATCCTGACCACTAGAGCACATGCGCTAGCTTTCAAATTATTATGTGCTCAGGTAAGCGTTAGATCTGTATGGGTAATACTGCGCCTGAGGGATGGGAGGTAATCAAGTTTGACCCAAGGAAGGTGAGGAGAACTCCATTTCCTTGGCTCAAGAGCGTTTCACCAAGATCAAAGTACCAGCATTGAAGGGGTTAGTTTTAGCATCGTCATTGAGACACGAATTGTGGGCATTAAATATAACTTGGACGGATACGTGAGTGTGTGAGGTGAGTGTGAGTTAGACCTACTTAGCTGAGTCAGTAGCACTCGTTCTTATATCTTAATATATGAATTGTTATCAATACATATATTTATATGAACTACTAAGCCCATGTGGGTTATTCAATGCAAGTAGAGGCGTGGAGACTCGATCCTCCTCCTGCTGATCTCCAGACAGAAACGTTACTCTCGCAGCTAGAATTATCCCTCACTAATCCTTTAATAAGCCAAGCAGTGGTAGGTATTGTGGGTTCATAGTTTTTAGAAAATCCTCGAAGAGATACTTGAAAAGACATGATAAACAATACCAGATTGCTTAACTTGAACAAAAGCAGAATAAGTGGATACTGATGGAAGTTTAATGCACAGATGATCCATTAGGATGGCGACATTAGTAGAGAAGTGGAAGAGACCAGAGGGCGACATAATAGCAGAAGCAGAAACAGTAGGTTCACAGTGGTGGAAGAGGCTAAGAGGGCGACACAACAGTAACAGAAATAAACAATAGCTACACATTAGTGAAGTGCACAAGACTAGAGGGCGACTGAAGCAGAAACAATAGCTACACAGTAATAGAGAAATGGGAAGATTAAAGGCGACACAGCAGCAAAAGCAGAAACAATAGCTGCACAGTAGCGGAGAAGTGGAAGAGATTAAGGGCAACACAGTAGGAGAAGCAGAAACATTTCGCCGGAGGTTCATATCAACCGACTAACCTCTGTAGCCAATGCTCGCCTGGGAAATCTAAAAGTGCTTCAGGAATCTCAACACAGTTTTTCGTGCACTTTATGCAACATATGTTAGGCCCGTCTTGGAGTGCAGCACCAGTATGGAACCCACACCTGAGGAAGCATGTTAAGAAACTGGAGAAAGTACAAAAGTACGAAACAAGGATTGTTCCTGAGTTAAAAGGTATGGACTATGAGAAGCAAATAGAATGGAATCTGACGACAATGGAGGATAGAAGAAACAGGGGAGATATGATAACAAACAAAATACTCAGGGGAATTTATAGGGTAGACAGGGACAGACATTTTTTAAGTCAAGAAACGGGATCTCGGGGACACAACTGGAAGTTAGACACAGATGTCAGGATGCATTTCTTTGTCTCAGGTTGGTCGGCAAGTAGAATGATCTCGATGAAGAAGTGGTAGAGGCAGGCTGCATACATAGTTTTAAGAGCAGGTACGATAAGGCCACGAGGCTAGGAGGGAACGAATCTGGCAAGCGGTGTTTACGAAAGTTAGCGAAGTAGAAGGGACTAGAGGGCGACACAATAGGAGAAACAATACAGTTTTGTAAAAAGATATGATAGTTACAGATAAGGCAGACAACTCTTGACAAGCTTGAGTGCTTAATGTGCAGGCAGATATTGAGTGCTTAATGTGCAGGCAGATATTGAGTGCTTAATGTGCAGGCAGATATTGAGTGCTTAATGTGCAGGCAGATATTGAGTGCTTAATGTGCAGGCAGATATTGAGTGCTTAATGTGCAGGCAGATATTGAGTGCTTAATGTGCAGGCAGATATTGAGTGCTTAATGTGCAGGCAGATATTGAGTGCTTAATGTGCAGGCAGATATTGAGTGCTTAATGTGCAGGCAGATATTGAGTGCTTAATGTGCAGGCAGATATTGAGTGCTTAATGTGCAGGCAGATATTGAGTGCTTAATGTGCAGGCAGATATTGAGTGCTTAATGTGCAGGCAGATATTGAGTGCTTAATGTGCAGGCAGATATTGAGTGCTTAATGTGCAGGCAGATATTGAGTGCTTAATGTGCAGGCAGATATTGAGTGCTTAATGTGCAGGCAGATATTGAGTGCGCACCAAAGTCTGATATGGAGTGCGTAATGAAGTCAGGTATGTTACAAATAAAATGGTGTGCATGTAATCCAGGAAGTAAAGGTTACCAAGTTCAAGTGTGTAACTGAAGAAGATAAGGTTACCAAATCGGAGTGCTAAGCCATTGTTACCAAGCTGGAGTGTATAACCCAGGCAGTCATTGTTACCAAGCTGGAGTGTATAACCCAGGCAGCCATTATTACCAAAGTAGGATGTATAACCCAGCCAGCTATTGTTACCAAAGTAGGATGTATAACCTAGCCAGCCATTGTTACCAAGGTATGGTGTATAACCCATTCAGCCATTGTTACCAACATATTTTAACTTCAAGAGAAGACAAGGTCTTGAAACGTATGAATGGTTCTGGCTGCATGACTTCTACCTTTTCTACATTAAAATATTCTGCTGTGATTTTGTGATTCTCATGAGGGAGTAGTTATGGTAGTGACGCCATCAGTTAGCAGGGTAGGTGATAGAACGGGCCGCGGAGACGATGACCCCCGGGACTGACTGTACGTAGAGGCTCTACAATAGTGTTTGGTAGTACTCGGCCTAGCTGAGTACGGAAAAGTCTCGTAACACCTTGGTAGGCAACGCTCTCGCCTCACACACTTAAGAGTGTCCGTGGTTCAATCCTCGGCCGGGTGGAAACATTGGGCGTGTTTCCTTACACCTGCTGTCCCCGTTCACTTAGCAAGCAAGTAGGTACCTGGGCATTAGTCGACTGGTGTGGGTCGCATCCTGGGGGACAAGTTTGAAGGACCCCCAATGGAAATAGGACAAGCAGTCCTTTATGACATACTGACTTTCTTGGGTTATCCTGGGTGGCTAACCCTCCGGGGTTAAAAATCCGAAAAATATCTTATTTGATCTGTCCTGTTCACCTAGCAGATACCTAGACGCTAGTTAATTGTTGTCGGTTGGATCTTGAGGGAGGACCTAAGGCGCCTAATAAGAAGACTCCACTGCATGATTTGTTTTGGGTCGTCCTGGGTTTTTAATCCTCTGAAATTACAAATTTCAAATAGCGTGTTTATAGAAATTAGCTTAAGGATATAAATTAATAATGAGGAGCAAAAGCCTTTATTATGACAACGTTTTGCTTTCTTTGAGCGAAACGTTGTTGTGTAAATAACTTCTATGTATTCCTCATACATAGCTCGAAACGTTTACAGTACGTAGTTGCACGTATGTATACAGTAAATTATGTAGAAGCCTAGGAAAACCCAATAAAGTCTTAAACTTTTATGCTGTTTTATGTATCTTTGTCATCTACTGGTCGACTCGTTGTTCCTTCTGTTTTGAGAACAATAAAGTTAAAAACAACATTGTAATCAAGAGAGATTAAGATATGCTAGGACAGGTAACTGGGGAAAAAAACCTTTCATCACATTAACAGTTTAGTCACGGCTCATAAACAACAGAAAACGTTTTGTACGTCGTTTTCTTTTTTGAGGATTTTTAAGGGCATCCTAAATTATTTTTAAACTCTTTACTTTATTTATTTAAAATATCATCTAGAGGTTTTACATATAGATAAATTACATTAATATATTGTACATATTTATATTGGTTCCTCTGTGACGCACATATATATTTATTGGGAGTCATTCTTTTATATCTACAAAAATATGGTAAGTTTATTTAGGTACACATAAATACAGTTGCATAAATCATCATTCATAGTAGTATACGTACATGTGTAAATTACCTAGGATAACCCATAAAAGTCAGACACACTGACTTTTCATTGTTTTTAGATCAGACCCGCATCAGGAAACACTTGTCTTGTTTCCTGACGAACCTTACATAATAATAATAATAATAATAATAATAATAATAATAATAATAATAATAATAATAATAATAATAATAATAATAATAATAATAATAATAATAATATCTACATGTATGTACAAGGTATACAGGCCTAGCTGACATTAACGACATACTATTATATAGAAAGCCGCTTGTTTTGCAGAGCATTTCGGGCAAATTAGGTCAATTTTGTCCCGGGGTGCGACCCACACCAGTCGACTAACACCCAGGTACTCATTAATAATTACTAATGGGTGAATATGGACAACCGGTGTAAGGAAATGCGCCCAAAGTTTCAACCCTCCCCGGGAATCGAACACAGAAGTAGTAATTTTTACTTTTTTTTTTTTAGGCTTCGCATAGCATACATTAGGCCGAAAAGAATCGTATATATGCCTAGAGTTTATTTTGTTATAGTGATTAAAGTATTATTTTTGTCTGGTGGTGAAGAGGTTATGTGCAGCCTTGATGGCCCTAGTATAGTCAGTCGATAGGTTTACAGCTCCATTAACCAAGCAATAGGCTTTGGGTACATAGCATACATTTTTTTTACAATGGTCGCACAAGATATATACCCATAGAGGTGTATGTCTCTCAATGTAAGTAGACAGCGTTTACTTTAATCCCTATGTTAATTATTAAAATATTCTTGACTGGTGGTAAACAGGCTCAATGCAACCTGATAACCCTCGTGCAGTCGATAGGCTTTAAACCCAAACAACTAACCAACCTAATACCGTGCGTAATAGCAGTGCAAATATTGAAAGTTGTATTTGCATCTTTTGGATATTATACACGTTAAACCTTTTATATTCATTCATTTTACGTTGCTTTTTATTATTAATTAATATAACTGATATAGTCATGTAACTAACATTTACGTAACTGATGCATTAATTTTTGTATGATTTTTATTATTAATATTAAGGATAGAGGGTAAAACTGTGGGTATATATGTCCAGTAACTGTAACACAAAGGACCCCAACTGAAATAAGTCACAATTGGTTAAGTGACCTTCAAAGGTCATTAAGGTTGCATATCATGTGTACACCATTAGTCAAGAATACTTTAATTCCTAGAAGAGGTATTAAAGTATGCTCTCAGCATATATACACTTTATGGTGTATATAGTCATTGCATAAGACGATTATAAGAAATTTTACTTGCGTGTTGGACCTGAAACACAATTGAAACAACCTAAACGTGAATAACCCAATACTATTGTTGTGGGGGTGTCCTTGTATACATCAGCCAGGCTTTGATGTTGTCTTGCTGGCAGCAACAGCCTGGCTGATCAGACAGTGAACAAGGAAGTATGACCTCTGGTCGGGCTGCAAGGATAAAGTGACAAAAAATCTGGAAACCGGACTTGTGTGTAAGTCCTACAATTTCCTCGAAATTATTAATTTTCATCGTCATCTCTTGTGTTGTTTATATCATTTACTGATATAAATGTATATCTTTATTATCAAACAGTATATATAAGAAGTTTGTATTCACGTTTATATCATATTGCTTATTGCGTGTAGTCAATATAAACATTTTCATATATACACCTCAGTGTACGGATATCCTTTATTTAATACTTCTAGTAGGATAGTGTTCTCTTACACGGTGGCATTTTGCTCAGTATATAATTTCCAGCAGGATTGGAGTGTCTTACAAATTTATATAGCAGTTTTCTTAGGGATGTAGCCAAAAACAGTCGATTAACATGTAGTACTTATTTCTTTTACTTATAGGTTATCTGGGGCAACAGGAGTCTTTTTATCGAACTAGAGACCTTTCGATTGTGAGCTGAATATTTTGATATTTGCAACTGACATGTTCTGATTATTTGACCCATGTGTAGTCAATAAACCTTAAACATAACCCAGCTTAGTCCATTGAGGTGTATATTTTCCCTGTGTTACAGCATTGAGGACCCTCTCATATAGAAGAGTTAGGTCTGCTTCTTGATTTTCTTTCAAATCTTCTGTAATTTTACTGGTGTGGACTACTAAAAAAAAGAAGAAAACATGACAGTCTTATGATTATTAACCCAAGATGACTTAATAAGGTGAGGTAGTGTGGCTAATTTCCATATGCGCCACAACTGTCGACTAATTTCTTTTTTTAACTGAAAAAGCTTGGGCCCTTCTAGGTACCTAATTACTGCTACGTGAATACGAGCAGCGGGAGTAAGGAAACTTGTACATCTGCCCTGCTTGGGAATGTACCCGTGTCCTGTTGGTTGTGAGAGGAATGTTCTACTACTCAGTGATAGGCAGGATCTTCCTGCTATAAACCATGCTGTTTTTACCACAAACTACCACCCTGAGTATGGGTTTTAGGTCGTGAGAGACCCTGTTATGGGTTGGTCCGTTAGGGGTGGCGCTGGGGTCACCAGTAACGGGCGACAACCATCCACTGAAAAACTCAACGAATTATCAAGAAAATTTATAGTTTCGGCCTCACGCCGAGGTGTTCTGTGTTGGGGCTTCCTGTGGCCTATATTGCACGCTCTGGCAAATATTCACATGGTATATACACCTACACTGAGAGGTGTGTAATGTATACAAATATTCCCATAATATTTGTGTGATCTCAAAACTATTGTAAAAAAGTTAAAATTGTTATTTGACTGTAACACCATTTGAAGATTGTCCTAAATGAAATCTACTTGTGTCTGTGTCTATACAGCACACTGCTAGTTTATATTCATCCCTATTTTAAATATTAAGATATTTTTGATGTTAATGTGTACAGGTGAATTGCAACCCTGATAACCCAGAAATAATTATTTTAATATGCATATATAGTACATCGCATTCGAGTACTTAAAGTTATTAATTTGGTCACTATCCACAAGTACTGTACTGTACTTGTTAACTGGATATCTCGTCTGCACTCATGTAGCAATAATGATAAACACAGAGAACGTTCTCTGGATGACAACCTTTATCATTGCCTCTTATTGTTTTAGCCTTACGTAGGGGAATCTATCTGCATGTCTACATGTACGGATATATCTGCATGTCTACATGTATGGATATATCTGCATGTCTACATGTACGGATACATCTGCATGTCTACATGCTTGCTATCACGTATGTGTAATTACCTGTGCTATTACACATAGGTAATTACGTATTTGTAGCTATACGAGGTAAGCTCAAGGTGTCATGTTTCGTAGTTTTAACCTGTCATAAAGTATTTTTAATTTCCATCCCTCCATACCTCCACTTGTAACTTATTTCGTTGTTCAATCACTCTGTTGACAAAAGTTTGAGAGGCGCACTTTAAAAAGATGTACATTATAAAATTATTATTTCGTTCCAAGAACTCAAAGTATTAATGTTTGTTTCTCCCTCCACGCACAGGTGGGTATGACAGGTGCACCTGATGATGGTGTTGTGACACCATGATGGTGATCGTGTCATTACACCATGATGATGGTGTCGTGACACTGTAATGATGATGGTGTCGGGTGAGACAAATTATTGAGCAACAGCTGAGCAAGCAGTTGTTGACTCAGGAGCGGCCTTAATCACACTTTACAACGCTCACTCTTGAATGATATTACTTGTGTTAATATCTAGTTATCAACTTCTCACCGACCAGGTGTCCGCCAGACACGTGGTCACTGACCAGGTGTCCGCCAGCCATGTGGTCACCGACCTGGTGTCCGAGAGACACGTGGTCACCGACATGGTGTCCGCCAGCCTTGTGGTCACCCACCTGGTGTCCGCCAACCATGTGGTCACCGACCTGGTGTCCGCCAACCATGTGGTCACCGACCAGGTGTCCGCCAGAAACGTGGTCATCGACCTGGTGTCCTTCAGCCATGTGGTCACCGACCTGGTGTCCGCCAGCCATGGGGTCATCGACCTGATGTCCGCCAGACATGTGGCCATCGACCTGGTGTCCGCCAGACACGTGGTCAACGACCTGGTGTCCGCCAGACACGTGGAGGGTTCATACAGTGCACATTGCTCTCATGTTTACATCAGGACCTGACTACCTCAGGGTTGCATACTCCAACACACTTCCTGTTAAACGTCAGTGACCCTCGGTCAATAACATATGTGGTAACTTTAGTGTAATAATTCTAACAAACGTCACAAGAGACCTCTAACAAGCGTCACAAGAGCCCTCTAACAAACGTCACAAGAGCCCTCTAACAAGCGTCACAAGAGCACTCTAACAAGCGTCACAAGAGCCCTCTAACAAGCGTCACAAGAGCACACTAACAAGCGTCACAAGAACCCTCTCACAAGCGTCACAAGAGCACTCTAACAAGCGTAACAAGAACCCTCTAACAAGCGTCACAAGAGCACACTAACAAGAGTCACAAGAGCACTCTAACAAGCGTCACAAGAGCACTCTAACAAGCGTCACAAGAGCCCTCTTAACAAGCGTCACAAGAGCCCTCTAACAAGCGTCACAAGAGCCCTCTAACAAGCGTCACAAGAGCACTAACAAGCGTCACAAGAACACTAACAAGCTTCACAAGAACCCTCTAACAAGCGTCACAAGAGCACACTAACAAGCGTCACAAGAGCCTCAGCTCCTCTCTTATAATTCAACCTTCCAACAACCATCTCCCTCATAACACTAAGTGGGTGGAGACATTGGACATAGGAACGTTTAATATGACATGACCAACGAGATCACCTGTCAACAAGACAAACAATCGCGTGAAAATCTTGTGAAGTGACACATTGGATTATGAGAAATTTCTGAACAAGTCACTCCAAAAATGATAAGCTTCAAGTCACTTGTATTCTGACGTCTGTGATGTTTACAGCGGCTGACAAGGCAGGAGAGGGAGAGAGCAAAACTAGAACATGTACAGAGATCATATATTACCCGAATAATCAATAAAACATCTAAACTACGGGGAATCCCTTAAAGCACTGAGAATGTGCTCTGTGGAACGAAAATAAAGATACATGATAATATAGCCATAACTTATTGAAATCAGAGATAAATGAGAGTAGAACAAACCTAATGTAGAGGTGTTATACGCAGGTACAGATCTCTGTCTCTCTTCATATTCCTCAACTCCTGTCAACAGATGTCTGTGTGTACTCACTTATATGTGGATACAGGGGTCGATTTTCAGCTCCGGGTTCCCCTTCACTGGTCGCTACTAGGTGCACTCTTCTTGCTCCTTGAACTTTATAATACCCCTTCTTAAAGCTATATGTGGATCCTGCCTCCACTACACCACTCTCCAGACTATTCCACTTCCTAACAACTCTCTGGCTGAAGAAATACTTCCTAACATCCCTGTGACTTATCTGAGTCTTCGACTTCCAGTTGTGACCTCTTGTTGCTGTGTCCCATCCCCGGAACATTCTGTCTCTGTCCACCTCGTCAATTTCTTTCAGTATTTTATATATCGTTATCATATCCCCCTTTTCTCTTCTGTCCTCCGGTTTCGTCACGTCGATTTCCATTAACCTCTCCTCGTAGGACATGCTCAGGGACTATTCTTGTTAAAAACCTTTGCACTTTCTCTAATTTCTTGACGTGCTTGACCAGGTGTGGGTTCCAGACTGGCGCTGCATACTCCAATATGGGCCTGATGTACACGGTGTACCGAGTCCTGAGCGATTCCTGTGTGTGTGTGTGTGTGTGTGTGTGCGTGTGTGTGCGTGTGTGTGCGTGTGTGTGTGTGTGTGCGTGTGTGTGCGCGTGTCCGTCCTCCTTTCCCGCGGCATGGTCAGTCTCCCTTCCAGCACCAGCCTAGCCTGGCCTCCTCCTCTTCTTTCTCTTGATAATAATAATAATAATAATATCTTTATTTACTACAAGTACATGTACATGGTATACAGGCCTAGCTGACATCAGTGACATACTACTATATAGAAAGTCCCTTGTTATGCTGAGCATTTCGGGCAGATTAGGTCAGTGTCCTAGGATGAGACTCACACCAGTCGACTAACACCCAGGTACCCATTTTACTGATGGGGAACATAGACAACAGGTGTAAAGAAACACGCCCAATGTTTCTGCCCTGGCTGGGAATCGAACCCAGGCCCTCGCCGTGTGAAGCGAGAGCTTTAGCCACCAGACCACCAGAGCCCCTTAATGATAAATATAACAATTTGTTTCGTGATTTGTAACATTTTATTTTTTTATAACTATTTTGTATAACATTTGTAGTGATGAATATTGGGATAGAACATATTTTTGGGTATTACATATATTGAACCACCACCATCACCACAACTACGCCACCACCAACACCACCACCACCACCGCCATCACCACCACCGCCACCACAACCGCCGCCACCACCACCGCCATCACCACCGCCATCGCCACCACCGCCACCACCACCGTGTTTACCTTGACCACCAGCAACCCAGAGCCCGAGGCTACCTCACCGTTACCTGGAGACTACTGGGAAAACTCTACATTATGTTTGTCTAAATTCCCACACTTGCTACTCGACCACACCTGCCAGGCTACTGGCAGGTGTGGACCACACCTGCTAGGCTGCTTGACCACACCTACCAGGCTACTGGACCACACATACCAGGATGCTGGATCACACCTGCCAGACTGCTTGACCACACCTGCCAGACTACTGGACCACACCTGCCAGACTGCTTGACCACACCTGCCAGGCTACTGGACCACATCTGCCAGACTGCCCGACCACACCTGCTAGACTACTGGACCACACCTGCCAGGTTGCTCGACCACACCTGCCTGGTTGCTCGACCACACCTGCCAGGTTGCTCGACCACACCTGCCAGGTTGCTCGACCACACCTGCCAGGTTGCTCGACCACACCTGCCAGGTTCCTCGACCACACCTGCCAGGTTGCTCGATCACACCTGCCAGGTTGCTCGACCACACCTGCCAGGTTGCTCGACCACACCTGCCAGGTTGCTCGACCACACATGCCAGGTTGCTCGACCACACCTGCCAGGTTGCTCGACCACACCTGCCAGTATGCTCGGCCACACCTGCCAGGTTGGTCGGCCACACCTGCCAGGTTGGTCGACCTCACCTGCCAGGTTGGTCGACCTCACCTGCCAGGTTGCTCGGCCACACCTGCCAGGTTGGTCGACCTCACCTACCAGGTTGGTCGACCACACCTGCCAGGTTGGTTAACGACACCTGCCAGGTTGGTCAACGACACCTTCCAGGTTGGTCGACTAAGCCTGCCAGGTTGGTCGACTAAGCCTGCCAGGTTGGTCGACTAGGCCTGACAGGTTGGTCGACTACACCTACCAGGTTGGTCGACCACACCTGCCAGGTTGGTCAACCACACCTGTCAGGTTGGTCGACTACACCTGCCAGGTTGGTCGACTAGTCCTGCCAGGTTGGTCGACTACACCTGCCAGGTTGGTCGACCACACCTGCCAGGTTGGTCAACCACACCTGCCAAGTTGGTTGACTACACCTGCCAGGTTGGTCGACTAGGCCTGCCAGGTTGGTCGACCACACCTGCCAGGTTGGTCGATCACACCTGCCAGGCTGGTCGACCACATCTGCCAGGTTGGTCAACCACACCTGCCAGGTTGGTCGACCACACCTGCCAGGTTGGTCGACCACACCTGCCAGGTTGGTCGACCACACCTGCCAGGTTGGTCAACCACACCTGCCAGGTTTGTCGACCACACCTGCCAGGTTGGTCGACTAGTCCTGCCAGGTTGGTCGACTACACCTGCCAGGTTGGTCGACCACACTTGCCAGGTTGGTCGACCACACCTGCCAGGTTGGTCAACCACACCTGCCAAGTTGGTTGACTACACCTGCCAGGTTGGTCGACTAGGCCTGCCAGGTTGGTCGACCACACCTGCCAGGTTGGTCGATCACACCTGACAGGTTGGTCGAACACACCTGCCAGGTTGGTCGACCACATCTGCCAGGTTGGTCAACCACACCTGCCAGGTTGGTCGACCACACCTGCCAGGTTGGTCGACCACACCTGCCAGGTTGGTCAACCACACCTGCCAGGTTGGTCAACCACACCTGCCAGGTTGCTCGACCACACCTGCCTGGTTGTTCGACCTTACCTGTCAGGTTGCTCGACTACACCTGCCAGGTTGCTCGACCACACCTGCCAGGTTGCTCGACCACACCTGCCAGGTTGCTCGACCACACCTGCCAGGTTGCTCGACCACACCTGCCAGGTTGCTCGACCACACCTGCCAGGTTGCTCGACCACACATGCCAGGTTGCTCGACCACACCTGCCAGGTTGCTCGACCACACCTGCCAGTATGCTCGGCCACACCTGCCAGGTTGGTCGGCCACACCTGCCAGGTTGGTCGACCTCACCTGCCAGGTTGGTCGACCACACCTGCCAGGTTGGTCGACCATATCTGCCAGGTTGGTCAACCACACCTGCCAGGTTGGTCGACCACACCTGAAAGGTTGGTCGACCACACCTGCCAGGTTGGTCGACCACACCTGCCAGGTTGGTCAACCACACCTGCCAGGTTGGTCGACCACACCTGCCAGGTTTGTCGACCTCACCTGCCAGGTTGCTCGGCCACACCTGCCATGTTGGTCGACCTCACCTACCAGGTTGGTCGACCACACCTGCCAGGTTGGTTAACGACACCTGGCAGGTTGGTCAACGACACCTTCCAGGTTGGTCGACTAAGCCTGCCAGGTTGGTCGACTAGGCCTGACAGGTTGGTCGACTAGGCCTGACAGGTTGGTCGACTACACCTGCCAGGTTGGTCAACCACACCTGCCAGGTTGGTCAACCACACCTGCCAGGTTGGTCGACCACACCTGCCAGGTTGGTCGACTAGGCCTGCCAGGTTGGTCGACTACACCTGCCAGGTTGGTTGACTAGGCCTGCCAGGTTGGTCGACTAGGCCTGCCAGGTTGGTCGACCACACCTGCCAGGTTGGTCAACCACACCTGCCAGGTTGGTCGACTACACCTGCCAGGTTGGTTGACTAGGCCTGCCAGGTTGGTTGACTAGGCCTGCCAGGTTGGTCAACCACACCTGCCAGGTTGGTCAACCACACCTGCCAGGTTGGTCGACCACACCTGCCAGGTTGGTCAACCACACCTGCCAGGTTGGTCGACTACAACCTGCAGAGGTCTGGTGATCTCAACCAGTTTTATATATTATGTTTCCTCAGGTGAGACTTAATTATTCTGCTGAATTATAATTAGAAATGTTTCTTTCAACGAGGCTTATTGAAATACTTCAAAATACTGGAGTGAGGAATGTCCATAAATCATCTTTATGTCATGTATAAAATCTTGCATCTTTTTGTTAAGTGCTACGATCCTTTGTTACACTGTGCTTATATTGGTAAGAGATATTAATAAGTGTATTCTCTGCTTTGCCACATTGTATTGTGTAGTTCTGGAGAGTGTTTATCTTCTTTTCCCACATATTTTATGTTGTCTTTCTTGGAGATGCTTCACTGTCCAACCTGCGGGGTTGTGATGGATGTGTGGGTCTGCGAGCCTTTAGCAGCAACAGCCTGATTGACCAGGTGGTTAACACAGAAGCCTGGGTCACAGTATATACAAATAATCAGAACGACTCTTGGGTGTCACCCTCCCTACTGTTTCCATCTTTCTTAACATTGAACAGAATGGTCAGTCTTATGCTACTCTCTCTTGTAATGCTCTACACATTGACTATTTCCTAACATACGTGTTTTTTATAATTTATTTGTCAGGGAGATCACGTGACTGTGTTTTAATTATATATTTGATGAGCCGTATGGAGCCTCGACGCTTGTTAGTGATGCTGGTGAAGGCAGTGCTCTTGTTCCAAAGATTTGAGCTGCCCTTTGGTTTAACGTGTCTCCATGAATATAATAACCATTATCTAGATTTTTTTTTTATTTTTAATTTTCATTGTATTCTGCTGCAGTGCGTTTTTAAGACCTTTTTCCTATTCGTGTCGACTAACTTAAGATCTTCATTGTTTATCTTATAAAAGCAATAGTTACTTCCTTTTCCTTGAACATACTCTAAAGGTTGGAATTATAACCATGTTTTTTTTAAAGGGGTGGACCGGTAAGCCAGCGGAAGGCCTCGGTCAGATGACCAAAAGCTCCAACTGCGGGTCATCTTATGACTAAGAACCCGCGTCAGGAAACACTTGTCCTATTTTCTAACAAGCCTACCTAACGTAACGTAACAAGCCTACCTAACGTAACGTAACAAGCCTACCTAACGTAACCTAACAAGCCTACCTAACGTAACCTAACAAGCCTACCTAACATAACCTAACAAGCCTACCTAACGTAACCTAACAAGCCTACCTAACGTAACCTAACAAGCCTACGTAACCTAACCTAACAAGCCTACCTAACGTAACCTAACAAGCCTACCTAACGTAACCTAACAAGCCTACCTAGCGTAACCTAACAAGCCTACCTAACGTAACCTAACAAGCCTACCTAACGTAACCTAACAAGCCTACGTAACCTAACCTAACAAGACTACCTAACGTAACCTAACAAGCCTACCTAACGTAACCTAACAAGCCTACCTAACGTAATCTAACAAGCCTAACTAACGTAACCTAACAAGCCTACCTAACGTAACCTAACAAGCCTACCTAACGTAACCTAACAAGCCTACCTAACGTAACCTAACAGCCTCCTAACGTACGTAACAAGCCTACCTAACGTAACCTAACAAGCCTACCTAACGTAACCTAACAAGCCTACCTAACGTAACGTAACAAGCCTACCTAACGTAACCTAACAAGCCTACCTAACGTAACCTAACAAGCCTACCTAACGTAACCTAACAAGCCTACCTAACGTAACGTAACAAGCCTACCTAACGTAACCTAACAAGCCTACCTAACGTAACCTAACAAGCCTACCTAACGTAACCTAACAAGCCTACCTAGCGTAACCTAACAAGCCTACCTAACGTAACCTAACAAGCCTACCTAACGTAACCTAACAAGCCTACGTAACGTAACGTAACAAGCCTACCTAACGTAACGTAACAAGCCTACCTAACGTAACCTAACAAGCCTACCTAACGTAACCTAACAAGCCTACCTAACGTAACGTAACAAGCCTACCTAACGTAACCTAACAAGCCTACCTAACGTAACCTTTCCCTTAGATTAGAATCTTACACTTGTCTACATTCACCTCTTATTTCGTGCCATGGTAACGTGAGATGATATTCCGTTTCTGTATATTAAACAATTCTTATATACAGTAGTGAGTGACATATTTTAGGGTTGGAAGAAGCAGTGAACCGGCAAGTAGATCATAAAAATGATTAGACAAGGAAAGCTTTATAAAGTTCTCCTGGAGTGAAACTTTTTTTTAACAAAGACTTTCTTTTATGTGTCTGATATATTTCTGGAGTTTATATTGAGTCTGAAGATACAACTGAGTCGATTATTTCCTTTACAACCTCAGTGAAAAAGTTAAGGGCAACTAATTAAGTTTGAGTATATGATATTTAATCTATATTACGTTGTGAAATACACGTTTTATTAGGCTCACTGGAACATGCAAACGGCGCTGCTTGATCAATATTTTTTTGCAGCTAGATATCACAAATTTATCAGATATCTTGAAAAGTCTGTGAGGACAAGCTTAAGAATTTAGGACATACATAGTACTTATTGCCGGCTACGCGAGTCCTACTCTCAGAGGCCAGCCTGAGGAAAAATATAATTTCTGATTGCCTGGTCAAGCAGGCTGTTTCCTAGTGATTCGCAGGACTACATGACCAACAACCTGCCTGATCTGGCACCAGAAGCTCATGCTGTAAGCACGAGTGCAAAATACGAGATTACGAAGATGTTATCGGACCTCATTTGTATATAGTGATTTATATATTTTGAATGTTTCAAGAGTCTTTTCATGGATTACACTAATTATATAGTTAATTATATATTTAATACAATATATGAATACAACTTATCATGCGGTAGTTAATTTATCTAGTTGATTTCAGATATCTTATCATTGACAATGAGATGATTTATAATTTCCTGAGTTTTTTTTTTGTACCCGTCTCTATGGTGTTGAATATTTGGCCACTAAGATATAATAATGTAGTGCGTTGCCCTGTCTTTACATATCATGTGATTGGCATCTCCATGCAAACTGCGATGTAGTCAGCTAATCTTGTTTTATAAACATGTTGTTATGATAGACAAAGGATATGCTAGTTCCTATCAGCACTACTCTCAGCCCGTCCTCTTAACTACAGATATCATGGCACTGTTGTAAAAACAGTCAAATGGGTGACTGTTGACGGCGCCTTGAACAGTATAAATATGAGTTATTGCACTGCATGCACTGAGTGACGGTTTTCTGTTCGAGCGGCAGACTTTTTTTTTTTTAATAACCTTTTATTGTATATATTTAATTTTATTAACCTAACCTAACCTAGAAATGTGCTGTAAACCCTGAGTGAGCAAGTGACACTTGCTCCTTTAGAGTCATTTGCTAGTTCCTTTTTTTTTATGTTTTAAATTTCTGCTTAACAAATGAAAATTGTATCAGCATTTTTTTTATCTTGAATGCTAGTTTAACCGCTGCATTGATTTTTGTTTATATTCCTGGGGGCCTCTATACAAAGGAATTAATAAGAGTTTAACCTGAATCGCTTTATCAATAATTCATGCATATGTGTTGAACAGAACTTATTTTCCACTCACAATAATTTAGAAAGCCTACATTACCCCTTAACAGTTATTGACAAAATTAGGATGCTCTTACCATAGATGGACGGTAAGTTTCTCGGTTGTTATGTTACAAATATTAGCAGGTGGAAGGCAGCTCAGAATTATTCTGACTGCCAATATATAATGAAAGATTGCAAATTTTATTTAACCTCGTTTCGTCCACTGTGGGTCTTTGTTAATTATTCTTATACTTAGATGCTGGGGAGCCTAGTATGGAAGTGTATACTATCGTACATACAATGGTACTAATATTGATGCTCTACTTCTGTAACTTGATATTGCTGTATTAAAAAAAATGTAAAATTTCATCATCATAGTTTTTTGCTAAGAGTCTCCAACATTTATATACTTATAGTAAGGTACTCAGTCATTGAAGTTTAGCTACTATATGACATTTTTCTCTTATTATTTTATTTGGTTTGTATCCATAATTTTGTTTAGTAATAGTTTGTGTAGTAGATTGATTTCGCCTCTTTTCTTTCTGCTTGTTCCTCTGACTAGTATTTTTAGTTAGGTTGCGTGACTTGATTTTAGGTCTTACCATCAAAGACAAGGAATTGATCACGACAGTTGTCAAACAGATTCATTATACGATAGATTAAGAGGTGTGAATTCTCATAGAAGGTTGGTAGTGGGTGATGGGGGAGTGATGGTGATGGTGGAGCAGCCACTGAACGCTGGGAACACCAGGGTCTCGGGCAAGGGGCGGAGCCAGCCAACATGTGCATTCGTCGACTGGGATCGTGCGGGAGGTAACACATTATTCTGACTTCACCGTGTGCGCCAACTGGAGCGACACAAACTTCTGTCTGTCTGTGCTGCACTTCACTTGTTAAGATGACTGGGTAAACGAACTCAAAACGCACGCCAAGTTCTTATAAATGTGAAACTTATGTGTTGTTGGTTTGTTGCTGAAGTTGTAACTTATTATTGAAATAGCTATATGACAAGGATTTCTCTTGGCAAGAAAAAGATATCCAGTATACCGCATGTGCATGGAAATATGAAGGAGTGAGAAAAAAAGAATAATACCAGCGACGTGTTTTGTTATAGTGTGTATGACAGCACTTGTGCTCAATGTAAACAAAATTTCAGCCGAGGTTGAGAAACAATACAATGTATGTGTACTGCCACTACAGCACCTCCTGTCACCTGCTACAGCGTCGTTCCCTCGGGCTGCCTACTGCATCCTTCCTCACTTCCTCCCTCGTTCCTCACGCAGAAAAATAAAAAAAAAGGAAGGAAGGAAATTATTAGTGCGTAGTGAACTAGTGATTGTGTGGGAGGTTGTCCCTGCCTGCTAGTGGTCACTGGATACCCATAGTGACACCTGACCCCGCGGTACCTGCCAGGGCACGACACTAATGCCACCAGGGCTGGGCAGAGCCACCAGGCCCAGCTTATACTATCAGGACTACGTATACTTTGGAGTGGTTTTAATAGAAGCCAATCACTATCTACAATGGCAGGTCTGACGACACATTGGGACTATGACAGAGTGTAGACAGACAACAGTGTCACGAGGGTCTTGTAACGAGTACGTCCAGAGTCAGGTCACCATTAGTGCCAGCCTTGCCAAGACGCCGCAGACATTCGTGCCGGACTTTGGGTATTAAACTACTAACATCACAAGGTCAGGCATACCCTGCACATGTGACACTAGACGCTTACTATATATCACAACACTCGGTAAGTCCTGGAAGACTTAACTAAGAACTTTTAGATGAAGTGAAGCCAGGAGATGAACTTAGTAATGGTTGCAGAGGATCGGAAGGAAACTTTGAAGAGTTTGTGATTGAAAGTGAAGTGGAAGACACGCTAGAACTGTGAAAGGAAGACGGAGGAGCCGAGAGATAGAAAGGATTGTCGTCACGTCACGATGGAACACGCTTACGAGCTGAGACAGTTTTGTGGTGGGGAACTGAGACCTGTTGAGAGATACTACCAGACCCAGGGTGAGTTGTGCTTGTAGTTGGTCTTTATGTCATGCTGCCATCACTCATTGTTTCTCTCTTCTCTCTCTCTCTCTCTCTCTTCTCTCTCTCTCTCTCTCTCTCTCTCAGGAGGGGCAGGGTGCTTTAATGGCGAAGAATGACTCCTTATTAAAGGAATTAGAGCTACCCTTCTCTTCCTTGAATCAAATTTGATTACCACATTACCACTCATTTCCTAGGTGCTGTATGACCCCATGGATCTAGCGTTTCCTCATGAATATTATAATAATTTTCCTGTCAGTACTTCTACAGTTGTTACGCTCTTAACCCACTACCTCCAACAACTGAGCCACCACTATCCTTAATGTTGCCACCAGTCACTACCACTATCCTTAATGTTGCCATCAGTCACTACCACTATCCTTAATGTTGCCACCAATCACTACCACTATCCTTAATGTTGCCACCAGTCACTACCACTATCCTTAATGTTGCCATCAGTCACTACCACTATCCTTAATGTTGCCATCAGTCACTACCACTATCCTTAATGTTGCCACCAATCACTACCACTATCCTTAATGTTGCCACCAGTCACTACCACTATCCTTAATGTTGCCATCAGTCACTACCACTATCCTTAATGTTGCCACCAATCACTACCACTATCCTTAATGTTGCCACCAGTCACTACCACTATCCTTAATGTTGCCACCAGTCACTACCACTATCCTTAATGTTGCCATCAGTCACTACCACTATCCTTAATGTTGCCACCAATCACTACCACTATCCTTAATGTTGCCACCAGTCACTACCACTATCCTTAATGTTGCCACCAGTCACTACCACTATCCTTAATGTTGCCATCAGTCACTACCACTATCCTTAATGATGCCATCAGTCACTACCACTATCCTTAATGTTGCCAACAGTCACTACCACTATCCTTAACGTTGCCACCAGTCACTACCACTATCCTTAATGTTGCCACCAGTCACTACCACTATCCTTAATGTTGCCATCAGTCACTACCACTATCCTTAATGTTGCCACCAATCACTACCACTATCCTTAATGTTGCCACCAGTCACTACCACTATCCTTAATGTTGCCATCAGTCACTACCACTATCCTTAATGTTGCCATCAGTCACTACCACTATCCTTAATGTTGCCACCAATCACTACCACTATCCTTAATGTTGCCACCAGTCACTACCACTATCCTTAATGTTGCCATCAGTCACTACCACTATCCTTAATGTTGCCACCAATCACTACCACTATCCTTAATGTTGCCACCAGTCACTACCACTATCCTTAATGTTGCCACCAGTCACTACCACTATCCTTAATGTTGCCATCAGTCACTACCACTATCCTTAATGTTGCCACCAATCACTACCACTATCCTTAATGTTGCCACCAGTCACTACCACTATCCTTAATGTTGCCACCAGTCACTACCACTATCCTTAATGTTGCCATCAGTCACTACCACTATCCTTAATGATGCCATCAGTCACTACCACTATCCTTAATGTTGCCAACAGTCACTACCACTATCCTTAACGTTGCCACCAGTCACTACCACTATCCTTAATGTTGCCACCAGTCACTACCACTATCCTTAATGTTGCCATCAGTCACTACCACTATCCTTAACGTTGCCACCAGTCACTACCACTATCCTTAATGTTGCCATCAGTCACTACCACTATCCTTAATGTTGCCATCAGTTACTACCACTATCCTTAACGTTGCCGCCAATCACTGTCACTATCCTTAACGTTGCCACCAATAACTATCACTATCCTTAACGTTGCCACCAATCACTATCACTATCCTTAATGTTGCCATCAGTCACTACCACTATCCTTAACGTTGCCACCAATCACTACCACTATCCTTAACGTTGCCACCAATCACTATCACTATCCTTAATGTTGCCATCAGTCACTACCACTATCCTTAACGTTGCCACCAGTCACTATCACTATCCTTAACGTTGCCACCAATCACTATCACTATCCTTAATGTTGCCATCAGTCACTATCACTATCCTTAACGTTGCCACCAATCACTATCACTATCCTTAATGTTGCCACCAGTCACTACCACTATCCTTAATGTTGCCATCAGTCACTACCACTATCCTTAATGATGCCATCAGTCACTACCACTATCCTTAATGTTGCCACCAGTCACTACCACTATCCTTAACGTTGCCACCAGTCACTACCACTATCCTTAATGTTGCCACCAGTCACTACCACTATCCATAATGTTGCCATCAGTCACTACCACTATCCTTAACGTTGCCACCAGTCACTACCACTATCCTTAATGTTGCCATCAGTCACTACCACTATCCTTAATGTTGCCATCAGTCACTACCACTATCCTTAACGTTGCCGCCAATCACTGTCACTATCCTTAACGTTGCCACCAATAACTATCACTATCCTTAACGTTGCCACCAATCACTATCACTATCCTTAATGCTGCCATCAGTCACTACCACTATCCTTAACGTTGCCACCAATCACTACCACTATCCTTAACGTTGCCACCAATCACTATCACTATCCTTAATGTTGCCATCAGTCACTACCACTATCCTTAACGTTGCTACCAGTCACTATCACTATCCTTAACGTTGCCACCAATCACTATCACTATCCTTAATGTTGCCATCAGTCACTATCACTATCCTTAACGTTGCCACCAATCACTATCACTATCCTTAACGTTGCCACCAATCACTATCACTATCCTTAATGTTGCCACCAGTCACTACCACTATCCTTAATGTTGCCATCAGTCACTACCACTATCCTTAACGTTGCCACCAAACACTATCACTATCCTTAATGTTGCCAACAGTCACTACCACTATCCCTAATGTTGCCATCAGTCACTACCACTATCCTTAATGTTGCCATCAGTCACTACCACTATCCTTAATGTTGCCACCAATCACTATCACTATCCTTAATGTTGCCACCAATCACTATCACTATCTTAATGTTGCCACCAATCACTAACTATACACTCTACGGTTATGTTTGTCACTATCACTAGTCACTCACATATACGTATACGTGTGGGATACATGACTGCATAAAGAGGTTGTGTACATGTGGAAGCATGGCTGTGGGGTAAGTTGTATACATACATGTATGGTGCATGGCAATACGCACATGTCTCGTGCAACACTGGGGGGTTGTATAAGCTGTGGTGCATGACTGTATAGGGAGGTTGTGCATGTACCTGTGCTGCGTAGGTATGTACATTTATGGTGGTGTGTACATATGTGGGGGAGGTGTGTGCATGTGTGGGGAGGTGTGAACATGTGTCATGGAGGTGCATACATGTGTGGTGAGGTGTGAACATGTGTCATGGAGGTGCATACATGTGTGGTGAGGTGTGAACATGTGTCATGGAGATGCATACATGTGTGGGGAGGTGTGAACATGTGTCATGGAGGTGCATACATGTGTGGGGAGGTGTGAACATGTGCCGTCGAGGTGCATACATGTGTGGTGAGGTGTGAACATGTGTCATGGAGGTGCATACATGTGTGGGGAGGTGTGAACATGTGCCGTCGAGGTGCATACATGTGTGGGGAGGTGTGAACATTGCCGTGGAGGTGCATACATGTGTGGGGAGGTGTGAACATTGTCGTGGAGGTGCATACATGTGTGGGGAGGTGTGACCATGTGTCGTGGAGGTGCATACATGTGTGGGGAGGTGTGAACATTTGTCGTGGAGGTGAATACATGTGTGGAGAGGTGTGACCATGTGTCGTGGAGGTGCATACATGTGTGGGGAGGTGTGAACATGTGTCGTGGAGGTGCATATATGTGTGGGAAGGTGTGAATATGTGTCGAGGTGCATACATGTGTGGTGAGGTGTGAACATGTGTCGTTGAGGTGCATACATGTGTGGGGAGGTGTGAACATTGTCGTGGAGGTGCATACATGTGTGGGGAGGTGTGAACATTGTCGTGGAGGTGCATACATGTGTGGGGAGGTGTGAACATTGCCGTGGAGGTGCATACATGTGTGGGGAGGTGTGAACATTGTCGTGGAGGTGCATACATGTGTGAGGAGGTGTGAACATTGCCGTGGAGGTGCATACATGTGTGGGGAGGTGTGAACATGTGTCGTGGAGGTGCATACATGTGTGGGGAGGTGTGAACATTGCCGTGGAGGTGTATACATGTGTGGGGAGGTGTGAACATTGCCGTGGAGGTGCATACATGTGTGGGGAGGTGTGAACATGTGTCGTGGAGGTGCATACATGTGTGGGGAGGTGTGAACATTGCCGTGGAGGTGCATACATGTGTGGTGAGGTGTGAACATGTGTCGTTGAGGTGCATACATGTGTGGGGAGGTGTGAACATTGTCGTGGAGGTGCATACATGTGTGGGGAGGTGCATACATGTGTGGTGAGGTGCATACATGTGTGGGAAGGTGCATACATGTGTGGGGAGGTGCGTAGTCTACGCTCCGAATTATACATTACTGATATCTGGGTGCTCGTTGCTTAAAGCTATTCTTGATACTGTATGGAGTTTACTTTCACCAGTTTCTCAACCAAGTCATTCCACTTTTCAGGGACCCTAAGATAAAATAAATAATTCCTAACATCTGTATGGCTCTTCTGCGTTTTCAGCTTCAATTCGTGTCCTGTTGTTTCTGGCTCTCAATTCAAACGGTTTATTCCTATCTTCCCTACCACTTCCTGTTATTACGTTATAGGTCGTAATCATGTCTCCTGTAGTTCTATTGTCCAAGGTCGTCAGAGTCAGTTGTTTCACCCTCTCTAGTTCTGTGGACCTTTACTCGTTGCTGTACCTTCTTGGTGAATCACCAGCTCCACGCTGGGGCCACTTTATATATGCCTGGTATAGGGTTTTGAAAATTCTTTCGGCAGATTTCTGAATTCTTATTTGAGGTTTGCTTATGTTAGCACATGACCAGCCGGGCTGTGGTTCGTACGTCGGTTTGCGTGTGGCCGGCAGTAACAGCTTGGTGCCCTGATCCACCGCAAGGCCTCGTTATGGACAGGACCGTGGGGGCGTTTACCCCCGGAACATACTCTAGGTAACTATATGTACCTCAGTGATGTTTGCTGTAATATTTAACCTCGTGCCCATTACCTTCGTTGATATTGGCAGCTTCTGCCCTCGTAGGCGCAGACTCTGTCCGATCTTCCCCCACCTAGCACCAACAGTCTGGTTGATCAAACCATCAATCAGGAGGCCAGATCTGGGCCCGGGCCGCTGGGGCGGTGTTGCCCCTCCCCTCCTCTATGGCCTTCAGGTAACCTCCAGACCGCGAGACCTGCATTTGTTAGAAGTGAGCTGCAGCATCTATTTGTTGGACCCCGTGTGTAGTTTGTTTATATCACTCTGCAGCCTTTGTTATATCCTGTTGTACAGGCTGTTGTAAAGGCAGTTGTACTGGCTGTTGTAAAGGCAGTTGTACAGGCTGTTGTAAAGGCAGTTGTACTGGCTGTTGTAAAGGCAGTTGTACAGGCTGTTGTAAAGGCTGTTGTACAGGCTGTTGTAAAGGCAGTTGTACAGGGTTTTGTAACGGTTGTAACGCAAGTTGTACAGGCAATTACATAGACTGCTGTAAAGAAAGTTGTAGAGGCTGTTGTTCACAGGCTGTTGTTGTACAGGGGAAGGACTGTCTCAATAAAAGTTGTCGTGCATATGTGCTTATTTCAACTATTATCTCTGCTATACACCATTTTTCTCTACTTTGAGCAGCATTATAGTGCTTTCTGGCCTACTGGGTCATATCATATCTGCTCTTGAAGCTGTGCAGTGAGTGCCTCCACCACTTCCTCAACCACTCTTAAAGAAACATTAACATCCCTATGGTTCATCTGTCTTCAGCTTCCACCTATGTCCACCTCTCCTGGACCTCATAATTCATACAGACTGTTCCTATACTATCAGTTTTTAAAATTCTGAGGTCAGTATATTGTGGCTGGAGTTGTCAGTGTGGTCGTAACAGTCAGGTTCCTATACATCCACAAATATAACGTCTTTCCACCTCTCCTGCTAAGCTCTCTTGGAAAAACTTGATGTACCGTAGTTAATTAACTGTAGTAATATAGTGAAACCTGCCAGGTATGTAATCCACTTTGTAATAAGCATATTGTAAGCTTATATTTAGGGCGTAATAATTGTAGGTATTGAATATGACATGTAGAACTTGCTCATAACAAATTAGTGTGGTTATGTTATCATGTTCGGGTCGGCCACTTGTTGATGCATTGTTCGTGTAACACAAAATAATGCAATTTTGGGGAAAAAAATAGGTTCTAAAGTTGATGGAAATGGCAAAAGTTATATAGTTATCAATGTATCCCTCTTGTATTATGTTATTCATCAGGTGTCATTCAAATTATGTTAATTGTGAGGTTTACACTCGTGGTCAAGTCGCCGTCGCCGCCTCCTCGCCGTGGGCGTGAGAACTAGACTATTATCTGCCACTGACCTCAGATTCATTGTAAAGACTTTTTTTTTTTTTAATTCGTATGAATTCTCCCAAACCTGGAGTGAGTGAGTGTGTCACAGTGGAGCATTTGTGACACTCTGGGTAGGTGTGTACTGCCCTTACGTCACCTTGCCAAATACCAGATACAAAAGGGAAAGCTTTTATCTGTGCTTCAAGCTTGACTAAGTTTTAGAGTCCGCAAAAGATCCTGCGTATTGTATGTGTGTGATGGCGGAGACCTTGTTTGTAAACACAGCCACACCGTTCACTGTGAACTGGGGCACTGGTATTTCTATGTAATTAGGTTAGTGCTGATGTTCTGCTTGGCTCAAGAGCTTTCAACGACATTGAAAACTCAACTTGCGAAAGATACCAGACTCGCCGAAGCTGTACCTAGTCTTCAAGCAGCGTTATTTGCACTTATCTCCCGCATATTTTCATGTTTCTCTTCACTAATACTTTACTTGTGTATATTATTGACTGACGGAAGCGACCACAAGTTGGCCAATTCCTTATGGCTATTTTCCGGCTGGTTTAATGCAGCTATTCACGCTGCTTTATTTTGTAAAAGAAACCTAGTCAATATATACATATATATATATATATATATATATATATATATAGCAATAAAACCACGAAACAAGTAGTTTCATTGCTATATAGACTGGTTGTGGAGGCGGGTATTCAAACGAGGAGCATACCACTGCCACGAGTGTCCTCGGATCACGGAAAACACCTAGCTCAGCTGGGTGCGTGATCTTTGTAGGATCGATGGCTGAGTGGATAAGGTAACATGTACGTTGTGTGGCCACCTCTCTGATGGTTGTGTTGTGGAGGCCTCTCTGATGGTTGTGTTGTGGAGGCCTCTGATGGTTGTGTTGTGGAGGCCTCTCTGATGGTTGTGTTGTGGAGGCCACCTCTCTGATGGTTGTGTTGTGAAGGCCACATCTCTGATGGTTGTGTTGTGGAGGCCTCTGATGGTTGTGTTGTGGAGGCATCTCTGATGGTTGTGTTGTGGAGGCCACCTCTCTGATGGTTGTGTTGTGGAGGCCTCTGATGGTTGTGTTGTGGAGGCATCTCTGATGGTTGTGTTGTGGAGGCCACCTCTCTGATGGTTGTGTTGTGGAGGCCTCTGATGGTTGTGTTGTGGAGGCCTCTGATGGTTGTGTTGTGGAAGCCACCTCTCTGATGGTTGTGTTGTGGAGGCCACCTCTCTGATGGTTGTGTTGTTGAGGCCACCTCTCTGATGGTTGTGTTGTGGAGGCCACCTCTCTGATGGTTGTGTTGTGGAGGCCACCTCTCTGATGGTTGTGTTGTTGAGGCCACCTCTCTGATGGTTGTGTTGTGGAGGCCACCTCTCTGATGGTTGTGTTGTGGAGGCCACCTCTCTGATGGTTGTGTTGTGGAGGCCACCTCTCTGATGGTTGTGTTGTGGAGGCCTCTGATGGTTGTGTTGTGGAGGCCACCTCTGATGTTTGTGTTGTGGAGGCCACCTCTCTGATGGTTGTGTTGTGGAGGCCACCTCTCTGATGGTTGTGTTGTTGAGGCCACCTCTCTGATGGTTGTGTTGTGGAGGCCACCTCTCTGATGGTTGTGTTGTGGAGGCCTCTCTGATGGTTGTGTTGTGGAGGCCTCTCTGATGGTTATGTTGTGGAGGCCTCTCTGATGGTTGTGTTGTGGAGGCCACCTCTGATGGTTGTGTTGTGGAGGCCACCTCTCTGATGGTTGTGTTGTGGAGGCCACCTCTCTGATGGTTGTGGAGGCCACCTCTCTGATGGTTGTGTTGTGGAGGCCACCTCTCTGATGGTTGTGTTGTGGAGGCCTCTGATGGTTGTGTTGTGGAGGCCACCTCTCTGATGGTTGTGTTGTGGAGGCCTCTCTGATGGTTGTGTTGTGTAGGCCACCTCTGATGTTTGTGTTGTGGATGCCACTTCTCTGATGGTTGTGTTGTGGAGGACTCTGATGGTTGTGTTGTGGAGGCCACCTCTGATGGTTGTGTTGTGGAGGCCACCTCTGATGGTTGTGTTGTGGAGGCCACCTCTGATGGTTGTGTTGTGGAGGCCACCTCTGATGGTTGTGTTGTGGAGGTCACCTCTGATGGTTGTGTTGTGGAGGCCACCTCTGATGGTTGTGTTGTGGAGGCCACCTCTGATGGTTGTGTTGTGGAGGCCGGCTTGACCAACCGGCTCACTACTATTGTTCTTCTCTTCAACCTCAATTTCCAGAGTGAGGTTATTTGTTATCACACACTAAGGACTGCCATTGTTATGATGACAGTGTAAACAGAGAGCTACTCACTCGCCACTTTGGCTTTAAAATTACATTGCAAAGTGTTGACGAGAGACTCTCTCTAATTTCGACATTTATTATATTTGTTGTTTTATTTGATGATATTTACATTCTCTGGGATTTTTTTTTTAATACGTCGTTTCAAATATAGTAGTAGTGTTAATCTGCGTTGTTAATTTCGTATTTTGTCATGATTTGACGCACATTATAAACTAATAAAGAAATTTCTGCGTGTAGCAAAGCAATACGATGGTTAGTAGCCTAGTGTGTTAGTGTTAGCAGTGTTGAGTGTTATTGTTAGCAGTGTTGAGTGTTAGTGTTAGCAGTATTGAGTGTTAGTGTTACCAGTGTTGAGTGTTAGTGTTAGCAGTGTTGAGTGTTAGTGTTAGCAGTGTTAAGTGTTAGTGTTAGCAGTGTTGAGTGTTAGTGTTAGTGTTAGCAGTGTTGAGTGTTAGTGTTAGTAGTGTTGAGTGTTAGTGTTAGTAGTGTTGAGTGTTAGTGTTAGCAGTGTTGAGTGTTAGTGTTAGCAGTGTTGAGTGTTAGTGTTAGCAGTGTTGAGTGTTAGTGTTAGCAGTGTTGAGTGTTAGTGTTAGCAGTGTTAAGTGTTAGTGTTAGCAGTGTTGAGTGTTAGTGTTAGCAGTGTTGAGTGTTAGTGTTAGCAGTGTTGAGTGTTAGTGTTAGCAGTGTTGAGTGTTAGTGTTAGCAGTGTTGAGTGTTAGTGTTAGCAGTGTTGAGTGTTAGTGTTAGCAGTGTTGAGTGTTAGTGTTAGCAGTGTTGAGTGTTAGTGTTAGCAGTGTTGAGTGTTAGTGTTAGCAGTGTTGAGTGTTAGTGTTAGCAGTGTTGAGTGTTAGTGTTAGCAGTGTTGAGTGTTAGTGTTAGCAGTGTTGAGTGTTAGTGTTAGCAGTGTTGAGTGTTAGTGTTAGCAGTGTTGAGTGTTATTGTTAGCAGTGTTGAGTGTTAGTGTTAGCAGTGTTGAGTGTTAGTGTTAGCAGTGTTGAGTGTTAGTGTTAGCAGTGTTGAGTGTTAGTGTTAGCAGTGTTGAGTGTTAGTGTTAGCAGTGTTGAGTGTTAGTGTTAGTAGTGTTGAGTGTTAGTGTTAGCAGTGTTGAGTGTTAGTGTTAGTAGTGTTGAGTGTTAGAGCTTTACTGCAAGCTCTGTGGATGTCGCCTGTGTCTCCCTAGAGTATTTAAGGCGTGTGATGATATGAATGCTTTATTTTGTCTTATTTTAAATACATGTAAATAAATACATAGATGGTACAAAAACTAGGCGTTTACTTGTTATATGCCATTACATGGGATGGGTTTTATAAGTCAGGTATTGAAATGTGTCAGTCTGAGCTGGGACACTTCAACAGTGCATTTCACTAAAGCCTTTGGCTGTCTTCAAGGGGGAACTTAACAAATTCCTCAGGTTCCTGACCAGCCGGGCTGTAGTTCCTGCGTTGAGTATCCTTCAGGTAAAAGGTACAAAGTTTCCTTCCAACATACACACTTCAAGTTCTCCCTCCTAGAAAGTCACTCAACCTACTTTATGCAAAGACTTAGATACCGTAGGTAAATTAAGCTATTTTAGAATTATGCAAAGCTTGAGTTCACTGCTTTCCTTGTCACGAATTATATTTGTTAATTGATACCATCATGACCCCTGAGGCACGCTCCCAGATCAGGCCTCCCAAATTAGAAAGTAAATATTACAAGAGTAAGAATTATTAGGAAACACATAGGCACAAAGACTAGTAAAAAAACGCACAGGAAAGTACAGATAAGTGAATGCTGAGAGTAAGTAGAAGTTTGTAGATTATTCTGCCATCTTATATGTTCATGAGAGAGAAAACAGCATTGTGGTTTAGATTCATGTAACGCATATATCGACCCGTAATTATCAGTGAGGTAATGAATTAACATTTCATAGATAATACCATTTTATTTATAATAAATTTTCTTAATTCTTCCATGTGATGGTTTTATTGTGACGCTCACATCTAGTGTGTGTACGAGTCTGGACTTTAATTAGGATGTGTCTGATTTTGGTGTGTTCAGCGCTGTTGTGTTACGTAACAGATCTTTATTTATGAATACAAGGTTAACGATGTTTTATTTAATTAGTTTTACTATTGTTGGTTTAATTATGGAGAATTTTTCAGTCTAAGAATTCGTTTGAATTAAACTGACCATTTAAATTCACCAGGCGGCTAGTGTAAAAGAAATGACAGAAATATATTTTGCAGGGCATACACACCGTGGTGTGTATCACTCGGTGTTCTATACACACTAAGGTTTATATCAGTACATATATACAAGTTTGTATTAGTGCACATACACTGAGAGGCTTGTATCACTCACTGGAAATACATTAATAGATTACTTCAGTCCTTGTTTTGGGGATTACAATATTCTTGATCATTATTTAGGTAGACTTTGGCCTTAATAATTCTCATCTGGTGTATAGGTCCTTAACCTGATAAACAAACTGGTTTTTAATTGTCACTGCCAGCACGTCGAGACATTGTTTGTGGTATTAAGTAACTCGCTCTAAATGAGCCACTCTTATCATATAGACTCCTCACACACACTAAGTGACGCATTTAGGAGTTGAGTGCCTTAAGTACTGTGTACTTCGATATAGAGTGCGTGTGTAGGTTCGAATCCTGCTGTGGACTGAGAGATAATGTAAATGTGTGTATATATATATATATATATATATATATATATATATATATATATATATATATATATATATATATATATATATTTACTAACACACCAGCCGTTTTCCACCAAGGCAGGGTGTGTGTGTGTTTGTGTGTGTATGTGTGTGTGTGTGTACTCACCTAGTTGTACTCACATAGTTGTGGTTGCAGGGGTCGAGTCACAGCTCCTGGCCCCGCCTCTTCAATGGCCGCTACTCGGTCACTCTTCCCGCTACACGAGTTTTATCATACCTCTTCTTAAAGCTATGTATGGATCCTGCCTCCACTACATCACTTGGAAATAAATGGTATAAAATACCGACACAATGGAAAAATAAACACATAAGCAGTATAATGTGATCCTTTATTGACAACGTTTCGCCCACGCAGTGGGTTTTATCGAGTCACAGACAGATCTACCTGGAAAATGAGTAACATGACTATATATAGGGTATAGTCAGGTGGAGAATGCTGGGTCAGGTGGTGAAAGCATTCTCCACCTGACTATACCCTATATATAGTCATGTTACTCATTTTCCAGGTAGATCTGTCTGTGACTCGATAAAGCCCACTGCGTGGGCGAAACGTTGTCAATAAAGGATCACATTATACTGCTTATGTGTTTATTTTTCCACTACATCACTTCCCAGACTATTCCACTTCCTGACAACTCTGTGACTGAAGAAATACTTCCTAACATCCTTGTGATTCATCTGAGTCTTCAGCTTCCAACTGTGACCCCTTGTTGCTGTGTCCCATCTCTGGAACATTCTGTCTCTGTCCACCTTGTCGATTCCTCTCAGTATTTTATATGTCGTTATCATATATTCCCTATCTCTCCTGTCTTCCAGTGTCGTCAGGTCGATTTCCCTTAACCTCTCCTCGTAGGACATACCCCTTAGCTCCGGGACTAGTCTTGTTGCAAACCTTAGCACTTTCTCTAGTTTCCTTACATGATTGGCTAGGTGAGGGTTCCAAACTGGAACTGCATACTCCAATATGGGCCTAACGTACACAGTGTACAGGGTTCTGAAGGACTCCTTATTAAGATGTCGGAATGCTGTTCTTAGGTTTGCCAGGCACCCGTATGCTGCAGCAGTTATTTGGTTGATGTGCGCCTCAGGAGCTGTGCCCGGTGTTATACTCACCCCAAGATCCTTTTCCTTGAGTGAGGTTTGTAGTCTCTGGCCCCCTAGACTATGCTCCGTCTGTGGTCTTCTTTACCCTTCCCCAAACTTCATGGCTTTGCACTTGGTGGGGTTGAACTCCAGGAGCCAGTTGCTGTACCAGGCCTGCAGCCTGTCCAGATCCCTTTGTAGTTCTGCCTGGTCCTCGTCCGATTGAATTCTTCTCATCAACTTCACATCATCTGCAAACAGGGACACTTCGGAGTCTTTTCCTTCCGTCATGTCGTTCACAAATACCAGAAACAGCACCGGTCCTAGGACTGATCCCTGTGGCACCTCGCTCGTTACAGGTGCCCACTCTGACACCTCGCCACGTACCATGACTCGCTGTTGTCTTCCTGACAGGTACTCCCTGATCCATTGTAGTTCTTTCCTTGTTATCCCTGCCTGGTCCTCTAGCTTTTGCACTAATCTCTTGTGGAACTGTGTCAAATGCCTTCTTACAGTCCAAGAAAATGCAATCTACCCACCCCTTTCTCTTGTCTTACTGCCGTCACCCTGTCATAGAACTCCAGTAGGTTTGTGACGCAGGATTTCCCGTCCCTGAAACCGTGCTGGCTGTCGTTGATAAACTCATTCCTTTCTAGGTTCTCTACCGCTTTTCTCCTGATAATCTTCTCCATGACTATGCATACTATACATGTCAGTGACACTGGACTGTAGTTTAATGATTCGTGTCTGTCTCCTTTTTTAAAAATTGGGACTACATTTGCTGTCTTCCATACTTCAGGTAGTCGCCCTGTTTCGATAGATGTGTTGAAGATTATTGTTAGTGGTACACATAGCGCCTCTGCCCCTCTCTCAGGACCCATGGAGAGGTGTTCCGGCCCGCTTAGCAGCCTCTTCACTTCTTCCTCGGTTGTATGTATTGTGTCCAACACTTGATGGTGTACCCCACTTCTCCGCCTTTCTGGAGGTGTGTGTGTGGGTGTGTACTCACCTATTTGTGGTTGCAGGGGTCGATACTCAGCTCCTGGCTCCTTGTGTGTGTGTGTGTGTGTGTGTGTGTGTGTGTGTGTGTGTGTGTGTGTGTGTGTGTGTGTGTGTTACTGAGTTGTGAATTTAAGATCAATTCTTAATGTATATGCAGTGCGAGATATCTAAACATTTTATTTTACACGAATTTAAAATATCTTATATTCTTGAATTGTGAGTTAAAGCGGATATAGACACAGTCTGATGAATACGCTTTCAATATGTTAACACAATACTTACAGTGTTAAATGAGATACATTATTATTGTTATTATTATTATTATTATTATTTTAATAAAAAGCCCATATGGGTCATTCAGCTTTGAATTATAATGACGTATGTCATTTATTAATGACAGACGTTGCTTGAATATATTCATGGGGAAGCGCTAAACCCTTACAGGTCATACACTATTTTCATTAGGACTGTCTCTTAACCTGTTATTGCTTGTTATGCGTCAGAAAGTGATGAACGGTGTAAAGTTAGGCCGGATTGACGTCTTTGATGAGTTATAGGAGCCAGATGAAGTTACAGCAGCAGGTAAAGTTATCATAGTGCTGTTGATATAGATAAACTCTGGGACTTTCCACTAGATAATGATTGGTAGTTTTCTGCTGAGATAATATACTACAACATGCTAATTATTATTATTTCCATGGAGAAGCGCTGAATTCATAGTGGTTGTACAACGCCTGGGAAATGGGAGGCAGTCATACACCTTAAAGTATGTATGTCAGTATAAATACACCACGAGGTATCAGTGTACATACATTGAAATGTGTGTATTTCTCAAAATAAGAAATCCAAAGCCAATACTAATACTCTAAAGCAGTTGTGTTCTCTGGAGAGATAAGCTGCTTACACTGACAACTCCATTAAAGACAGGCGAAATTGTAGATCTGGGAAGTGTACACAGTAATTTCACCACTTACATAAATTCAAACGCTTAACCTATTGGTAATGTCTCTAGTTCCTCAGATTTTGCTCTCTTAATCGTAGGCTAGAAAAATAATTCATAATTTACACGTGAAAGGGGCTGCAGGCATTGGTTACAATCCTGTATACTAAAATTACTCCCTAGGAATGAAAGTTAGGCATGGTAGACGGTGCAAAATACAGTAGCCCTAATAAAAATAGGGATTCAATGAGGACACTTTAAGTGCTAACTGTATAAGCATAGAGAAACCAATAAACACCCAACATTTCAAGAGGGAGCCTATTAAGGTACTGAAGCAAGTTCCTTAACTTCTTAATCAGACAAACTGTGATGCAGCGAGCACCAACAGCCTCGCTGATCAGGCTGTTAACAGGGAGGCTTGGACGGGAAAAGAAACTCTTCAGTGGCAGGAATATTTTCTGCTCTAGATAAGGATTTAGTGGCGTGTATGTGCAGTCATGATTTGTCACTGCTTGTCAACACTGGTGCAGCAGGTGCTGGGACATACACACTGCCATTGTTATTGTCGATGCTGTAGCGTGTGATAATTTGTTAGTTCCACGAGGATATGGTGTATCAGCCTGAGCTAGGAAACTTATTAGTTCCACGAGGATATGGTGTATCAGCCTGAGCTAGGAAACTTCATTAGTTCCACGAGGATATGGTGTATCAGCCAGAGCTAGGAAACTTCATTAGTTCCACGAGGATATGGTCAAGTACTTCAGTATGGGTTCAGCATGAAAGGTTTGGGTTTGAGTGTGGTGAGTCGCACTCGAGTCACTCGTAATATACTCCCAGAAAATATTCAAATCTTATTTCTTTAGTATAGCATTTTCTTCCCTTTACTTCCTGTTGTTGCGTTAAAGGTGTGTACTTCCTGTTGGTCTGTTAAAGGTGTATAGTTCCTGTTGGTATATTAAAGGTGTGTACTTTGTGTTGATGTGTTAAGTTGCATGCTTCCTGTTGCTGTGTTAAGGTGTGTGTACCTCCTGTTGCTATGTTAAAGTTTATGCTTCCTGTTGCTATGTTAAAGTTTATGCTTCCTGTTGCTATGTTAAAGTTTATGCTTCCTGTTGCTATGTTAAAGTTTATGCTTCCTGTTGCTATGTTAAAGTTTATGCTTCCTGTTGCTATGTTAAAGTTTATGCTTCCTGTTGCTATGTTAAAGTTTATGCTTCCTGTTGCTATGTTAAAGTTTATGCTTCCTGTTGCTATGTTAAAGTTTATGCTTCCTGTTGCTATGTTAAAGTGTTTATTTTCTTTTGGTATATTCTAAATGTGTATTTTCTGTTGCTGTATTAAGGTGTGTAATTTATTTTGCTATGTTCAGATGTGTACTTCCTGGTAAAGTTTGTATTTTTCTATTGCTACGTTAAGGTTTGGCAGAATTTTTTTTATTTTTTTACTAGTTGTTGTGCTTATATATACATAAAATTCAGAACAGTAATTATATAGCGGTTGTAGAAATTCTCTGGTAAGCAAGCGAAGGCCTCGGTCAGTGATTCAGAGCTCCAGTGAGCGGATCAAATGATCTGAGACCAACCTCAAAACTTTTCACATTTTTCTCCTGACGAACAAAATCACCTGTCTTTCCCTTATCCCTGTCCCCTACCTAAGCTAACCTAATGCTGAGATGTAAGGATTTTTGCTTTATAATGTTCTTATGTGACGCTTGAGTTGTACTGAGGTAATACAGTGTGTGTGAGAGCGTGGCCAAGTCACGCTCCTGGAAGACACAATCATTGCCCACTGCCTTTCTTTACAAGTTACAGTAATCGTATTCACAACTCTGAATTAGTAGTTCTATGCGCTCTGTGATCCCTACGAGTTAATGTTTCCACAGAAATATATTGTTAATTGTAAAAAAAATCGTTTCATGGAGTTATTGAGTGGATCAACTAATACCAATAGTTATATATTTTCTGTAGCAAATTAAAGGCATACACTCGTAGTATATTGAAAAGTTTGTATGAATAAGGCCTGGCCTGAGGCCGGGCTGCTAGGGTACAAAAATCCTGGAAACAGATCATAGGTATGTCTCAGTGTATGTACAGTTATATGTGTATATCCCTCAGAGTATATAAATTTAGTGTGTGAAAAGACATAATATAAAATACAGACAGACTGAGAGTTTACTTTAGTCTCCATTTTAGAGATTAAATGTCCCAGATATTTGCTTTTAAGTGGTTTTCTGCCTTAATGAGAGTCGTACAGTAAGTGTTATGCATAACAAAGTAATGTGCATGTGCGTGTTATATAAGTTACTAATAACCACTTCAAACATCATGTTAACATAGACAACACCTTATGTATTCTAGCAACAAAATTATTGTGGATATTTAACTTAATATTTACGTCCTTCGTAGGCTATGTAGAGATACGTTCACTGTTGTCACAGGTATAAAATACACACACACACAAACACATATACAAACACACATACACACACGCACGCACACAAAACTTGTGGTCTCAGTTGGGACGCTGTCATGCTAGCAGTGACTGTCTTCTACAACTGCAGATATGAGTCGACACATTTACCGTCATTTTAAGTATATCAAACAATATATTCTCATAACATCAATTTACATAATTTTTAATGTTGAGCAACATTAGGGAGAGAAGTACATTATTGCAAGATAACACACCAAATATTTCTGCTTCCCAAATTAACACCAATTATCTCTACTTTTACAATTAACTTTAGACATTAAGTTTGCTGTTGTATTGTAAAATAGCGACCTGTCCAGGAGTCCTGGTCTAGTGAGGGGGGCGACGACCCCCAGGCACTATGAACCAAGCCTATGTTAGCTAGTTAAAAAAAATCAAGGGTAATAAAAGCTGACAATACAGTATTATCACTTTAATGTGTTTTTGGAACTCAAATACATTTAAAAGAAGGATTTCCCCGTTTAAATTATTTCAGCCACAAGTCTTGCTTAACAATTACAACCATTGTCTTCGAGTTGTCCCTTTGATGAAAGGAGGTCTTTTGGTAATGGTGAAGGGCTCTTGATACAAGGAACTTCAGTTACCTTCCCTTTCTTTAGGTCAAATATGATTACTTGTTGTTTCCCAAGCACTCTATAACTCCGGGCTCTACACAATGATGTTTATAATAATAATAATTAGATGTATTTGTATGGGTGCGCGATGCGAGGACGGTATCCCTGTATACCATAACTGCAGTCCCTCTGCTGCATTCCACTCCAACTGTATAGTGGCGAGGACGGTATCCCTGTATACCATAACTGCAGTCCCTCTTCTGCATTCCACTCCAACTGTACAGTGGCGAGGACGGTATCCCTGTATACCATAACTGCAGTCCCTCTGCTGCATTCCACTCCAACTGTACAGTGGCGAGGACGGTATCCCTGTATACCATAACTGCAGTCCCTCTGCTGCATTCCACTCCAACTGTACAGTGGCGAGGACGGTATCCCTGTATACCATAACTGCAGTCCCTCTGCTGCATTCCACTCCAACTGTACAGTGGCGAGGACGGTATCCCTGTATACCATAACTGCAGTCCCTCTGCTGCATTCCACTCCAACTGTACAGTGACGAGGACGGTATCCCTGTATACCATAACTGCAGTCCCTCTGCTGCATTCCACTCCAACTGTACAGTGGCGAGGACGGTATCCCTGTATACCATAACTGCAGTCCCTCTGCTGCATTCCACTCCAACTGTACAGTGGCGAGGACGGTATCCCTGTATACCATAACTGCAGTCCCTCTGCTGCATTCCACTCCAACTGTACAGTGACGAGGACGGTATCCCTGTATACCATAACTGCAGTCCCTCTGCTGCATTCCACTCCAACTGTACAGTGGCGAGGACGGTATCCCCGTATACCATAACTGCAGTCCCTCTGCTGCATTCCACTCCAACTGTACAGTGGCGAGGACGGTATCCCTGTATACCATAACTGCAGTCCCTCTGCTGCATTCCACTCCAACTGTACAGTGGCGAGGACGGTATCCCTGTATACCATAACTGCAGTCCCTCTGCTGCATTCCACTCTAACTGTACAGTGGCGAGGACGGTATCCTGTATACCATAACTGCAGTCCCTCTGCTGCATTCCACTCCAACTGTACAGTGGCGAGGACGGTATCCCTGTATACCATAACTGCAGTCCCTCTGCTGCATTCCACTCCAACTGTACAGTGACGAGGACGGTATCCCTGTATACCATAACTGCAGTCCCTCTGCTGCATTCCACTCCAACTGTACAGTGGCGAGGACGGTATCCCTGTATACCATAACTGCAGTCCCTCTGCTGCATTCCACTCTAACTGTACAGTGACGAGGACGGTATCCCTGTATACCATAACTGCAGTCCCTCTGCTGCATTCCACTCTAACTGTACAGTGGCGAGGACGGTATCCCTGTATACCATAACTGCAGTCCCTCTGCTGCATTCCACTCCAACTGTACAGTGGCGAGGACGGTATCCTGTATACCATAACTGCAGTCCCTCTGCTGCATTCCACTCCAACTGTACAGTGGCGAGGACGGTATCCCTGTATACCATAACTGCAGTCCCTCTGCTGCATTCCACTCCAACTGTACAGTGGCGAGGACGGTATCCCTGTATACCATAACTGCAGTCCCTCTGCTGCATTCCACTCCAACTGTACAGTGACGAGGACGGTATCCCTGTATACCATAACTGCAGTCCCTCTGCTGCATTCCACTCCAACTGTACAGTGGCAGGTGCGACGTAAGTTGATAATGCAGTTGAAAGTGTTGCAGACACATAAAGGAACATAAAGTTCATTTAACCTAGTACACCAATTTGATTAATAAAATTGGCTCATGAAAACTTACACAACCTAACATCAAGACATTGTTTCCTTTGACGAAAACACATTAGCACTAAAACTTTAAAGCTGACCGGGAGATGAATTTTCCAGTTATTGTACAGACTCCAACCAAATTTGTGACGGTGCAGCCTTAACCCATGAAACTATCATCCATTTGTGGCAGTGCAGCCCCATGAAACTATCATCCATTTGTGGCAGTGCAGCCCCATGAAACTATCATCCATTTGTGGCGGTGCAGCCCCATGAAACTATCATCCATTTGTGGCAGTGCAGCCCCATGAAACTATCATCCATTTGTGGCGGTGCAGCCCCATGAAACTATCATCCATTTGTGGCGGTGCAGCCCCATGAAACTATCATCCATTTGTGGCGGTGCAGCCCCATGAAACTATCATCCATTTGTGGCAGTGCAGCCCCATGAAACTATCATCCATTTGTGGCGGTGCAGCCCCATGAAACTATCATCCATTTGTGGCGGTGCAGCCCCATGAAACTATCATCCATTTGTGGCAGTGCAGCCCCATGAAACTATCATCCATTTGTGGCGGTGCAGCCCCATGAAACTATCATCCATTTGTGGCGGTGCAGCCCCATGAAACTATCATCCATTTGTGGCAGTGCAGCCCCATGAAACTATCATCCATTTGTGGCGGTGCAGCCTTAACCCATGAAACTATCATCCATTTGTGGCGGTGCAGCCTTAACCCATGAAACTATCATCCATTTGTGGCGGTGCAGCCTTAACCCATGAAACTATCATCCATTTGTGGCGGTGCAGCCTTAACCCATGAAACTATCATCCATTTGTGGCAGTGCAGCCTTAACCCATGAAACTATCATCCATTTGTGGCGGTGCAGCCTTAACCCATGAAACTATCATCCATTTGTGGCAGTGCAGCCCCATGAAACTATCATCCATTTGTGGCGGTGCAGCCCCATGAAACTATCATCCATTTGTGGCGGTGCAGCCCCATGAAACTATCATCCATTTGTGGCAGTGCAGCCCCATGAAACTATCATCCATTTGTGGCGGTGCAGCCTTAACCCATGAAACTATCATCCATTTGTGGCGGTGCAGCCTTAACCCATGAAACTATCATCCATTTGTGGCGGTGCAGCCTTAACCCATGAAACTATCATCCATTTGTGGCGGTGCAGCCTTAACCCATGAAACTATCATCCATTTGTGGCAGTGCAGCCTTAACCCATGAAACTATCATCCATTTGTGGCGGTGCAGCCTTAACCCATGAAACTATCATCCATTTGTGGCGGTGCAGCCTTAACCCATGAAACTATCATCCATTTGTGGCAGTGCAGCCTTAACCCATGAAACTATCATCCATTTGTGGCGGTGCAGCCCCATGAAACTATCATCCATTTGTGGCGGTGCAGCCCCATGAAACTATCATCCATTTGTGGCGGTGCAGCCCCATGAAACTATCATCCATTTGTGGCAGTGCAGCCCCATGAAACTATCATCCATTTGTGGCGGTGCAGCCCCATGAAACTATCATCCATTTGTGGCAGTGCAGCCCCATGAAACTATCATCCATTTGTGGCGGTGCAGCCCCATGAAACTATCATCCATTTGTGGCGGTGCAGCCCCATGAAACTATCATCCATTTGTGGCGGTGCAGCCCCATGAAACTATCATCCATTTGTGGCGGTGCAGCCCCATGAAACTATCATCCATTTGTGGCAGTGCAGCCTTAACCCATGAAACTATCATCCATTTCATACGATGCAGCAACCATTGAAGATTGTATACACCATTAAATATACCCACCGTCTTGTGCACAGGGCACCGACACCTGCCAGTACGCCGTCTTGTGCACAGGGCACCGACACCTGCCAGTACGCCGTCTTGTGCACAGGGCACCGACACCTGCCAGTACGCCGTCTTGTGCACAGGGCACCGACACCAGCAGTGACAATTTGAAGCCGAGTCGAATAAGATGTTCTCGATCAGTAAACGAAAATTTGTGAGAAAGCGAACGAAATGTTGTTGAGAATGTTCCGAAAAACAGGAAAGTCTTCCCTCGTTATATTTAAAAACGCCGTAAAAACGTAAATTTATACTTTTTATATCCAGGTCGATAAAACTGGCACACACACACAGCCCAAAGGTTATGCAAAAACCCCTCCAATTAAGGCACACCAACATTTAGAGTTTGAAGCCGATCAACAGAGGCATTTTGTAATTATTACATGGGAAACAATTAAATAAAATTTTAAAGTTCTTCAGTAAATTTTTAAATTTGCACGTATTCGGGTTAATGGGATATCGGCCTTCTTTTTGAGTCCATCGTCAGTAAAATTTTGAAGTCAGTCAGATGAAGCATTCTTAAGTTATTGAACACATATGAATATTAATATTCAATAAAATTGTCAAGTTGGGAATTATATCAGCCAATGGCAGCGTCAGCCTTGTGTTCAGGAAACCAAACCAGTGGTGAAAATTTGAATCCACTCCAGTGAGTTTTTCTCTAGTTATGGCACCGATTATAACCCTCCCAAGTTTGTTTGTATTATTTTACTACATCAAAGAATTTGCGTGCACGTAAACGAAACATAATGGGTACTATCCTGGCCCTAAGGTACATCATCCAATAAGTAATTTTTACACTATTTTTCATATAAAATGGTGAAATCTGCTCTTACACACTTCAGTTTCACTCACCTCCGCCGACGAATTAGGAGGCATCTTCTTTTAAATGTTTGAAGCTACGCCACTGACCGTTTCAGAAGTTACCACAGTCATTCCAGGGTCGTTGGAAAGGGTTCAAGAACTATGGTCATAGACAAGTGAACATGCCAACTGTTCCAGGAATATTGTCCTCGTTACCGTACAAAAGTGATCACAATTTGAAGTGTCTCGAGTTACGAGCTAAATAAAATCCAAAAGTTGGAGGAAAAAATATTCACAACTTTTAGAAAGTCTCCCTCAGGGATGATTATGATACATACTACTACTACTACTATTACTACTACTACTACTATTACTACTACTATTACTATTACTACTACTACGACTACTACTACTACTACTACTAATAATAATACAGTTACAGTATACACATGCCCCCAGTGACCATGACTTCTTTTACATAAACAAAGGAGATATTAATAAAATACTGAGGATATCGAACCAAGTTTCAATAAAGATTCCCAAATGTTGCTTAAGTGTCTTAATCTCCAACTTGTCGGTTTTCAAAACCATTTGTCACATGACATGACAATGTTGACAAATTTCAGCTACTTAGATATGGGAGGAATGAAAACCTAAACACGAGCACAGTATACAGAACACAGGCAGGTCATACTGACCATGAGGAACAGATAAAAGACTTTTAGGAATAATTATGTCAGAGGATCTGTTATGAGTACTTTCAAAACAACACAAGTAAGACCAAAGATGGTACTTTTCAGATCACTTGTGCTTTCACGACTCGAATATTTTTTTTTATCTGTGCACATAACTCCTTTCAAATCAGGAGAGATAACACAGCCACAAAACGTACAGAAATATAATCCCTGCATAGAATTAATCAAACATATACTAATGTCAAAACTATGGGAAACGCCTCAAAGCAAGAGGCAAGTCCAGTATGACCTTGAGAAGCAAAAAATACACCAAGGGCAAAAACAAATGTCATAATTGTCGTATTCTTGGTTATCGTAACATGTATTTAGACTGATTACCTCAAACTATACATTAAAACTCGGTTGCCAGGTTTGGGCGGCGGTCTCTTGGGGAAGCTGCCGGGTTTCCTACAACGGAATAGTGAATAGTGTTGTTCTTGTAGGGTCCAGCTAGCGCTCGCTACATTTACTCAGTTACGGAGCCTAAAATTACAACTCTTAGCATCAGGTTGGGGACTACTGCGTTACACAGTCACACAACTGTTGATTATATCACTTAGTCTGTATATTCCACAGTCGCAAAAATCATTGCTTATCTCACTTCGTTGTCTATTCATTAATTACAGTCTACTTAATTATTATCTAAAAATTTTTGCATAAACAAAATATGAGATCAACACTGAAGTGAGAAAGTCTTGTTTTAATATTCTATATCTGAAACAACTTTCGTAATTTCGCTGTTTTTTGTATGTATGTATATGTTTATATATATATATATATATATATATATATATATATATATATATATATATATATATATATATATATACACACACACACACACTGTGTGTGTATATATATATATATATATATATATATATATATATATATATATATATATATATATATATATTATACACACACACACGTGTGTGTGTAAATATATAATATATAGTATTATATATATATATATATATATATATATATATATATATATATATATATATATACTAACACACACATGTGTGTGTGTTAAATTACTGTTTAATATTTTCTTCCGTTGCGGATAAATAAATTATAATTATATTCGTAGGCTGGAAATTTAAATATTGCAGTTGAAGAATATAAACATTGGAAATATTTGCAAGGCCTGAATCAGCAGTCACTTGTGAAAATGGTTACGTTACTGACCACCTTTCCTGCTTGTCATCATTTTCCAGTGATTATTAATGACTCACGTTCAGTATTGGTCTTAAATTAATTATTTCGTAACTTCTCACTTTCTTCTACACTTGTCAAGTCGTATTTTCGTCACTCAGCTTTCTCCTTCACTCAGGCGTTGGTACGTTTTTGTGTTGGGGGTCGAAAGTAACGCAGGGGGGGGCGTGGTGCTACGTGACGAGTAGTGTTACTGGTGTTGGTGATGTGATGTTACTGGTGTTGGTGATGTGATGTTACTGGTGTTGGTGATGTGATGTTACTGGTGTTGGTGACGTGATGTTACTGGTGTTGGTGATGTGATGTTACTGGTGTTGGTGATGTGATGTTACTGGTGTTGGTGATGTGATGTTACTGGTGTTGGTGATGTGATGTTACTGGTGTTGGTGACGTGATGTTACTGGTGTTGGTGATGTGATGTTACTGGTGTTGGTGTCGTGATGTTACTGGTGTTGGTGATGTGATGTTACTGGTGTTGGTGATGTGATGTTACTGGTGTTGGTGACGTGATGTTACTGGTGTTGGTGATGTGATGTTACTGGTGTTGGTGTCGTGATGTTACTTGTGTTGGTGACGTGATGTTACTTGTGTTGGTGACGTGATGTTACTGGTGTTGGTGATGTGATGTTACTGGTGTTAGTGACATGATGTTACTGGTGTTGGTGTCGTGATGTTACTGGTGTTGGTGATGTGATGTTACTTGTGTTGGTGACGTGATGTTACTGGTGTTGGTGATGTGATGTTACTGGTGTTAGTGACATGATGTTACTGGTGTTGGTGTCGTGATGTTACTGGTGTTGGTGATGTGATGTTACTGGTGTTAGTTACATGATGTTACTGGTGTTGGTGACGTGATGTTACTTGTGTTGGTGACGTGATGTTACTGGTGTTGGTTCCCAGATGTTGTGTTTCTTGTTTCTTCTTTATCGCCATCTATTCTGTTATTAGGTGATTTTGATGCTCATCATTTCCTCTGAGGAAGGAGTCTCACTGTGACTCGTGGCGATCAGTTAGAGGTTCTTCTCACTTCCCCTCCACGTTTTAAATGCTGGTACTCCCATCTGTTTTGACCCTCGCACTCAATCTCTCTCTCTTGTATTGATCTCTGTTTTTTTCCGTGTCAACTGCACTTGACGTTACCTGGTTTGTGCTCCCAGATTTACATGACAGCGATCATTTTCCTATCTTCCTTACTTCCCATTTATATTCTCACGCTCCTCGAAACCCACGTTGGCAGTTTGAACGCGCGAATTGGGATCTGTACTCTCGCCAAACTGCTTTAAGTGAGGACTCTTCTTCCTCCTCTACTGATGAGCTGTTACACTTATTTTCCACCTCAGTTTTAACCGCAGCTTCACATTCTATACGTCAAACCTCGAGCAACATTCTGAGAAATGCGTGCCATGGTGGCCTCCTGCTTGTGCTCGTGCAGTACGGTTGAAACGTGCTGCATGGGGCCGATATCGTTACAAGAGGACCACAGAGCGTCTCCTTGATTTTAAACAGGCGAGAACTGTCGCCCGACATGTCATCCGTGAAGCTAAACGCACTTGTTGGCAACATTGTTTCTACCATTACTTCTGCTTCCTCAATGCGTGAAGTTTGGAAAAAAGTGCGGAAACTAAGTGGAAAGTTCTCTCCAGACCCTGTTCCCATTCTCCAGGTTGCCGGTGTCAAGAGTTGCAAACCCTCTTGACGTTGCCACGGAAATCAGAAATCATCTTGTCTGTATCTCTGAAGGGCTAAATCTATGCCCCTCGTTTCTTTCATCCAAGTCTGCCAGAGAGTTACTGCCCTTAGACTTTTCTTCTAGCAGAGAAGAGCCCTATAATGTACCTTTTACACTTCTAGAACTAGAATCCACACTTTACGCTTGCCAAGCATCGGCAGCTACGCCTGATAGCATTATTATTATTATTATAATCAAGGGGGAGCGCTAAACCCGTAGGATTATGCAGCGCCTGTGGGGGGATGTGGAAGGTATTCAGGCTTAATTCAGGGAACTGGAGCACAGATCCAATTCCCTAGATCAAGAGCCCCTCACCAGCGTCAAGGAACCTCCCTTGAGGGGAGCTAGGCCTGATAGCATTCATATTCGCATGCTTCAGCATTTACATCCGTCAGAACTTACAGTCCTCTTACGTCTTTTCAATCTTATTTGGTCTCAAGGAGTTCTTCCCCAGCTGTGAAAATCTGCCTTAGTTCTACCTTTTCGTAAACCAGGTACTTCAGGACATGATGCCTCGCACTATCGTCCCAGTGCTTTTACCAGTGCAGTTTGCAAGGTGATGGAATGTCTGGTAAATGGACGTTTGATGTGCTATTTAAAGACACACAATAGTCTCTTCCTCCGTCAATATGGCTGTCGTAAGGGCCACTCTACTATTGACCTCTTACTCTGTTTAGATACCTATGTCCGTAATGCCTTTGCTAGTAACCACTCCGTTATAGCAGTCTTTTATTTATCTTGAAAAGGCATATGACACTACTTGGAGGTATGACATCTTGGCCCAAGCTCACTCCTTAGACCTCCGAGGCAATCTGCCATTTTTTCTTGCAAATTTCTTATCTGAGAGACATTTCCGTGTTCGGGTTAATAATTTGCTTTCCCGGGACTTTGTCAAAGCTGAAGGTGTTCCTCAGGGATGTGTCCTTAGCACCACCCTTTTTCTCCTTGTTATAAATGATCTGACATCTGTTCTCCCATCTAATATTTGGTCATCACTCTTATGTTGATGATTTCATTATAGCTTGTCCAGGCGCTGACTGTCGCCTAGTAGCAGCCTCACTCCAGAATGCTGTCAACAGTGTTTCCCATTGGGCCACTACTCACGGGTTTAAATTTTCTAGTGCTAAAACACAAACAATTACTTTCACCAGACGTTCAATCGTCTCTGATACTCTAATATACCTGTATGGCTCAGGAATCCCTGAATGTGATACGGTCAGATATCTCAGCCTACTGTTTGATCGTCGGTTGTCTTGGAAACCTCACATTACCGCCCTGAAAGCAACTTGCCATAGCCGGCTGAACCTCCTTAAAACCCTCGCTCATCTTTCATGGGGGGCAGATCGTCGAACCCTCCTTTAACTGCATTCAGTCCTAATTTTATCAAAGCTAGATTATGGTGACCAGATATATTCTGCGGCCTCTCCTGCAACTCTTTCTAAACTCAATCCCATCCACCATTAGGGATTACGTTTATGTCTAGGTGCTTTTCGCTCTTCATCTGTCAAGAGCCTCTATGCAGAAGCACATGTCCCTTCCTTGAACGATCGTTGTGATGCTTATTGCCTCCGCTATTTTGTACGCTCTCATGACCTTCACGATCCTTATACATACAGAATAGTAAAAAACGTTAGCAGAAGTTCATCATTTGTTCGCCGCCCCTGTTTACTCCATCCCTTTTCTCTTTGTCATTAATTGCTCTTGTCTTCTCTTCAGTTGTCCCCTGTATATGTTCATCTAGCATCTAACTTTTCACTTCCCCCTTGGGAATTTCCGACAGTTCGTATCTATTCTTCCCCCCTGCCATGCGCCAAAGCTTCTCGCTCTCTTTTTCTTAATCACTTCCGATTCTCATTGCCATTTTCATTGCAAATATCTGTATTACATATATTCCTACTTCAAAGTTTGCAATCGTCTCAGACTCCTTTAGTGATTTGCAAGCTATTAAAAAATTGATTCGCCTTATCCCTTAGTTATTCGTGTACAACTTTTTTTTACGCCGCATTACTAGCAAAAATAAAGAAATCGTTTTCTGTCGAGTCCCTGGTCATGTTGATGTTCAGGGCAATGAACAGGCAGACTCTGCTGATCTGCAATATATGACTTACCAGTTTTATATATACGTATCCCATTCTCTGACTATTTTGCTGCAATCTCTACCCACCTTCGCAACCGTTGGCAACAACGGTTGCGAAGGTGGGTAGAGATTACAGTTTGGGTTTCTGGCCTTCTTCTTGTCATCGATACCGAGGTTGGGAGACAACACACACTCTTCGCATCGGACACACTCGTCTAACTCACGGGTATCTCATGGAGAGGCGTCCTGTTCTACTTTGTGAGAATTGTCCAGTTCCTGTTTCATTTTCCCATATTCTATTGGACTGTCCTGTCTATCAGCGACCACACAGAATTTTGCTCCGACGTCGCCACAGCTCTCACCCCATTACTTTATTTCCCTCCTCGCTGACGGACCCACCTTTGACACACTCCCTCTTCGACTTTTTGACACCAACTGATTAATTACACAAACATTGATAATCCTTCCTTTAGCATTCCTCACAGCCCCTCCTAACTTTACCTTTATTGTCATCTCCACCCTTATTTATCCTTAGATCCTGCATCAGTTCCTACCATGTATGACCCTGGTAGGTTTAGCGCTTCCTTTTGATTATAATATTTATACTGGTGTTGATGACATGATGTTACTGGTGTTGGTGACGTGATGTTACTGGTGTTGGTGACGTGATGTTACTGGTGTTGGTGACATGATGTTACTGGTGTTGGTGACATGATGTTACTGGTGTTGGTGACGTAATGTTACTGGTGTTGGTGACATGATGTTACTGGTGTTGGTGACGTGATGTTACTGGTGTTGGTGACATGATGTTACTGGTGTTGGTGACGTGATGTTACTGGTGTTGGTGACGTGATGTTACTGGTGTTGGTGACATGATGTTACTGGTGTTGGTGACATGATGTTACTGGTGTTGGTGACATGATGTTACTGGTGTTGGTGACGTGATGTTACTGGTGTTGGTGACGTGATGTTACTGGTGTTGGTGACATGATGTTACTGGTGTTGGTGACGTGATGTTACTGGTGTTGGTGACGTGATGTTACTGGTGTTGGTGACATGATGTTACTGGTGTTGGTGACATGATGTTACTGGTGTTGGTGACATGATGTTACTGGTGTTGGTGACGTAATGTTACTTGTGTTGGTGACATGATGTTACTGGTGTTGGTGACGTGATGTTACTGGTGTTGGTGACAGGATGTTACTAGTGTTGGTGACGTGATGTTACTGGTGTTAGTTAATTGCTCTTACATGGTGGTTGTGACATAATGTTAATGTTAATTGTGATGTTATTTTTGGTGTTAGTGGTGTGAAGTTACTTGGTGTTAGATACATAATATTACTTTGTGTTAGACACCACCACCACAACCACCACTATTACTACTTCTACTACTACTACTACTACTACTACTACTACTACTACTACTACTACTACTACTACTACTACTACTACTACTACTACTACTACTACTACTACTACTACTACTACTACTACTACTACTAATAATAATAATAATAATAATAATAATAATAATAACTAATACTACCTACTACCACTTCCTTCATCCTCTGCCCCCTATGCTCTCCGCATTTGTGATCCTCAGTTCCTTGAATCAGAAATTTCCACTCTTCGTAATTCATTTTCCCGTCTTGGCTACTCTTCCCATTTCAGAGACTCTGCTTTCTCACGTGCTAAACGGACTTTCTTCTCTCCCAAACTCTCTACTCCTGGGAACTCTCCTGTTCTCTGCTGTCTTACTTTTCGCCAGACTAACACTTCGCACCAATCTAGTTCATACCTCTCCTCCCTCTATAGATGCTCCTGGTGTCTACTGACTCTACTCTATTTCTTGTTCCTCTTGTCCTCTTCAGTACTTTGGAGAAACTGGCCGATCTCTTTCTGACAGACTCAGACAGACACCAACAATGCTCTTTTCTGTCATGTCAGAGATCACAATCATCCTATTGACTGGTCTTCTGCTAAAACTGTCTACCCTACTTCTAACTTTCACAGTCGCCGTCTGGTTGAATCTTCCCTTATACACAACTTTCCTTGTATGAATCTTAGTCGTGGCTTTGTCTCTGTAGATGCCTTCCTTTCCCATTATATTGTAAAATGCTCCAAACTTCAGAACACTCGTGACTTAACTTGATTCTTTTTTTTTGTCCTTCTTCCTCTTCCCCTTTCCTCTTTCCCCTCTGGGTTTTCTTTCTTCTGCCTTGGGTGTTTGGTCCTTTATTATATTCCCCTCCCCTCTGTGTTTTTGTTCCTACCCTCTGTGGGCCCCTAGCTTTCTTACACTGCTCCTCTTTGTTAGTCTTCCACTGACTCCACTACTACCTCTACCACTACCTCTCTTCTTACTTTCCTACTACCTCTCTGGTACCGTCCCTGTCTGACTTTGTAAATGGTCCAAGTCGGACCGAAACGTCGTGGTCATCTCCTCTCTGCGATGTTCGGGTTATTTATGTATTGTTCCAGCCACGGTATTGAGACTTTTTGTTATTTATATTACTTGGTGTTAGATATATGATGTTACTTGGTGTTAGATATATGATGTTACTTGGTGTTAAATGATGTTACTTGGTGTTACATGATGTTACTTGGTGTTAGATACATGATGTTACTTGGTGTTATATGATGTTACTTGGTGTTAGATACATGATGTTACTTGGTGTTAGATATATGATGTTACTTGGTGTTACATGATGTTACTTGGTGTTACATGATGTTACTTGGTGTTAGATACATGATGTTACCTGGAGTTATATACATGATGTTACCTGGAGTTTACCTGGAGAGGGTTTCGGGGGTCAACGCCCCCGCGGCCCTGTCTGTGACCTTTCCTCGTGGTGGATCAGGGTTTGATCAACCAGGCTGTTACTGCTGGCCGCATGTAAACCGACGTACGAACCACAGCCCGGCTGGTCAGGTACTGACTTTAGGTGCCTGCTGTCCAGCTCCTTGAAGACAGCCAGGGGTCTATTGGTAATCCCCCTTATGTATGCTGGGAAGCAGTTGAACAGTCTTGTGTCCCTGACACTTATTGTGTTGTCTCTTGGTGTACTCGTGGCTTCCCTGCTACTCATTGAGGGAATGTTGCATCTCCTGCCGAGTCTTTTGCTTTCGTAGGGAGTGATTTTCGTGTGCACGTTTGGTACTAATCCTTCTTGGATTTTCAAGTGTATATTATCATGTATCTTTCTCGCCTGCGTTCCAGGGAATACAAATCAAGGGACTTCAACCGTTCCCAGTAATTGAGGTGCTTTATCGTACTTATGTGTGCCGTGAAAGTTCTCAGTACATTCTCCAGGTCAGCAATTTCGCCTGCCTTGAAGGGGGCAGTTAGTGTACTGCAGTATTCTAGCCTAGAGAGAACAAGCCATTTGAAGAGAATCATCATGGGCTTTTCGTCCCTAGTTTTGAAGGTTCTCATTATCCATCCTATCATTTTTCTAGCAGATGAGATAGATGCATTGTTGTGGTCTTTGAAGGTGAGATCCTCTGACATTATCACTCTCAAGTCTTTCACATTAGTTTTTCGCTCTATTGTGTCGTTAGAATTTGTTTTATACCCTGATAAAGTTTTAATTTCCTCAAGTTTTCCATATCTGAGTAGTTGAAATTTCTCTTCATTGAACTTTATATTTTTTCTGCTGCCCATTTAAAGATTTGGTTGATGTCCGCTGGTGCTACGTACATGATGTTACTTGGTGTTAGATACATGTTACCTGGTGTTAGATACATGATATTACTTGGTGTTAGATATATGGCATTACTTGCTCATACGTGGCTATCTGGGAGGGATTATACCTGGAGGGGGTTTAGGGGGTCAACGACCCTGCGGCTCGGTCCGTGACTAGATTAAATATTTCTTGGTGGCAAGTCTTGATGATCTGGGATTTAAGTTATGTTACGGTGATAAAGATATTGTATTGTTACGTAAACATCGGATTTGGATGTTTAATGTAAGAAATATATTACCTTGTTATATGTTGCTACATTAACACAGCCCGTTGTCTACCTGTAGTTGATTCCAGGGTCATCATCGCCTCTGCTGCCTTGCTCCAGACAAGGTCTTCTGATTAATGGCATGATCAATCGCGCTGTTGGTACTAGCAGCATGCAGTCCAACAAAGGCGCCACACGCTGCTGGTTATTCCAGTAACAATGCGTTTTTACTTAAGAGAGATTATATATAAATACTGAACTGTTGTTGGTATTCAAAAAATATAATGTAAGAATAATTTTAATTTTGCATATAAATCACTGGGCGAGCGTGTTAGATCCGACTGGAGAAAAGGTTTTATTGGTGGAGGAGGGATTTGACGTGCTGTTGGAGTGTGTGCAAGGAAATATTTATGAAGGGATTCAGGTAAACATCTAGATATGGTTGTGGGAAGTACAGTGGCAGCGCTGTGAAGAGTGGGTAGGGATGCTGCGGTTACGGGGGCTTTTTGAATTGTAATGTTTATACACTTCTGGGACGATACCAGTTGAGTGATGGTGAATGTCTTTTCCTTTGTGGGTCACTTACCTTGGTGGGCAGCTGCCGATGTGGTAAAAATAAAAGTTATTAATAATTACTTGTGGTTACATTAACACTGAGACAGATGGCGACTTTATTGGCATATATATAATGTTAATGATAGATGAGCTTTTGTAGTGGACGCAAATCAATTGTTTGTCAGAATTCTTGAAAAAATTATGTAAGGTCAGGATTGGATAGCATCCAATCATAGTGAATTAGTTACTTAAAACTAGTTACCGAGGTTGTAAAAAATGAGAGCTGACTCAACAATATTTTCAGAGACAATGACAGCCTAGTTCAGCCTAAACTCTTGAGATATTACCAACAATGTTGAAGACGACATAAAAGAAATGTCAGATTCAGAGACGGTCGTGGACAACATTCGTTTAGGACCCCAATGGAAATAAGTCACTCTGTCTGACTTTTTTGGGTTATCCTGGGTTCTCTACACATATGCTGCTATGTATGATAATGTATGTAAATGTATTTGTGTATACCTGAATAAACTTAGTTACATGTTGCAAAGTGGAGTTGCTCATTGATAGCTCGTTCAGCAATCACTAAGGACGAGGACTGTGTTCAATCACGGGACTTGCAGACATGTATGGCAACATTTCCTTAATCAGGATATGGGGGGGGGGGAGGGATCATCTTCAGATAACTCCTCAAATTTTCTTAATTTTCTTATTTCGTTGTTTACATTCTTCATCAGTTGCAACACTGTCTTAGTTGAGCCTCTAGTAGCGTGATACACGATTATAACTCCTAATTTATATATTATGACATTAAATATACAGCATTACACATATATTTTAGAGGCGAATAAAGTATGAATAAATACCAGTGGAAGGAAAGCTCAAAAGCCAGGTCCCAAAGTTAAAGAAAAAAACTATTGCAGAAGAGCTTCACAGTTAGTAGAATCTGGAGTGGAAAATTGCATATTAGTGGAGTGAAGTACCGTATGAGGTGAGTGTGCCGCTGGCCTCAAGTAGCAGGGAGGGAAGTTCACTCTTAGCGCCATGGGAAGGAACGACTCAACCAGGCCAGCATTATTGTCCCTCCAGTCCCGCTACAGGCACGACTATCAAAGGCCACCGCCTGTAAAGCAGTTATAATTTTTTGGCATTGGTTTGTGAGTGCTTCCTTGAGGTCAGCGTGGACGGTGTCCATTAAACTATTTTTTTTTTTTTTTTTTTTGAGTCACTTCAGAAATACGTTGACCTAACAGTATGCTTTATTCGTCTTCCACGGTGTATATCTCAGTGTAGATCCGCTGAGAATTTACTTTAATTCCTATTTTAGGTTTTAAACATGCGGCCTTCATGGCCCTCGTGTACTCGATAGGCTATAAACTCTGTAAAACAACAATTTTTTTTATTTTTGGAAGTTAAGGTTTTAATATTTACGTATAGATGAATTGTAGTCCAATCACCACTTGCATGTCAATCTAGTGACTTGTTTTCTTGTTAGAGGAACAGTGTTACACTCTTTGATGGTGTTGGTTCTTTCTTTGTCAGAAAACATGGGAAATTTATTCAGAGGTGGTTCTTAGCCACATGACTCGCTCAATGAACGAGGCCATTCCGCTAGCTTACTGGTCCACCACATAAATTGTCATGTCATAAGGCATGTTAGTAGGATTTTCCGCCCCCCTAATACCTTAGATATACATTTAGAATTGATGAATTCGGATTTTAAAATGTGTATAAGTAGCTTAAGCATTAGTGTGGCAAGATTTGTAGATGAGTGGAACAAAGCGCCTTCCCTTCTGCAGTATTTATTTTCTTATATTTCTTTGCTGTTTTGTGTATACCGCAAATTTCGCGAAATTGTTGCCGGTATATAGCGGTTATAGTTAAAATTAATTTAACACGTATTAAATAATTTTATAATTGGGTTAGTTGTGTCTGGATTAACTGTAAAAATTTTAAGAACTTTTTCAAGCATTTTAGCAGTTAAAACTAACGAGAAAACCTTACTGTATAAATGTTAGGAAAGAGCGAGTTGTCAAATGCAACTTGACATTAATTTCTTAAAATGTGTTAAATTTTCATTATTTAGTGCTGTAAATAGTGTATATAGACATTTTTTTATTAAATAAGAAAGCAAGGATAAATCAAACATCATATGTTGCTGTAAATTAGTGTAATCTTTTTCCTACATAAAAGACATTATGTTTTTTGAAAACTCAGTGCCCCTTTGTAGATTTACCGTATTATTTTTTTATTGCCCCTTGCTGGAGGACAATTCCCAGCGTACGGTTGTGGTAACACTGGCATGAATGCCGCCGTAAGTGCAGTTGGTCCCAGCGGCCCTGTGACCTGGCTAATGTTTGCTGAATTTTGGTTTTGTGGTAGCAGTGTCCTGACCCACACACTAGCTGACTCTAGCCACAACTCTTCCTTGCATAGCTGCACCATAGTACTACATCGCTCACACACCTAGCACGTCTCTAGTCATCTATATTGGTTAGATTTTGGAAAGTAGTCTTCCGATAGCTAATGTTGTATTTAGTTTTGGTTTAGTTTAAATATTAATTATACTGTGTTGTTGTTATATTATAAATGTTTTAACAATGCCCACAAGTTGATAAGTAAGACACATTGGCAACACTAGGAAGCTTCATCAGTCGAATGACAAGAGACTTGTGACCTTGCTTCTAGGCTGATGGACTGACTACAACAAGCTGCCTCTACACTTCTACTTCATCTTCCACAAACACTGATGTCTCCAGGATTCTGATTCATCTCTGTATTCGACTGACGAAGCCTACACTGCAGGCGAAACGTCTCGTCAGTAAAGATTCTTAGGGGGAGATTAAGACACTTAGTGTTGTAAATGTCTAATGTTGCTATTGCTGAAAATAGTTATTATTATTATTATTAAATTTTGCACTTAATGACAGCTCCTATATATGCATGGTAGCATTTCACTCGGACCTATTTTTTTTTAAAAGGTTTCCAAATTATTTGCCTCTACTACTAGTCACTTTGTTTTCAATCAGCTACAACTCAGTATTTTGCCAATCCAGTGACTTACTATATTCTTTCAAAAATCTATTTGAATGCATTGTTGCAAAGTCTTCTTTGATTTTAAAATTTTAACATCTTATTTATATTCACTTAGTTCTTGCTTCTCAACCATTTGAAATCCTTATTGATATAACCCCTGCATGTTTTTCAGCTAATTTATATTCTCTCTTTATTGTGATCACCGTAACTGCATCGCATAATCGATTTGTACTTTTATCAAAACACAGTTGAGGTTTTAGTATAGCACTGAGGCTTCTCTTATTTGTACCTTTACACTTAAGTCCATCTATTAACTTTATTAAAAACACTTATGCACTGTTGCCTTGGCTTTAGATTTCTACTAGCATGGATGCTAAGTCTATTTTCCATTTGTTTTGAACCAAACCTAATGCGACAAAGACCGTTTGGTTAAGTCCTATATTATTTAGCTTATAAGAGCCGCAGTTATTTTCTCTTGCCAGGCATAAGACCATGTATTTGTCTAAGTTAACTGTATTCATTGGCCATCCGATCACGGCAGTAACTTCTCCGAGTCATCCTGGAACTAAGGATTAGACTTAATGTATATGAATTAGTTGGTATTTTACAAGTCGGTGGGGATGCATTTGCACTACTCCGAAGTTAAAACCTTAACAGTCTCTTTTGAAGCTTTGTTCTCGGGACCATTACAGTCCTCTTCCCTCAGTCGTCAAGCAACATGAGTCCGAAGTTGTTATTATAAATACATACCTATTTATACATTCATCTATTTATGATATGTTGAAACATTCGTCGGAGTAACTCACCTGACACTGTTCTTGGTCATATGATGACGTGTTCAGACGTACGTACCTTGTGTTAGTTATCATTTTGTCAAAGGCGCTTGTCGATTAGACACTTGGCCTGTTTTGAGTTAGTTGTGTGTGTGTGTGTGTGTGTGTGTGTGCTCACCTAATTGTGGTTACAGGGGTCGATTCACAGCTCTTGGCCCCGCCTCTTTACTTGTCGCCACTAGGTCACTCTTCTCTATGAGCTTTATCATACCTCTTCTTAAAGCTATGTATGGATCCTGCCTCCACTACCTCACTTTCCAGACTACTCCACTTCCTGACAACTATGTGGCTGAAGAAATACTT
>WNWK01000561.1:178007-228007 GCA_009830355.1 Cherax destructor | reverse complement strand
ACATGCATGCGTGTTTATGTGCGCGTACATGCATGCGTGTTTGTATGCGCATTTGTTTGTTTGCATGTATGTATGTATTTGTGTCCGTGCGTGCGTGCGTGTGTGTGGAGGGGGGGTTGGACATGTATTCCTACATGAACTCCTGATGTTATATGACTGGATATAGGTGAGGTGTGAAGAGCCCTGGTGACCTGCAGCTGGGGTCTCAACTGTACCTCACCCGGAGAACAGTTACCCGAGGGAACGTGAGTGACCCCAGTGTGGAAGGTCATCGGTCTTGTGTTGGGGTCGGGATCCCACCAACGCTCACGTGGGACCTTACTATGCCTCACCTACACAAACACTACACACAATGCTGTCGCTGAACGGGACTCAAAGATGGCAGTTTCCAAATGGGTTAAGCAGACACAAGCTTAAATTACCTGTTGGTAGTTACGGTTATCGTAACCCCAGCAGCCCGGTCCCGGACCAGACGTCCAGGTTGACGATTGATCAGTCAGGCTATCCTCCTACTTTCCGTTAATGATTTTTGTAATGATTAAAGACTTAACCATACAGTCTGGTCCCGGACCAGACCTCTGGGTTGATAACTTGATCAGTCAGAGTATTGGTGGCAGCATCAGTCCAACGTCAGCACCAAACCCGGCTGACCAGTAACCACCTGGAGGAACCTGTTAAGTTTCCTATTGAAGACAGCTGAAGGTTTATTAGTAATTCCTCTTATATTTGAAAAGACGGTTTTAACAAGCCATAAACCTTTTTTTACTTAATCAGTTATCTCATAGGCTAGTTACTACATCCCAGCTTTTCATTTGGGAGTATTTTACATTATCAGCAACGCTTCTGCTCTCCTAAAGAATAATTTCAGTATGCAAATTCATGAACTCATTTGGGTCGTCAATCTTAAGGACGAGTAGTGACTCACTAAACACTTATCGTACTGCGATCTTAGTATTTCACTCATTTCTTTATTGTCATCATTGTATGTTCAATTACCTCTAATCAAAGGCCCGATGTACTAAATGTTTTTGACTGGATTTTGCGTATGAGAATTATCTTGGATTTTTTTCAGTTTCACTTATGGCTTTTTAGATCATCTTAGGGCCTAAAACCCGAGGCCCCCTAATATACTCATTCTTTTAAGCTAATGCTTTACTATTTTAGGTCAGTCTGTTCCAGTGCTATTGTGTTGAGTCTTATAGGCAGGTGGTGGTGTTGACGGACTTTACAGTACGATAAATAACAAAAAGGCACAATACCGTGACTGGAACAATACACACACAACCCGTACATATAAAAGAGAGGAGCTTACGACGACGTTTCGGCCGACTTGGACCATTTACAAAGTCACAATTGTAAATGGTCCAAGTCGAAACAGTCGTCTAGCTCCCCTCTATATGTGCGGGTTGTGTGTGTATTTACAGTACGATGGTGTGGTGGCAGACGTCCGGGTTTGTGGGGGCCCACTGGTGGTGGGTGAAAGGGTGTTTGTGGGGCCCACTGGTGGTGGGTGAAAGGGTGTTTGTGGGGGCCCACTGGTGGTGGGTGAAAGGGTGTTTGTGGGGGCCCACTGGTGGTGGGTGAAAGGGTGTTTGTGGGGGCCCACTGGTGGTAGGTGAAAGGGTGTTTGTGGGGGGATGGGCGGCAGGCGGGCTGCAGGGGTGATGGTGGGCGGTGACAGGCAGGACAGTGTACATCTCAGTATATATACACAGTGTAATATACTCCTTATATTAGCAATCAAAATATCCAAGAGACTCCGTCTTAACAAGCGACGGCAACAAACCCATGTAGTTTCTAATTTAATTTTCGGAACTGAGCATTGAACTAAATGGTTATAATCATAACCATAATTTTTAAACTGTTGGACCGGTAAACCAGCGGAAGGCCTCGATCACATGAACAAAAGCTCCAGCTGCGGGTCATCATATGACTAACACCAGCGTCAGGAAACACTTGTCCTGGTTCCTGACGAACCTTACCTAACCTAACCTAACTTGAACCAAGTTTTCGTTGTATAATGAATGAGGGAAGTTATTTGTCGCCTCAATTATCACTCTCTTCATGAAATCGAATGAATAATTAATTTTTATTAATCTCAAAATAATAATTACTTTTTTTAATGTTGTCCTAAGAATTTAATCAAAACTGTTGTGAAATTATGAAGTGACAAGGAAACATTAAACAAATGATCATACACAGAAGCTGATTTTGATAAGTAAATTCTTTTGCATTTCGACAAGTTTGCTTGCTAATTCATATGAATATTTTTTTGACGGGTACCCTGGTTATACATTCATATACATACTTTGTCATCTACTCATATATAAAATTTTCCCTATATCCCAATATAGGCTGCCTTGTCATCTGCATATACATATATATTTTTTATATCCTCATATAGACTACCCTGCCATCCACCTTAAGTATTCTTGCGGGTTGGCTGGCGTTACGGTGGTGGCTTGCTTGACCTCCCATCATTGCTCTTTATGAGTAATGACCAAAAATGTGGTGTTTCCTGTACGCTTGTGTTGCACTGCGTTCCACTCACCCCACACAGTTTTTGCTCACATTACGCATATACATTTGTAGGCCTGCGCATGTTGGATTCAACCTGCCTATCCTTACACCACGTCTGCAGACAGTCATTCATTTGACATATTTGTTAATAATGTTCTAATTCCATGGCCCAATCCCATATATTAAAAGTTATGAATAATGGTATGAAGTGAATTTTGACTAAATATAACATTACCGGCTTTCTCTGGAGTAGGTCTTTCCCAAACCTTGTAGACCGCCTTGCCTTATCAGGAGAAGTACCTGCTTTAATGTCAGAACTGTGCGATTCCCTATAGAAAGTGCCTCATTAAATTGTACGTCCAACATTGTGACTCAAGAACGAAAGGAACACGTAAAAGACTTGGGAATAATTATGTCAGCTGACCTTTCTTTTAAAGACCATAACACGACAAAGATCACGACAGCCAGGAGGATGACGGGGAGGGTATTGAGAACCTTCAAAACAAGAGAAATAATGCCAATGGTGACACTTTTCAAATCGCTAGTGCTCCCTCATTTAGAATATTGCTCAGTGCTGACGGCCCCGTCCAAAGCAGGAGAAATATCAAAGCTGGAACAAATGCAGAGATCGTTTACAGTACACATTGAGCCAGTAAAGCACTTAAATTACTGGGAACGCCTTAAAGTCTTGAACATGTACTTACTGGAGCGGAGAAGAGAGAAAGATACACGATAATATTTACCTGGAAGGTACTCGAGGGCCTGGTCCCAAATCTGCACACTGCCATAACAACATACTGGAGTGAGAGAGATGGGAGGAAGTGCAAAATAAACCCAGTGAGGAGCAAGGGTGCGGTGGGGACAATAAGGGAACACTGTATCAACATCCGGGGTCCCAGACTATTCAACATCTTACCAGAATATATAAAAAACACGGTTGGAACAAGTGTAGAAGCCTTCAAGAGGAAACTGGACAAGTATCTTCACCAGATACCAGATCAACCAGGCTGTGATGGATATGTGGGGCAGCGGGCCTCCAGCAGCAACAGCCTGGTTGATCAGGCAAGCACCAGACGAGCCTCGCCCATGGCCGGGCTCCGAGAGTAGCGAGACTATCGAAACTCTTCAAAGGTATATCAAAGGTATCCCCTTATTTCTTTATTGGGTACATAGATCCTGATATATTAACTTATATATAAAAACAATATTATTTATTAATATAGGCTAGGCACCTTGATTCTTATACCTGTATGTTTTAGTCTCTTGTAACTCAAAAATTTCCTACTAATTACTCAGGACTTAAGTATTGTCGTCTACAAGTGACTTGTCAGAGCTAGACTAAGGACTCGCTAAGCATCAGCACAAGACACGGTCTAAGATGGCACCTAATGCCATCTTACATGTGCAGAATTTGGATATTGTTTTTCAGGGAACTTTTCATTCACTGGGAACGAGTGGCAAAGCTTTCTTTCAGCTGGACTACGTTCAGCCAGCAGAAACAGCCTGGTTGATCAGGCCCTGATCCACTGGGAGGCCTGGACAGGGACTGGGCCGCGGGGGCGTTGACCCCCGGAACACCCTTCAGGTAGACTCCAGGTAGAGCGACATGTTTCATTCATAAATGAATATGATAATTCAGCGTATATGTTAGTGACATAGTAGACAGCAAGAGTGTTACATGGATGGCGGCTCCTCACATACAAATACCATGGATCATTCTTAGGCTCATCTTCCTGATGATGCATATACATAATACGTTCAGAGAGTTTGTTGAATACGTTGAGGCGTACTGATGACACAGTCAACACAAACACACGTATAACAAAAAAGTTTTTAGTTTTAGAGTGAAACGTTATCCCAATTATGGTTTCTTTTGCTACTTGTGTCTTTTTTCGATCTAGAAATTATCACTAATCACATTGAGTGAAAATACTTCTCATCCGTCGTGTTCACGTCACCTTGTGTGTCTACTGAATACCAATATTGAGGCTTCGCATAATTATATAATGAAACCTGAAGCCGTACAAAGGATTGTCACCAGATTGTTCTTGGAGATGAGTCAAGACTATAGAGCTGAACCTAAGATCGTTGAACGTGAGAAGAATCAGCAGAGATATGGTCACGACATACAAGGTATTCAGATGTAATATCAAAATAAAGGATAGACTTGAGAGAGATCAGAACGAGCATTTGTTGACATAATATGCACAAATGAGCCAAAAGAATATTAGAAAGATTATTTCAGTGTGAGAGTAGTGAAGAAACTAGAAGCTATGCAGGTCTGCTGCAGTGTTCCTCCTTTCTTATGTTCTTATGTAGTGGAGGCAGAGTCCGTAGATAGCTTCACCAATAGATATGGCTATTCAAGAGGCTAGACAGTGCTGTATGACCCTGCTGGTTTAGCCCATAGTTTTGATTATAATAATAATCAAGAGACTAGAGAACAACTGCAACAGTCAACTACATAAACACAACTTATTACCCAATTAAAATTGCTAAAAAATATATATTTTTCTTTCACTTGATGATATACAAGTGTGCACAAGGTGGGGGAGGGGTTACCTGTATGAGTGTGCACAAGGTGGGAGAGGGTTACCTGTATGAGTGTGCACAAGGTGGGGGAGGGTTACCTGTATGAGTGTGCACAAGGTGGGGAGGGTTACCTGTATGAGTGTGCACAAGGTGGGGAAGGGGTTACCTGTATGAGTGTGCACAAGGTGGGGGAGGGGTTACCTGTATGAGTGTGCACAAGGTGGGGAAGGGGTTACCTGTATGAGTGTGCACAAGGTGGGGAGGGGTTACCTGTATGAGTGTGCACAAGGTGGGGGAGGGGTTACCTGTATGAGTGTGCACAAGGTGGGAGAGGGGTTACCTGTATGAGTGTGCACAAGGTGGGGGAGGGGTTACCTGTATGAGTGTGCACAAGGTGGGAGAGGGGTTACCTGTATGAGTGTGCACAAGGTGGGGAGAGGTTACCTGTATGAGTGTGCACAAGGTGGGAGAGGGGTTACCGAGGTGCCGGTGGAGGCTGATGAGTGTGCACAAGGTGGGAGGGGTTACCTGTATGAGTGTGCACAAGGTGAGAGAGGGTTACCTGTATGAGTGTGCACAAGGTGGGAGAGGGGTTACCTGTATGAGTGTGCACAAGGTGGGGGAGGGGTTACCTGTATGAGTGTGCACAAGGTGGGGGAGGGTTACCTGTATGAGTGTGCACAAGGTGGGGAGGGTTACCTGTATGAGTGTGCACAAGGTGGGGAGGGGTTACCTGTATGAGTGTGCACAAGGTGGAGAGGGTTACCTGTATGAGTGTGCACAAGGTGAGAGAGGGTTACCTGTATGAGTGTGCACAAGGTGGGGAGGGTTACCTGTTGAGTGTGCACAAGGTGGGAGGGGTTACCTGTATGAGTGTGCACAAGGTGGGGAGGGTTACCTGTATGAGTGTGCACAAGGTGGGGAGGGGTTACCTGTATGAGTGTGCACAAGGTGGGAGGGGTTACCTGTATGAGTGTGCACAAGGTGAGAGAAGGTTACCTGTATGAGTGTGCACAAGGTGAGAGAGGGTTACCTGTATGAGTGTGCACAAGGTGAGAGAGGGTTACCTGTATGAGTGTGCACAAGGTGGGGGAGGGGTTACCTGTATGAGTGTGCGCAAGGTGGGGAGGGGTTACCTGTATGAGTGTGCACAAGGTGGGGAGGGTTACCTGTATGAGTGCACAAGGTGGGGGAGGGGTTACCTGTATGAGTGTGCACAAGGTGGGGGAGGGGTTACCTGTATGAGTGTGCACAAGGTGGGGGAGGGGTTACCTGTATGAGTGTGCACAAGGTGGGGGAGGGGTTACCAGTATGCCTGAGTGTATGTGCTGAAGCAGCACTACCAAGGGCAGGGAGCTTCCTGCTGAAGCAGCACTACCAAGGGCAGGGAGCTTCGTGCTGAAGCAGCACTACCAAGGGCAGGGAGCTTCGTGCTGAAGCAGCACTACCAAGGGCAGGGAGCTTCCTGCTGAAGCAGCACTACCAAGGGCAGGGAGCTTCCTGCTGAAGCAGCACTACCAAGGGCAGGGAGCTTCGTGCTGAAGCAGCACTACCAAGGGCAGGGAGCTTCGTGCTGAAGCAGCACTACCAAGGGCATTGAGCTTCGTGCTGAAGCATGACTACCAAGGGCATTGAGCTTCGTGCTGAAGCAGCACTACCAAGGGCAGGGAGCTTCGTGCTGAAGCAGCACTACCAAGGGCAGGGAGCTTCGTGCTGAAGCAGCACTACCAAGGGCATTGAGCTTCGTGGTGAAGCAGCACTACCAAGGGCAGGGAGCTTCGTGCTGAAGCAGCACTACCAAGGGCAGGGAGCTTCCTGCTGAAGCAGCACTACCAAGGGCAGGGAGCTTCGTGCTGAAGCAGCACTACAAGGGCAGTGAGCTTCCTGCTGAAGCAGCACTACCAAGGGCAGGGAGCTTCGTGCTGAAGCAGCACTACCAAGGGAGCTTCGTGCTGAAGCAGCACTACCAAGGGCAGGGAGCTTCGTGCTGAAGCAGCACTACCAAGGACAGGGAGCTTCGTGCTGAAGCAGCACTACCAAGGGAGCTTGGTGCTGAAGCAGCACTACCAAGGGAGCTTGGTGCTGAAGCAGCACTACCAAGGGCATGGAGCTTGGTGCTGAAGCAGCACTACCAAGGGCAGGGAGCTTCGTGCTGAAGCAACACTACCAAGGGAGCTTGGTGCTGAAGCAGCACTACCAAGGGAGCTTGGTGCTGAAGCAACACTACCAAGGGAGCTTGGTGCTGAAGCAGCACTACCAAGGGAGCTTGGTGCTGAAGCAGCACTACCAAGGAGCTTGGTGCTGAAGCAACACTACCAAGGGAGCTTGGTGCTGAAGCAGCACTACCAAGGGAGCTTGATGCTGAAGAAGCACTACCAAGGGAGCTTGGTGCTGAAGCAGCACTACCAAGGGAGCTTGGTGCTGAAGCAACACTACCAAGGGAGCTTGGTGCTGAAGCAGCACTACCAAGGGAGCTTGGTGCTGAAGCAGCACTAATAAGGGAGCTTGGTGCTGAAGCAACACTACCAAGGGAGCTTGGTGCTGAAGCAGCACTACCAAGGGAGCTTGGTGCTGAAGCAACACTACCAAGGGAGCTTGGTGCTGAAGCAGCACTACCAAGGGAGCTTGGTGCTGAAGCAACACTACCAAGGGAGCTTGGTGCTGAAGCAGCACTACCAAGGGAGCTTGGTGCTGAAGCAGCACTACCAAGGGAGCTTGGTGCTGAAGCAGCACTACCAAGGGAGCTTGGTGCTGAAGCAGCACTACCAAGGGAGCTTGGTGCTGAAGCAGCACTACCAAGGGAGCTTGGTGCTGAAGCAGCACTACCAAGGGCTTGGTGCTGAAGCAGCACTACCAAGGGAGCTTGGTGCTGAAGCAGCACTACCAAGGGAGCTTGGTGCTGAAGCAGCACTACCAAGGGAGCTTGGTGCTGAAGCAGCACTACCAAGGGAGCTTGGTGCTGAAGCAGCACTACCAAGGGAGCTTGGTGCTGAAGCAGCACTACCAAGGGGCTTGGTGCTGAAGCAGCACTACCAAGGGAGCTTGGTGCTGAAGCAGCACTACCAAGGAGCTTGGTGCTGAAGCAGCACTACCAAGGAGCTTGGTGCTGAAGCAGCACTACCAAGGGAGCTTGGTGCTGAAGCAGCACTACCAAGGGAGCTTGGTGCTGAAGCAGCACTACCAAGGGAGCGTGGTGCTCACACTAGTATGTAGTCATGGTGACGTTCATAATACCACCCCTGGTGGGCCTCGTATAAGGAGAACAGGAAAAGCCTAACATTACATAAGTCGTGGATTTAAGTATTTACGAAAACAAATATTATTGGTTATGTAAATAATAAGTTGAATGATGGTGTAATAAAACATTACAAGTTTATTTCACTTAACATTTGTACAATAATTTTTGTTGCGTCTGACGGAAGTTTTCTTAATTATTACTGTTATTATGTTCATTTGAAGGGCTAACCCTGAGGTGTTATTCTAGGCAGGGAAGGGTAGCTCCAATTCCTTGGATCAACAGCCTTTTATCATGATCAAGGCTCCCCTTCCCCTTGCTCCTTTTTAGGGACGAATTAATTAAAGACTGAATGTCCTTCGTCGTCTTCAGGCCATGGTAGCCCCGTCAACCTTGCCATGGTCGCCCCGTCAACCTGGCCATGGTCGCCCCGTCAACCTGGCCATGGTCGCCCCGTCAACCTGGCCATGGTCGCCCCGTCAACCTGGCCATGGTAGCCCCGTCAACCTTGCCATGGTCGCCCCGTCAACCTGGCCATGGTCGCCCCGTCAACCTGGCCATGGTCGCCCCGTCAACCTGGCCATGGTCGCCCCGTCAACCTGGCCATGGTCGCCCCGTCAACCTGGCCATGGTCGCCCCGTCAACCTGGCCATGGTCGCCCCGTCAACCTGGACATGATCGCCCCGTCAACCTGGCCATGGTCGCCCCGTCAACCTGGCCATGGTCGCCCCGTCAACCTGGCCATGGTGCCCCGTCAACCTGGCCATGGTCGCCCCGTCAACCTGGCCATGGTCGCCCCGTCAACCTGGACATGATCGCCCCGTCAACCTGGCCATGGTCGTCCCGTCAACCTGGCCATGATCGCCCCGTCAACCTGGCCATGGTCGTCCCGTCAACCTGGCCATGATCGCCCCGTCAACCTGGCCATGATCGCCCCGTCAACCTGGCCATGGTCGTCCCGTCAACCTGGTCATGATCGCCCCGTCAACCTGGCCATGGTCGGCCCGTCAACCTGGCCATGATCGCCCCGTCAACCTGGCCATGATCGCCCCGTCAACCTGGCCATGATCGCCCCGTCAACCTGGCCATGGTCGTCCCGTCAACCTGGCCATGATCGTCCCGTCAACCTGGCCATGGTCGTCCCGTCAACCTGACCATGATCGCCCCGTCAACCTGGCCATGATCGCCCCGTCAACCTGGCCATGGTCGCCCCGTTAACCTGGCCATGGTCGCCCCGTCAACCTGGCCATGGTCGCCCCGTCAACCTGGCCATGGTCGCCCCGTCAACCTGGCCATGGTCGCCCCGTCAACCTGGCCATGGTCGCCCCGTCAACCTGGACATGATCGCCCCGTCAACCTTGCCATGGTCGTCCCGTCAACCTGGCCATGATCGCCCCGTCAACCTGGCCATGGTCGTCCCGTCAACCTGGCCATGATCGCCCCGTCAACCTGGCCATGATCGCCCCGTCAACCTGGCCATGGTCGCCCGTTAACCTGGCCATGGTCGCCCCGTCAACCTGGCCATGGTCGCCCCGTCAACCTGGCCATGGTCGCCCCGTCAACCTGGCCATGATCGCCCCGTCAACCTGGCCATGGTCGCCCGTCAACCTGGCCATGGTCGCCCCGTCAACCTGGCCATGGTCGCCCCGTCAACCTGGCCATGGTCGCCCCGTCAACCTGGCCATGGTCGCCCCGTCAACCTGGCCATGGTCGCCCCGTCAACCTGGCCATGGTCGCCCCGTCAAAAAACCCTTAGTATGCAGAGCATTTCAGACAAACTTAAAAATTAACTTAGGATTAGGAAGGCAATAATAGTTCATATGATCATTAGATAAATTACAGTGAGTACAAGAGAATTATTAAATATTCTATTAGGTAATGCTACATTGCTTTGATAAGTCTAGTAGAGAATAATTACACTATTAGTTTATAATGATTACAGTATTACAATAGAACAATTTAAAACAATTTACAATATGATGTATTACAATTTAGTACTACTTAAAACAATGAAATTTAAACATCCTAATTCTGAAGTAGTGGGTAAGTGGTTGAGCAATCCTCAGCACAATATAAGTAGCTTTTGAGTAACTGGTAGGTATTAGGTATGGTTTGTCTGGTTAATTTTGGGTGATGAGGTGATTTCTTAGTAGGGCCTTAAACTGATTTGCAGACAGGGGTCCTTTAGTGTGTTCTGGCAATAACTGATCTTCGGGCCCTTTACGTGCATAGCATTTTTGTATAGTGAGAGATGGACACGAGGGACATCGAAGAGTGATTTGTGTCTCGTATTATGGCTGTGTTCTGTTATAGTTCTCAAGGAGGAGCTTGAGAGGAGGGTTTATATGTGAGTATAGTGTTCTGTGTCTGTAGTAGGCACAATAATAAGTGTGGATGTTTTGTATATTAAGCAAGTTAAGGCTCTTGAAAAGTGGTGGAGTGTGTTGTCTAATGCAGGAGTAACTTATTACGCCGTTATAATATGCACGTATTAGTATACTTTGGTCACAACCGGTGACTGCAAGAAGTATGTTAAAGTGATAGGCAAAGAAGGTCCTGGGAAAGCGACTTTTCTTTGTAACAATTTCAGTAATGTTTGTTGTGTGGGAGTCACGGTCAGCTGTGTGGGAAGGCGCGGTGGTCAGCGGTCACCTCTGCAAATTGTGGTTTTTTCTAACTCGTGGAAATCTGGGCCAATGGGAACACGTGGCGGTTACAATGTGAAATATGAATGGTTGTTGCCCCCAGCTGTCAAAGGGAAGCAATGTGTTTAGGAACTGCAGCCCAGATTATTTTTTTGTTACTTATTATTTTTTCCTTGGTGGACTTCCTACATTTTATAGAAATCAATCTTTACAACGCGTTTATATATATTTTTTTTATTATTTTATTAACACATCGGCCGATTCCCACCAAGGCAGGGTGGCCCGAAAAAGAAAAAAACTTTCATCATTATTCACTCCATCACTGTCTTGCTAGAGGGGTAGTTTACACTACAGTTATAAAACTGCAACATTAACACCCCTCCTTCAGAGTGCAGACACTGTACTTTTATCTCTAGGACTCAAGTCCTGCCTGCCGTTTCCTGAATTCCTTCATAAATGTTACTTTGCTCACACTCCAACAGCACGTCAAGTATTAAAAACCATTTGTCTCCATTCACTCCTATCAAGTACGCTCACACATGCTTGCTGGAAGTCCAAGCCCCTCGCACACAAAACCTCCTTTACCCCCTATATATATATATATATATATATATATATATATATATATATATATATATTTTATATATATATATATATATATATATATATATATATATATATATATATATATATATATATATATATATATTTTACGTCATTCATTTCATGAAGTAATTATAGAAAAATACATTATTTATATTCTTAAAAAAGTAACAATTCCATAGTCTAAGAGGGGAAAAATACTAGTACATATATTCACCCTGGGTATATAAAAAGAGGTGTTACCTGTATTTAGGTAGTAGGTTGGTAGACAGCAACCACCCAGGAGGTACTACCATCCTGCCAGGTGACTGTGAAACAGAAACCTGAAACTGTTTTACATGATGGTAGGATTGCTGGTGTCTTTTTTCTGTCTCATAAACATGCAAGATTTCAGGTACGTCTTGCTACTTCTACTTACACTTAGGTCACACTACGCAAACATGTACACGTTTATGTATACACACTCATCTGAGTTTTCTTTGATTTTATCTTAATAGTTCTTGTTCTTATTGCTTTTCCCTTTCATATCCATGGGGAAGTGGAATAAGAATCTTTCCTCCGTAAGCCATGCGTGTTGTAAAAGTCAACTAAAATGCCGGGAACAATGGGCTAGTAACCCCTTTTCCTGTATAGCTTACTAAAAAGAAGAAGAAGAAAACCGTCAAAGTGGGATGTTTGAATGTGCGTGGATGTTGTGCGAATGATAAGAAAGAGATGATTGTAGATGTTATGAATGAAAAGAAGCTGGATGTCCTGGCTTTAAGTGAGACAAAGCTGAAGGGGTAGGAGAGTTTCAGTGGGGAGAAATAAATGGGATTAGATCAGGGGTTTCAAATAGAGTTAGAGCTAAAGAAGGAGTGGCAATAATGTTGAATAATCAGTTATGGCAGGTAAAGAAGGAATATAAATGTATAAATTCAAGGATTATGTGGAGTAAAATAAAGGTTGGATGTGAAAAGTGGGTTATAGTAAGTGTTTATGCACCTGGAGAAGAGAGAAGTGTAGAGGAGAGAGAAAATTTTGGGAAATGTTGAGTGAGTGTGTGGGGAGTTTTGAACCAAGTGAGAGAGTAATTGTGGTTGGGGATCTTAATGCTAAAGTGGGTAAAAATGTTGTGGAGGGAGTAGTAGGTAAATTTGGGGTGCCGGGGGTAAATGTAAAGGGGGAACTATTAATTGAGCTATGTGTAGAAAGAGGTTTGGTAATAAGTAATACATATTTTATGAAAAGAGGATAAATAAATATACAAGGTATGATATAGCACGTAAGGAAAGTAGTTTGTTGGATTATGTATTGGTGGATAAAAGGTTGATGAGTAGGCTTCAGGATGTACATGTTTATAGAGGGCAACAGATATATCAGATCATTATTTGGTTGTAGCTACAGTTAGAGTAAAGGTAGATGGGACAAAAGAAAATGGCAACAGCAAGTAAGAGAGGGTAAAGTGTATAAACTAAGGGAGGAGGAAGTTAGGGTGAGATATAAGCAACTATTGGCAGAAAGGTGGGCTAGTGCAAGTAGGAGTAGTGGGGGGGTTGAAGAAAGTTTGGGATAGTTTTAAAAATGCAGTATTAGAATGTGGGGCAGAAGTTTATGGCTATAGGAGGGTGGGTGCAGGAGGAAAGAGGAGTGAGTGGTGGAATGAAGAAGTAAAGGGTGTGATAAAAGAGAAAAAGGTAGCTTATGAGAGGTTTTACAAAACAGAAGTGTTAATAGAAGAGCAGAGTATATGGAGAGTAAAAGAAAGGTGAAGAGAGTGGTGAGAGAGTGCAAAAGAAGAGCGGATGAAAGAATGGGAGAGGCTCTGTCAAGAAATTTTGCTGAAAACAAGAAAAAAATTTGGAGTGAGATAAACAAGGTAAGAAAGCCTAGGGAACGAATGTATTTGTCAGTTAAAAACAGAGTAGGGAGTTAGTAGATGGGGAGCTGGAGGTATTGGGTAGATGGCGGAATATTTTGAGGAACTTTTAAATGTCGATGAAAAAAGGGAGGCGGTAATTTCATGTACTGGCCAGGGAGGTACAACATCGTTTAGGGGTGAAGAAGAGCAGGATGTGAGTGTGGGGAGGTGCGTGAGGCATTACGTAGAATGAAAGGGGTAAAGCAGCTGGAATTGACGGAATCATGACAGAAATGTTAAAAGCAGGGGGATATAGTGCTGGAGTGGTTGGTATTTTTGTTTAATAAATGTATGAAAGGGAAGGTACCTAGGGATTGGCAGAGAGCATGTATAGTTCCTTTATATAAAGGGAAGGGGATAAAAAAGAGTGTAAAAATTATAGGGAATAAGTTTACTGAGTATACCAGGTAAAGTGTATGGCAGGGTTATTATTGAAAGAATTAGAGGTAAGACAGAGAGTAGGATTGCAGATGAGCAAGGAGGCTTTAGAGTGGGTAGGGATGTGTAGATCAAGTGTTTACAGTGAAGCATATATGTGAACAGTATTTAGATAAAGGTAGAGAAGTTTTTATTGCATTTATGGATTTAGAAAAGGCATATGATAGAGTGGATAGGGAGCAATGTGGCAAATGTTGCAAGTGTATGGAATAGGTAGTAAGTTACTGAAGGCTGTAAGAGTTTTTATGAGGATAGTGAGGCTCAGGTTAGGGTGTGTAGGAGAGAGGAGATTACTTCCGGTAAAAGTAGGTCTTAGACAGGGATGTGTAATGTCACCATGGTTGTTTAATATATTTATAGATGGGGTTGTAAAAGAAGTAAATGCTAGGGTGTTGGGGAGAGGGGTGGGATTAAATTATGGAGAATTAAATGCAAAATGGGAGTTGACACAGTTACTTTTTGCTGATGATACTGTGCTTATGGGAGATTCTAAAGAAAAGTTGCAAAGGTTAGTGGACGAGTTTGGGAGAGTGTGTAAAGGTAGAAAGTTAAAGTGAACATAGATAAGAGTAAGGTGATGAGGGTATCAAACGATTTAAATAAAGAAAAATTGGATATCACATTGGAGAGAGGGATTATGGAAGAAGTAAATGTTTTCAGATATTTGGGAGTTGACGTGTCAGCGGATGGGTTTATGAAGGATGAGGTTAACCATAGAATTGATGAAGGAAAAAAAGGGGAGTGGTGCATTGAGGTATCTGTGGAGACAAAAACGTTATCCATGGAGGCAAAGAAGGGAATGTACGAAAGTATAGTGGTACCAACACTCTTATATGGGTGTGAAGCATGGGTTGCAAATGCTGCAGCGAGGAGGAGGCTGGAGGCAGTGGAGATGTCCTGTCTAAGGGCAATGTGTGGTGTAAATATTATGCAGAAAATTCGGAATGTGGAAATTAGGAGAAGGTGTGGAGTTACTAAAAGTATTTGTCAGAGGGCTGAAGAGGGGTTGTTGAGGTGGTTTGGTCATTTAGAGAATGGATCAAAGTAGAATGACTTGGAGAGCGTATAAATCTGTAGGGAAGGAAGGCGGGGTAGGGGTCGTCCTAGAAAGGTTGGAGGAAGGGGTAAAGGAGGTTTTGTGGGCGAGGGCTTGGACTTCCAGCAAGCATGTGTGAGCGTGTTAGATAGGAGTGAATGGAGACGAATGGTTTTTGGGACATGACGATCTGTTGGAGTGTGAGCAGGGTAACATTTTGTGAAGGGATTCAGGAAACCAGTTAATTGATTTAGTTGGACTTGAGTCCTGGAAATGGGAAGTACAATGCCTGCACTTTAAAGGAGGGGTCTGAGATAGTGACAGCTGGGAGGGACTTTTCTCAGCTGTCGTATCTGAGCTCCTCTGCAAAGACAGTGATTATGTATGAGTGTGGTGAAAGTGTTGAATGATGATGAAAGTATTTTCTTTTTGGGGATTTTCTTTCTTTTTGGGTCACCCTGCCTCGGTGGGAGACGGCCGACTTGTTGAAAAAAAAAAAAAAAAAAAAAAAAAGAGTTTACTTTTATCCGAAGTTTAGGGATTAAGGTATTTTTAATGGTAATATACAAATAAACTGTAACCTTAACGATCCATAAATAACCAGTAAGCTTGGAAGCACAATAATATAATTTTAATTGAGTTCTTATTTTGTATTATATTTAGGCATAGATGTAAAGTAAGTAATGATATGGTTGTATGGATGTGTAGTCACGTATTGTATGATGCAAAATGCAGTTTTGTTATTGATGGATTCATTCTTCTTCTTGGTTCGCCGGTACTCTCCCGGCCCGGGTCTTTCCCAAGTGGTGGCCCGGCCTTGGCTCCCTTTCTCGGGAGTATCTCAGACTAATGTCTGCCATGGGAGGAGGTACAAGTACCTCCTCATCTTTGGGACCAACTGTCCCCAGGCCTAGCCATATTCCCCGCCCTCATGGGGCTCGTAGGGAAAGCTAGGCCTCTCTGGTCTGCCATCTTCCCCGCCCCAGGGAGGCTGATGGGAAGAGCAGTCTTATGAGCTGCAGATGGTAGCAAGCTCCAGCTTTGGTACCTACCCTGCCCTAAAAGGGCTGGGCATGGTCACCGCCCACCGATGGATTCAGAGTATCTTGATAGTATCTTCAGAGTATCTTGATAGTATCTTCAGAGTATCTTGATAGTATCTTCAGAGTATCTTGATAGTATCTTCAGAGTATCTTCAGAGTATCTTGATAGTATCTTCAGAGTATCTTGATAGTATCTTCAGAGTATCTTGATAGTATCTTCATCTCCATCAGGAACTTTACCTTTCTGTGCAGATAATTATACAAAGTAGAATAATTTAGACTAAATTACTCTAAACCAGCACAACCAGGATGTATTTTTCTCGGGTCGTTTATAATTAATTAAACGTAAGTAAAATGAACAGTAAAGTTTGAGGAGGAGAAGATGTTGTTGAGCAGTGAATTATTATGATGATGAATTAGACATGTCCAACACTTGAATATCTTTATTGAATAAATGGTTCGCCAATAAAGATAACCAAGTGTTGCACAAGTGTTGCACAAGTGTTGCACAAGTGTCTTATCATCGTGTCGGTTCTCTGAATCATTTATCTATATATTCACGAGAAGTGCTTAACCTAAGTGTCATACAGGACCTGGGGAATGGGAGATAGATTCGATACGAGGAAGGGTAAAGAAGCTCCGGTTCCTTAGATCAAGAGTCCTTCACCAGTAGTGACATACATGTACAGTACTAGGCTAGGCGGGAAGGCCGTGGTGGTAGCCACTCTGAGGCAGTGGGTCAGAGCACTTCCTGCGCTGTTAGGTTACGCCTCTCTTGTGGTCACTTGACGGTCAGTGTTCCTGGCTACTGGCTTTCCATTCACACTTCACTCTTTACCTTAATGCCTTTCTTTCCCCAATCACGTCTTTCACTACGTAGCTTTTGGAGTATTTCTTCCTGTAGTCACATCCTTTACTGGCTACACCATATATTTTGTTCATTGTTTAATCGGTTTTTGCTTTTCTTCTATCAGTGTTTGAAACAAGATCTATACAATGAGATTCAAAATAGATTATGATCAGTATGAGTTCAGAAGTGAAGTGTTCCACTTATGTATGTCACAGTAAGTGTTCAGTAGTGTTTCACAAGTGTATGCCACAGTATGTGTTAAGTGTTCCACTTGTGTATTTCCCAGTATGTGTTCAGAAGTGTTCCAATGTGTACTTCATACATATGTTGAGAAGTGAAATGTTCTACTTGTGTGTGCCACAGTATGTTCAGAAGTGGAATGTTTCAATTGAGTGAAAGTGAGAAGTGGAATGTTTCACTCAGTATTCCACTTCTTCCTAAGCTTTAACATCCTTGCTAATAGAGCTCACAATTAAAAATTTATTGGTTCTACTGCATGCTCCCCAACACTGTGTTTCAATGCTTGTTTGAACGTTTCTTAGCACTGTGAAGGAGCTGTTACTCAGCCTCCATTTTTGGCGTTCCAGTATTTTTTTTCATCTTCAAGTATTTTACATACTATTTCAGCAGTGCTAGGTTTCAAAGTCACATTTAGTTGTTAATCACTACGATCCATGTACCTTTACTTATGCAGTATACACGAAGTTGTTGAACGTGTTTTAAGGATTTAATATTTTTTTCTTAATGTTAGTGTGCAGACGAATTACAGCCATAATAACCCGCGTGCAGCCAATAGGCCTTAAGCATAACATTAATGCATAGGTGAAGGTGGTCCAGCGACATTTGTGGTATTATTGTAAGCTTCGGTGAGTGTGAGGGTGGTCAGTGACATCCTTGGTGTTGCTATGAGCTAGTGAGTTGGGTGGTCCAATGACATCTGTGGTATTTCTTTAAGCTGGTGAGTGGCTAAAGGAGGTCCGATGACAGCTGTGGTGTTACTATAAGCTGATGAGTAGGTGAGGTGGTGCAGTGACATCTGTGGTGTTGTTTTAAGCTGGTGAGTGGCTAAAGGAGGTCCTATGACAGCTGTGGTGTTGCTATAAGCTGATGAGTAGGTGAGGGTGGTGCAGTGACATCTGTGGTGTTGTTTTAAGCTGGTGAGTGGCTAAAGGAGGTCCGATGACAGCTGTAGTGTTACTATAAGATGATGAGTAGGTAAGGGTGGTGCAGTGACATCTGTGGTGTTGTTTTAAGCTGGTGAGTGGCTAAAGGAGGTCCGATGACAGCTGTAGTGTTACTATAAGCTGATGAGTAGGTGAGGGTGGTGCAGTGACATCTGTGGTGTTGTTTTAAGCTGGTGAGTGGCTAAAGGAGGTCCGATGACAGCTGTAGTGTTACTATAAGCTGATGAGTAGGTGAGGGTGGTGCAGTGACATCTGTGGTGTTGCTTTAAGCTGGTGAGTGGCTAAAAGAGGTCCGATGACAGCTGTGGTGTTGCTATAAGATGATGAGTAGGTGAGGGTGGTGCAGTGACATCTGTGGTGTTGCTTTAAGCTGGTGAGTGGCTAAACGAGGTCCAGTGACATCTGTGGTGTTGCTGTAAGTGGGTGAGGGTGGCCCAGTGACATCCGTGTTGCTAAAAACTGATGAGTAGGTGAGGTTGGTTCAGTGACACACGTGTGGTGTTCCTATAAGTTGGTGAGTGGGTGAGGGTGGTTCAGGAAGTTGTTGGTGGACATGATGGAAGCGGAAACCCGTGGTCACCGTGAGACGTCGTCACTGTACTAGTTTATACTCCACTGGTGTAACTTGCTGTCTCATCACTCTTTACTCACACTCCTGGACAAGTGTATGCTGGGAGTCCTGCAACAAAGAAGAGCCAGCAAAAGGCGTATAGGTGTAAGTTCATGTACTCGATGGGAGAGATGGGGGAAGGGTAAAGTATCTTCTGACCTTGCCTTTAAAACTATATTGGTTGATATTACAGAACGAATTCCTGGCCTTTTTGTCCTTATCATACCTAAACTTGAAACTGTGTATAGAAATTTGCCTCATTACTTCCTCATTCAGCTCTCTCCACTTTCCTACAACCATAAAACTTAGCAAATACATCATAACCTTCATGTGGCTCATTTTTTTTATAGTTTCCATATATGCCCCCGTGTTCCTAATCCTCGCATTTTAGTCGGTTCTTATCCTCCCAGTCATCTCCTTGAGTATCTTACAATTAATTAAAAACTTCTTTGTAACGCATCCTAAGAGGACTACAGCCACTCTTCGTGGAAACTAAGTCTGTTCTATTTCTCAGTAGACAGCTAACCCTTCCCCGACCCTTCGATCTCTAGCAAAACAAAGGAACAGTCTAGACGCCTCTCTCCTCCCTCTCCACAAGTAGGCAGGTAGGGCTGGGACAACTTACCAACATCACATATTAAAAAAAAAAAACCACTGATTTAGGCATGGGAAATCCTGTCATACGAACTTGCTAGAGTTTTATGACAGTCACTCGAATATAGCAAGAAAGACAGGAATAGGTGAACTGCAGCTTTCTGGACTGCAAGGAAAGCTTTTGACACGATTCCGCACTAGGGGCAAATTCAGACATCAGAACAGACAGGCATAAAAGAGTGTTCCAGTGGAAGAGGGGATACCTGAAAAAAAAGACAGAGCAGGAGAGTAATGAGTAGGGTTCCGCAAGAACTCATACTGGGACTGCTTCTGTTCTTAATATGTGTTGACAATATAAAACCAGTGAGAAAGGACTTAAAGACTCCAGGGAGACCTGAACAAGCTGTAGTTGGTATCCAGAAAGCGACTGCTCGAGTTCAAATAAATGCAAGATCATGCAGATTGCAAGAGAAAACAATGATAATAATAATAATAATAATAATAATAATAATAATAATAATAATAATAATATACAACCTAGAAGGTTGAAAGCGGAGAAACCTATATACCTGGTAATCAAGACCACACCAAAGAAACCATACCACGGGTGGGGTTCGAACCCGCGGTCAGAGAGTCTCAAAACTCCAGACCGTCGTGTCATTACGATTTCGTGAGTCACACCAAAGAGTTTGTCAAACCTACACCAAATTTGTACAGGACCACACCAGACCTGCTCGTCAAGACAGGACCACACCAGACCTGCTCGTCAAGACAGGACCACACCAGACCTGCTCGTCAAGACAGGACCACACCAGACCTGCTCGTCAAGACAGGACCACACCAGACCTGCTCGTCAAGACAGGACCACACCAGACCTGCTCGTCAAGACAGGACCACACCAGACCTGCTCGTCAAGACAGGACCACACCAGACCTGCTCGTCAAGACAGGACCACACCAGACCTGCTCGTCAAGACAGGACCACACCAGACCTGCTCGTCAAGACAGGACCACACCAGACCTGCTCGTCAAGACAGGACCCACCAGACCTGCTCGTCAAGACAGGACCACACCAGACCTGCTCGTCAAGACAGGACCACACCAGACCTGCTCGTCAAGACAGGACCACACCAGACCTGCTCGTCAAGACAGGACCACACCAGACCTGCTCGTCAAGACAGGACCACACCAGACCTGCTCGTCAAGACAGGACCACACCAGACCTGCTCGTCAAGACAGGACCACACCAGACCTGCTCGTCAAGACAGGACCACACCAGACCTGCTCGTCAAGACAGGACCACACCAGACCTGCTCGTCAAGACAGGACCACACCAGACCTGCTCGTCAAGACAGGACCACACCAGACCTGCTCGTCAAGACAGGATCACACCAGACCTGCTCGTCAAGACAGGACCACACCAGACCTGCTCGTCAAGACAGGACCACACCAGACCTGCTCGTCAAGACAGGACCACACCAGACCTGCTCGTCAAGACAGGACCACACCAGACCTGCTCGTCAAGACAGGACCACACCAGACCTGCTCGTCAAGACAACATTAAACCAGAAGTTGTTCGCTGCAACAAATTGAATGATGTTTTCATTTGTATCATTTCCATTGCGCAGAGGTGCTGTAGACTTAAAGAGTTGTTAGCTGCAAAAGTAAGTGTTTCGTGAATAGTGATTCGTATATTCCTCGTAGAGGTGTGTGTTGTAGCGTGAAGAGTGAGTGTGATATGACTTCCTCGTAGAGGTGTGTGTTGTAGCGTGAAAGTGAGTGTCGAGTATGACTTCCCTCGTAGAGGTGTGTGTTGTAGCGTGAATAGTGAGTGTCGAGTATGACTTCCCTCGTAGAGGTGTGTGTTGTAGCGTGAAGAGTGAGTGTCGAGTATGACTTCCCTCGTAGAGGTGTGTGTTGTAGCGTGAAGAGTGAGTGTCGAGTATGACTTCCCTCGTAGAGGTGTGTGTTGTAGCGTGAAGAGTGAGTGTCGAGTATGACTTCCCTCGTAGAGGTGTGTGTTGTAGCGTGAAGAGTGAGTGTCGAGTATGACTTCCTCGTAGAGGTGTGTGTTGTAGCGTGAAGAGTGAGTGTCGAGTATGACTTCCCTCGTAGAGGTGTGTGTTGTAGCGTGAAGAGTGAGTGTCGAGTATAACTTCCCTCGTAGAGGTGTGTGTTGTAACGTGAAGAGTGAGTGTCGAGTATGACTTCCCTCGTAGAGGTGTGTGTTGTAGCGTGAAGAGTGAGTGTCGAGTATGACTTCCCTCGTAGAGGTGTGTGTTGTAGCGTGAAGAGTGAGTGTCGAGTATGACTTCCCTCGTAGAGGTGTGTGTTGTAGCGTGAAGAGTGAGTGTCGAGTATGACTTCCCTCGTAGAGGTGTGTGTTGTAGCGTGAAGAGTGAGTGTGGAGTATGACTTCCCTCGTAGAGGTGTGTGTTGTAGCGTGAAGAGTGAGTGTGGAGTATGACTTCTCTCGTAGAGGTGTGTGTTGTAGCGTGAAGAGTGAGTGTCGAGTATGACTTCGCTCGTAGAGGTGTGTGTTGTAGCGTGAAGAGTGAGTGTGGAGTATGACTTCTCTCGTAGAGGTGTGTGTTGTAGCGTGAAGAGTGAGTGTCGAGTATGACTTCCTCGTAGAGGTGTGTGTTGTAGCTGAAGAGTGAGTGTCGAGTATGACTTCCTCGTAGAGGTGTGTGTTGTAGCGTGAAGAGTGAGTGTCGAGTATGACTTCCCTCGTAGAGGTGTGTGTTGTAGCGTGAAGAGTGAGTGTCGAGTATGACTTCCCTCGTAGAGGTGTGTGTTGTAGCGTGAAGAGTGAGTGTCGAGTATGACTTCCCTCGTAGAGGTGTGTGTTGTAGCGTGAAGAGTGAGTGTGGAGTATGACTTCCCTCGTAGAGGTGTGTGTTGTAGCGTGAAGAGTGAGTGTCGGTATGACTTCCTCGTAGAGGTGTGTGTTGTAGCGTGAAGAGTGAGTGTCGAGTATGACTTCCCTCGTAGAGGTGTGTGTTGTAGCGTGAAGAGTGAGTGTCGAGTATGACTTCCCTCGTAGAGGTGTGTGTTGTAGCGTGAAGAGTGAGTGTCGAGTATGACTTCCCTCGTAGAGGTGTGTGTTGTAGCGTGAAGAGTGAGTGTCGAGTATGACTTCCCTCGTAGAGGTGTGTGTTGTAGCGTGAAGAGTGAGTGTCGAGTATGACTTCCCTCGTAGAGGTGTGTGTTGTAGCGTGAAGAGTGAGTGTCGAGTATTACTTCCCTCGTAGAGGTGTGTGTTGTAGCGTGAAGAGTGAGTGTCGAGTATTACTTCCCTCGTACACTTATTGATTGATCTTTGTATTCTTGTTTATATGTTGGTGTGGAGGAAAATGAGACTATGCAAATTAGTTCATTATGTGTATTCACTGTACGTATTTATATGTAAACATCAATTTATGCGGGTATTAAGACATTTTTATAGTTCACTATACCACTTGGACAGAATATTGAAACAGTTTATATATATATATATATATATATATATATATATATATATATTAGTGGAGTTTTGCCGAGGACTTTACAAGGATGTAGAATTACAAAATATATGGAAATTTAAGTAAAGTTGTGGAGCCGCGGGAACACATACAGTGGCCGGGATCCACTGTTTTCTCTGAACTTGTAACAACAAAACTGTGTAGTAAATTGGTGTGTGAAGTTGGGTAGTGAAACCCTGTTGAAGAAAGTGATCTTTGAGGTGAAGGACAAGTATTGCAAGCACCGAGGACCTCTTAAGAAAACGTTTCGGTTCTGAGACCTTTTTCACTCCAGTGATGCATAACATACATGAAACGCATACTGTATGTAACAGAAATAACATGAGAGGTAAGAGAGGTCAGTGTGGTATAAAGTAAGCAGCATCAGGTCAGGTTTCTGCCTCATGGAAGAGAGGTCAAGTGATCACTGTGTATTATGTGTGTGGTGAGGTGTGGTCAGAGATCATGTGGGTTAGGGTGCTAGATATGCTAGAACTAACTAATGTCGAAAATGAAAATATTTATTTCTTTACAAACAGAAGCTACAGTAGATGGGGTTGCAGTTCGTTTGGTTATAGTTTTGATACAATTATGAAACAAATACAGTTTGATGCAATTACAGTTGTACATTCAAAAGTAAGTTACTTATTCTATTAGTGTTGAAAACAGCGAACAAAGAAGCTGAAGGGAGCGACGCATTCTTAACTGAAGTTCGGGGAAAGCTTCTCCAGTTCCTGGTGGGAGTTTTGTCAACTTGTCGATATTACTATATCAAATTATTATCACACACACTTGTGTTGGATCACTAGTGGGAAGGAATCAAGTTTGATCCAGTGAAGGGAAGGGAAGCCCCAGTTCCTTAGAGCAAGAGCCCTACACTAGCATCCAGGGACACTTTCTTTTTTTATTTATGTATCAAAATTTGATACAACAGCAATGTGCTGCTTCCCTGTTCTATGATAAATACTTGGTGCTAAAAAATGTCAGCTTGAGCTGGGAGACCTTTATAATGAAGACATCAAGTGTTCCATTAAAGCTTCATCAGCTACGGCGGGAGCTTCAAAGGTTTCCTTACAGCAGAGATGGAGTTGTTATTATTACGTAGGCCCTTCCCTCGACAGGAGAACCTGAGGGGAGAAAGTGATCATTGATGTGTGCAGTGCGGGGTCGCTGGTCGGGTGCTCCACACCTCCCACATCACCCCCCTTCCCTCCACACACACACACACACACACACACACACACACACACACACACACACACACACACACACACACACACGCACACAGATTCCATTAGAAAGAGTTTGTGATGTTGTTTCTTGCTCCAGCGAGTTTCCTCTCTGAGTCTCGCCTGATTTACTAGATTGCTTCCAAATCCTCAGACACTGTAGGACACATACGGGTTTAGTGCTTCCTCGTGAATATAATAATCCAGCCTGCTATATTATAACCATTGTTTCCTATAATTTGTAATTTACATTATACATCATCAAATTTAAACATTCTTCTAAAAGTGGTATTAAGCAGTAGAATAGGTTGTTTATATGGAAATTGAGTGTGTTTACCCCAAAGTGAGTGTGTTTACCCCAAAATGCCTTGCATGGTCGGTCGGTTGGTTGGTTAATGGGGTTTAGAGCTTATCGACTACATAAAGGTCATTAAAGCTGCATGTCACCTGTAAACCACTAGTTAAGAAAGCTTTAAGATAGGGATTAAGGTAAATTCTTTAGTATATACACAATAAGAGACATGCACCTCTCGGTTTATATATCCTGCTTGTATAGAAATGGTATAAAATACCGACACGATGGGTAAAGACACAATACAATACAATGCGATACTTTATTAGCAAAGTTTCGTCCAAGTAGTGAGTTTTTTCAAGTCATTTGTTTTTCATATGTCTTTATCCATATACTGCCTATGTATTTATCTTCTTGGAGAATAATTTATTATTATCATCATTATCATTATTATTGTTATTGTTGTTGTTGTTATTACTAGTTAAGATGTGAAATGGAGACTTAGTGTGAATTACGTCAGCCGCCAGCCAGTCTCTCATCAACGACCAAGTGTAGCCAATGTTTGTTCATTCGCACCACCACCAACACTTTCTCAATTTTCCTGCAAAGCTCCTTACAGAGAGGTGCCTTCATTCTGTTGAACGGTTCTTGATCCATGGAATTGAAGCTACCCTTCCCTTCCTGGAGCAGTCCTGATTACCTCCCATTCCCCAAGCATTGTGTAATAACAGAACACCTATTTAGTCTTTATGCCATTTCTCTTAATACAGTTTTTAACAAATAACAAAATCTTTGAGTAAACATTGTGGTATAAATAATTCTCTCTTTAATTTTTAGGCATACAAAATCAATTTGGTTAGTTATATTGTTGAGATTATAATGGTAACTGTTATGAGGTCATTTCACAGCATTCGAATACCTTCAGTCTATAGCTATATGTCAAACTTTCACAAGTATTTGCAGGAGTTAAAGAAGTGGTGCAAATATCAGTAGGTCATGTCCGTGTTAAGCTTCCGTGACTGGATGTAAGTTACATGACTTAGCTGTCGACTGGCAACCCCTTAGTTTTAGCCTAGCTGTTCCTGCTGCAATCCACTTTTGTATTGCTAGAGTACAGGAAGGCTTTACTTGGATTAGTAACCCTAGAAGGTTAATAACCAGGATAACACAATTTATCCAAGCAGTGTGGCTTATTTCCACGGGTCCATTTTAGGTCTTTCCCCTAGGATGCGACCCACAACTGTCTGTTAATTCCTAGGCATCTATTGCTAGTTAACCAAGGTAGTAAGTGTAGGAGACTTGCCCATACGTCTCGCCTCGTCCAGGGATCGATCCAGATACTATTGGTTGTGAGTCGAGCGTGTAACAAGCTTGAGTTCTACAGGAACATTGTGCTATACCAAGGGACACGGACATGTTAAGTGAAACCCATTCAAAAGTTAATGTTTTCATCTTACACGCCAATATAATAATAGTAATTATTATTATTATTATTATTTTATTGCATTCACTGCTGGGGTAGGTCTGGTGTGGGTGACGGCAGCAGGAGCCGTGACCCCCGGCAGCGACTGCAGGTAATTATAAACTCATACAGTGTCTGGAGAATGGGAGGTAGTAAAATTTAATCCAGAAAATAGGAAAGTGACTCCAATTCCCCCTTTAAGTAGAAATATTGAGGAAGGAAATACGTAGTAATAATTTGTTGGACAAGAACAGTTTTAGCCTAGTTCATGCTACTAGGCTTGAAGTACTGTCAGTATTAACAGCCTTAACGTAAACTTTTACCCTTAACATTGTTTATCCTCGAGTTCCACATAAATAGTGAGATAAGTTATCACCTCACCACAGATAATGTGAGATAACAGCAACGAAACATCAACTGCCGCTCTTGTCACAGCTGTGCCACTACACACATCATTTAATAACTAGCTGTAGACGCTTTTTTTTTTAGCCTTATATATCAATCCTGAGAATACCTAGATAATTTGCAAGTTAATATTATATTCATGGAGAAGTGCAAAGCTTAGGCTCGAGCAGTGGCATATTGTAAAGTGTACGTGAATACTTGATATAGTATTGAGCTACATAGAAGATACAGGGTGATGTTAGAGCCATCTGGGAGCTACAAGTTTTGGTCAGTTGATTTCTATTTCATGATTTCATGTGCATTTTTCTAAGTACGAGTCAGCCAGTAGATGACTGATCGTCGATGGAGCGATGTTCTCGAGAACAATGTGTTGAAGTTGAAGCAACCAAGCTATAACGGTGCGATGTTCTCGAGAACAATGTGTGTTGAAGTTGAAGCAACGAAGGTATAATGGTGCGATGTTCTTGAGAAAGATGTATCCTTGAAGTTGAAACAACCAAAGTATCAAATTGTTACGCCCTTTACTCATTTCAAGAAAGAAATTATATATTTATTAATGTTATTTTTTTTTTTCATTAATAGCTAAAATGGATTTAATCGACTTAATAATATTATCTGGCCACATAGGTAGGATGTTTAAATATTCTAAACTGCTGGCCGGGTTAAGCACCAGCAGACAATTTGAGCTACTCAACCCCTATACAGACCGAGTTGGCTGGTAAAGCCTGACCTTGTTCAGTTGCCACCTTTCAATAGTCAAGGAAGAGTCTAGTGGAGGATCTGGCTTTGTCACTCTTCGCTTCCCCATAAGTCTCCAGTATTTTGGAAGCCCTTTACTAGGGTATATCTCGGTCTGAGTGGTCGGAGTAGAAACTCTTACATAAATTTGAAATAAGTGATCGAGTCTAAGTGCTACGCCTTTTATATACTCTGATTTAGAAAAGGGTTTAATGAAGAATGGTCCCCGAGGAAGAACTCTGTTATTTGCCTCAGTGTGGCGTTTTGGCTTGTAAATGCCTGTGTCTGTAAATATATATATTTTGACTCCTCGTGAAGGAGGCTAGAAACTGTCTAGAGCAAGTTGCAAATATTTAATGTATTATAAATGATGTGATACTATGGTTAATGATATATGTTTTGCTCATAGTGATTAAGATATGAGAAGTTCTGTTTTAAAGATGGAATTTTTAATTCATAATAGAAACTTTAAGTGATTATTAATACGGTTAATAAAACAAGCATAAACCTAAAAGATTCCTTTTCTTCGATAAGTGTACCCTGTTTATGATGACCCTTAGACGAGATAATCCTGTCATCTTTATGAATTTAAGAGAAGCACTATAACCAAGTGATCTAAAGGCTGGCCCTAACCATGAGATACTCAACAGTCTGGTTTACTAAGACCCCTCCAGACCTTATTGCCAAGACCCACAGTGCTAGGTCAACTATAGGCTAAATAAACACCCTGCGATGGGGAGGCCTTGATGGTAGTAAGGACTCTTGACCCAAAGAATTGGAAGTACCCTTCCCTTCCTCGGATCAAACCTATATATACTCCATTACTCAGGCTTTGCATGGCGCGTGGGTTTAGCGCTTCCCCATGAATATAATGAAATGTTCCTCTGGCAACTTTGACATGGTTCTTGCATCTTAATAAATTTCGCCTCCAGTAGGTCACTATTTTGCTCATTTCTGCTTATGATATCACGGTAATGGACTCTTGTCTTCGGGCGAGTAGCCTTGTAGGTCTTTGACCAGGAACAACAGACGCCTAATTGTCTTAAAAGGGAACTTGGAAAGATTCCCGAATCAACTAATCAGCCGGACTGCTACCGGATTAAGTGAAACTCGGGCATTAAACCATTCATAAGAACATAAGAATGAGCGAACACTGCAGCAGGCTATTGGCCCATACTAGGCAAGTCCAACTCACCCAACCGCCCCACTCGTATACCCATCTAACCTATATTTAAAGCTACCTAAAGCTCTTGTCCTAGTTGTGCAGTGTAAGATACATGGTATTACCAGGCTGTGCAGTGTACGTAATACCTGACAACCTTCCTACATTCCATCACCACTAATAATACCTGACAACCTTCCTACATTCCGTCACCACTAATAATACCTGACAACCTTCCTACATTCCGTCACCACTAATAATACCTGACAACCTTCCTACATTCCATCACCACTAATAATACCTGACAACCTTCCTACATTCCGTCACCACTAATAATACCTGACAACCTTCCTACATTCCATCACCACTAATAATACCTGACAACCTTCCTACATTCCATCACCACTAATAATACCTGACAACCTTCCTACATTCCATCACCACTAATAATACCTGACAACCTTCCTACATTCCATCACCACTAATAATACCTGACAACCTTCCTACATTCCATCACCACTAATAATACCTGATAACCTTCCTACATTCCATCACCACTAATAATACCTGACAACCTTCCTACATTCCGTCACCACTAATAATACCTGACAACCTTCCTACATTCCATCACCACTAATAATACCTGACAACCTTCCTACATTCCATCACCACTAATAATACCTGACAACCTTCCTACATTCCATCACCACTAATAATACCTGACAACCTTCTTACATTCCATCACCACTAATAATACCTGACAACCTTCCTACATTCCATCACCACTAATAATACCTGACAACCTTCCTACATTCCATCACCACTAATAATACCTGACAACCTTCCTACATTCCATCACCACTAATAATACCTGACAACCTTCCTACATTCCATCACCACTAATAATACCTGACAACCTTCCTACATTCCATCACCACTAATAATACCTGACAACCTTCCTACATTCCATCACCACTAATAATACCTGATAACCTTCCTACATTCCATCACCACTAATAATACCTGACAACCTTCCTACATTCCATCACCACTAATAATACCTGACAACCTTCCTACATTCCATCACCACTAATAATACCTGATAACCTTCCTACATTCCGTCACCACTAATAATACCTGACAACCTTCCTACATTCCGTCACCACTAATAATACCTGACAACCTTCCTACATTCCGTCACCACTAATAATACCTGACAACCTTCCTACATTCCATCACCACTAATAATACCTGACAACCTTCCTACATTCCGTCACCACTAATAATACCTGATAACCTTCCTACATTCCGTCACCACTAATAATACCTGACAACCTTCCTACATTCCATCACCACTAATAATACTTGACAACCTTCCTACATTCCATCACCACTAATAATACCTGACAACCTTCCTACATTCCATCACCACTAATAATACCTGACAACCTTCCTACATTCCATCACCACTAATAATACCTGATAACCTTCCTACATTCCATCACCACTAATAATACCTGACAACCTTCCTACATTCCGTCACCACTAATAATACCTGACAACCTTCCTACATTCCATCACCACTAATAATACCTGACAACCTTCCTACATTCCGTCACCACTAATAATACCTGACAACCTTCCTACATTCCGTCACCACTAATAATACTTGACAACCTTCCTACATTCCGTCACCACTAATAATACCTGACAACCTTCCTACATTCCGTCACCACTAATAATACCTGACAACCTTCCTACATTCCATCACCACTAATAATACCTGATAACCTTCCTACATTCCATCACCACTAATAATACCTGATAACCTTCCTACATTCCATCACCACTAATAATACCTGACAACCTTCCTACATTCCATCACCACTAATAATACCTGACAACCTTCCTACATCCCATCACCACTAATAATACCTGATAACCTTCCTACATTCCATCACCACTAATAATACCTGACAACCTTCCTACATTCCATCACCACTAATAATACCTGACAACCTTCCTACATTCCATCACCACTAATAATACTTGAGGTAGCAGATGAAAATGTCATTATGTCCTGAAAGAGTTGATAGGAGGCTTCTCTAAAATAAAGGCAACACTGTACGTTATCTAGTATCTACTAGAGCAGCGGTTCTCAACCTTTTTGCAGTCGTGTCCTCTATCGCCGTTTGTCCTTACCTCCACGACACCTCCTTCATATAAAATTCTGAATGTAAAAAATAAAAAAAGTTCTGTTTAAATAGGACCATTGAGAATCTGTTTTATTCTTAGGTTTTTTTATTTTTAATCAAGGGGCTAATCGCTAATACACAACATATAAAGAGCGAACAGAACCTTAGAAATTGAGCGACTCGGTATATAATTTTTTTTTTATATTTTCTATAATACATTATAAATCTAAGACGATTTTCTGGTTCCATTTTCTAGAGATGCTAAGTAGATATTAGCACCATTTCGATCGCGAGGATAATGTGATTTTAAATTCTGGGTCATGGACAAAAAGTTTGTGAACCTAGAGTGTGGGTTCTAGAGACTGTAATACAATGAAGAAGCTGCATAAAGAACGACAATGACCAAACTTATCAGCACAAAGTAAACAATATTAAGTTCACTGGTCAGCAACAACAAAAATCTCGTTGCCAAATATTTTTATTGTCAGGTGGTCGTTGTATCAACAACGACCACGTGACAATATTGTAACCTTAATTTTGTTATTTTTTCCAAATAAACAAGAGTTCTTCACGAAGAGCCTACTTAAATAATCCCATTGCATTTTGCTACATTTGTGGTGAACACTCTTTGCAAAAACAGAAAAACATCACAGATTTTGGAAAACAAGCTTACCTTGCTTATGTTGGAGTGGCCGTTTGAGAACAAGACAAGTCTTAGACTCCCCATATGGTTTGCAAAAAATGTGTAGAATGCTTACGACTGTGGAAAAAATAGGCAAAGGAAAAGTTTTAACTTCGGTGTGCCTACGGTGTGGAGAGCCTAAAATCCACCACGACTATTGCTATTTCTGTATGGTGTATATGAAAGGTTTCAATCGATTCAAGAAAGTAAAGTGGGAATATCTTGATTTAAAGTCAGCAAGGAGACTTGTGCCACACAGTGAAGACGTTACCATACCAGTGTTTACAACACTGCCTGGCCTTCCATTGTCAGATGTTGAAGAAACTCAGGGTTTAGGATGTAACACAGGTGATAACAGTGGAAGTGAATATAAAGTAAACATTCCAACACCCCAGTAGTTCTTCCAAGAACTCTATGATCTGATATGTGACCTCAGTCTGTCAAAACAAGTATCGGAACTTTTAGCATCCAAACTAAAAGAAAAGAACTATCTACAAGAAGTTAAAATAACAGCTTATCGGACAAGAGAGGTTGAGGGAGAACTTGTATACTGCAATAACATCCCTGGACGTCTTCGAATGGGACTTGAATATCGTCCAGGAGATTGGAGACTGTTTACAGACAGCTCCATTAGAAGCTTGAAATGTCTTATTGCATAGTAGTAACCAGTATGCATCTCTTCCAGTTGTTCACTCAACAAAACTGTGCTGATGACCAACATAGAAGAAAATCGTACAGACAATGTTTTCCATATGCAGTAATTAGTGGTAACTGAATTATCTTACTATGTTAATCTGGTGTTATATAGAATGAAGTGCTAGTATGTATTACATGATTTGACTTTTGCATCACCTAAAAGTAATTTCAGTGCGATTTGTAAGTTAGCCCCGCCTGATCACTATATTTTTTCTCACGTTTTATGTTTTTCAAGTGTATACCAAATTAATAAAAAACTAGAGCTAATCAAGCAAAACCGATGACATATTCGGAATCTCCACCACATACCCTAAAATCGGTATAATATCGTTGGCCAGAAAATGAGTGTTGATCAGTTTTTTGAGGCCCGTTAAATTAACAGTTTGTATTGGGGTAAGCAAAAAGTCAAGTTCGAATTAATTCGCCTGTGAACACGTGCGCTTTATGGTGGCTTCTCCTCCATTATCACTGGCTCGACCCTTGGTATGTCCTCCATGCCCGTCAGTGAAAACGTATTAATGCTTTCTGTGTTGAAGGGAGCCGTCACGCCAGGCGTATCAAATATGTTGGTGCCAGCAGTAATTCCGAGTAACATGGATGACTGACGTGGATCTCCACAGTGTAGCCATGAAAGGAGTGACACACTTGTTTGTGGAGTTGTCAGCTGAGGTGTACGACAGTGGTCGCCAAGATTTAAGACATCATGATCGCCGTTTAGATAGGTGTTATTCCGTTTTGGCACTATACATATAGTGCAGCGTGGCTCATATGCTGGGTTCCCGGAACTGACATATTCCCACTAAATACCGTTAAAAATACCCCATTTCCATCCTGTGTTGTCTTGTTATCATTTGGGACGCATGTGCAGGTATCCTATTTGGGACAGCTTCGTACCTGCAGGTCATTGACAACTATGATCATATGGCTGTCACCGTCGGTAGGTGCAGCTGAGTGATCCTAAGTAGTCTGTATCCCTGGAGGAAGTTGAAGCTTCGAAGCCATTGGGCATGGATTACTCCCAAGAAGATCGTGCTGAGGAGGAAAGAGTGGCGAAGTGTGAGGCGTGGCGGAGGTGAATGCCCTCGAGTAAGAGGGGTCGGTGGTAGGCAGACTTCCTTGTGGCTGTGGAATCTGCATCGAATGCTGGTGTGTTCATTGAAGTGTGGGACAAGATGTTACTGGAACTGTGCCCGTGATTTGGGTAAGGGGATTCTGCTGTGAATGGGCTCAAGTCAGTGATGTGGCTGAGGTGGGTAACAGGCCCTTTTTTCGTGCCTTTTTTCGTGTCTGTGCTGAGGAAGGGGCCTGTGACTCAGGTCAGTGAAGTGATTGGGAAAGAGAGGCCCGGGACACCTCGATCGAGATAAGAGAAGTGGAGGCCTCATGTGTTAGGAAACGAGCAGCAGTGTTAGGTTCAGATTTTTAACGCCGACGCAAAGACCACTCGGATTGATGTAACACCGTAAGTGAGCATACGTTCATTATGCACCGTGGCAGTATTCTCTGGCCGTATGGAAGTGATCACAGGTGGTGGGGGATTCGTTGGCGATGCGTAATAGATTTTTGGAAGTTTAATATGTACTGGGATCTTGACAGATGAGGTTGCAATGGTGGGGTTTGTGAGTTGGTGGGAGGTAAACAAGGGCTTGGTATGTTGGTGGGATGAGTTGGCAAAGTTTGCAGTACTTTAAGCTTTATATGGGGGAAGGTAAGAGGCTCAGTTTTATGAGGTACGTACAAGTTATTAAATTATTATGAGGACCAATTGTGTCATTTTGACCTCCCTGGGGTACTAAGGAAACTACTGAGTGAATAAGTAGTTCCCTAAGAATAAGTTTTGATTCTGGGTTTACATAATGAAGAGAGTAAAGCGGAGCATGTACAGTCTATGGTGGAGGGGGTTTCATGAGGTGACAAGGCAGACATCTGAGAGGAGGGGACTAACTTATTTTCCAGGTGTAAATTATAATGGCTCTTTCTTGCCTACGTCCTAAGGAATATAGTTGAAGGGTCTTCAGGCGCTACCATTAGTTTAAATTCTTGATTGAATGTATACGGGCAGTGTAAGTTGTGTGCACGTTTTCCAGGATAGCAGTCTCACCTGCCTTGAAAGGGATCGTTAGTTTACAGCAGTATTCAAGCCTGGAGAGGACAAATAACTTAACTCATTGGCCCAGTATCTCTTGAAAGTTTGTTATCCAGCCTATCATTTTCCTAGTGGTAGCAATAGTAAAATTGCTGTGATCCTTGAATGTGAGATTTTATAATATCATTACTCCCAAGTCTCGCACATGGAACTTATACTTTATTAAATGATTTTTGAGTTTGTCCTATATTCCGTTAGGTTTTATTTCCTTCATTCTTCCAAAGCGGAACAACTGAAACCAGTCCTCGTTAAATATCATATTGTTGTCTGAGGCCCACTGCAAGATTACCTGTTTGTTATGGTGCTATTATTTATGTAATTGTTTATGTCGGATATAAGAATGAGAAACAAGTGGGGCGAGTACTGTGTCGTGAGGAACAGAGCTTTTCAGTGTGGCAGCCTTCGGCTTCTCTCTGTTTACTACCACTCTTCTAGGTTCTATTTGTTAAGTTAAATATCTACCTGCCCACTTTTACAAGATTTTGGGTCTTGGGAGGATTGTGAAATCCGAAACATCATGTAGGTGAAGAGGTCTTTAAAGTTATGTGGGATTATGTATACTAATGACAGGGTGGAGACGAGAGTGCTGAATTCTGAAAGGGTTAAGTGTAGGATTTTTAATCGCTTACTGGAACTCTGGCCTTATTACTTCATTATTTTACAGAAGGTCATTGCGGTTAATAATATTTATTATAGTTCCGCATTTATGTGGCCAGTATTCATCCATTGAAATGTGATATGTTGAGGAGGATTAAAAAAAAAAAAGATTTTCCAAGTTTTGTGGTCTAGGTGAAAATGGTTGCGAAAAGCGGTGACATTAAATGGTGGGAAGGGGTGGTTTGGGCCTCTGATTTGTGCAAGCGTGTGATTTGTATGTCAAAAAAAAACCGGTGTTGCGTGTTAGGTTCATGGATGGTGTCTAGATAAAGTGTATGGTAAATGTAGACCAACAGGGTAACTTATCACTGTTGAGGGTTATGATGCAGGTGGCTGAGTCGAGCAAGATGAAGATCAGGGCTTTGTCTGCTGCTTTATTAAGGGCAGTCAGGGCTCCAGCTGAATCTTTATATACCTTGTATGATTTTGGGTGTATTTAAGAAGATTTGTGAAGTAGTTCATACCTCAATACCGTATGGACCCATTTGTATGACAGTGTTGTTAGAATTGTGTGTTGTACACTGTGTACCGTGTGTGTGTGCCTAGTGCCTTGTTATGAGTGTCTTGAGTGTGTGCCTAGTAGTGCCTTGTTATGAGTGTCTTGAGTGTGTGACTAGTGCCTTGTTATGAGTGTCTTGAGTGTGTGACTAGTGCCTTGTTATGAGTGTCTTGAGTGTGTGACTAGTGCCTTGTTATGAGTGTCTTGAGTGTGTGCCTAGTGCCTTGTTATGAGTGTCTTGAGTGTGTGCCTAGTGCCTTGTTATGAGTGTCTTGAGTGTGTGCCTAGTGCCTTGTTATGAGTGTCTTGAGTGTGTGCCTAGTGCCTTGTTATGAGTGTCTTGAGTGTGTGACTAGTAGTGCCTTGTTATGAGTGTCTTGAGTGTGTGCCTAGTGCCTTGTTATGAGTGTCTTGAGTGTGTGTACCAAGTTTGATAATCTATTATGTTCCTGTTTTATCTTAAATGTTATAAGGCATAACTTAGTGATAGTTTTTATACGTATAGTGTATGCATAGTATTTTTTGTACATAATTCTCTTCAAAATGGTCCATACGTTAGGTGCAGCACTCAATAACCCTTATTGGTTTAGCGCTAAAGATTATCATAATAATAATCATGGGTTAGGTTGATCTTTCGGTTTGTCAGTGCATGTTTGCGGTGTAACTGAATAAGAGTTAGAATTGTATCTAGCGTTTGTGTATAACGTGTCACATGTGGTTTATGTTGTAGAGGGTTATGTGAGAGTAGTCAGTCTTAAACATTATGATGTTCATAAACTACTGTCGAAACCTGGTCAAAATCACTCCATTATTGGCACGTATTGGCACATGTTGTTAAGTCCCGTTAGCTGATGGCCGTAGTCCTGTATGCATTATGTATCTGGTAATGTTACTGGCGGTGAATCTCTTCCGATTCGGAGGGCGAATCTCTTCCGATTCGGAGGGCGAATCTCTTCCGATTCGGAGGGCGAATCTCTTCCGATTCGGAGGGCGAATCTCTTCCGATTCGGAGGGCGAATCTCTTCCGATTCGGAGGGCGAATCTCTTCCGATTCGGAGGGCGAATCTCTTCCGATTCGGAGGGCGAATCTCTTCCGATTCGGAGGGCGAATCTCTTCCGATTCGGAGGGCGAATCTCTTCCGATTCGGAGGGCGAATCTCTTCCGATTCGGAGGGCGAATCTCTTCCGATTCGGAGGGCGAATCTCTTCCGATTCGGAGGGCGAATCTCTTCCGATTCGGAGGGCGAATCTCTTCCGATTCGGAGGGCGAATCTCTTCCGATTCGGAGGGCGAATCTGTTTTGTTTCAGGTATATCTGTTATGCTTCAGAAGGTGAATATTTTCTCTTTCAAGTGTATCTGTTACGTTTTAGGTGTATCTCTTCTGTTTTAGAAAGTGAATATTTTCTCTTTCAAGTGTATCTGTTACGTTTTAGGTGTATCTCTTCTGTTTTAGAAAGTGAATCGGTTATGTTACACTTTGTGAGTCTGTTAGGTTTCCAAAGGTGAATCTGTTAGGTTTCCAAAGGTGAATCTGTTAGGTTTCCAAAGGTGAATCTGTTAGGTTTCCAAAGGTGAATCTGTTAGGTTTCCAAAAGTGAATCTGTTAGGTTTCCAAAGGTGTACCTGGAATGTTTCCAAAGGTATATTAGTTATGCTTCAGAAGTACCCCAAAGCACGCTCCTGGCGCCTCTACTGTTTTTACCCTCCTAGCAGACATAGGTAAAAACACTAGCTACAGTGTTGTATCATCATTTGCAAGTGATTCCAAAATAAGCATGAAAGTCACCTCAGTAGAAGACAGAAAAATTGCAGGAAGATATAAGCAGTGTTTTCCATTGATCAGTGGAGAACATGATGTTCATTGGTAATAAGTTCCAACTGCTTAGATCTGGAAATAATGAAGGACTCAAAAGGGATACTATGAAAGAACACAATAAGACAAATGTCACGGCAGCCAGGAAAATGACTGCCAACTATGTTAACTGAAGTAATAATGAGATGTACTGTACTTATTTGTATAGATGTATTGAAAGATTGAAAGCCTGAGTATATTACTGTCAGAGACTGTCATCTGTATGGACGGATATTATAAAATAGTGATACTTGTATGTGTAGTGAAGATTGTGTTGTTGTGTTGACAGAGCGTGACTGGGAGGGCGGCATTGACAACGAAGGGCTGGACATCAGTCAGCTGGAGAGTTACATCAACGATGACAACAACGACACCATGTGAGTACATGCATACTTTACCACAAGTTTTCTGTACTAAACTTTTTACACAATACTTGCGACATGTTTAATAGCTTGTTAATGATGGCAAGTTGTGAGCTGTTTGAGAATTTTGTTGTGTAACCCCTGTTGAAATGGATCAGTTGTGTGTCCCAAGTCATAGAGTGTGTGCCCATGTTCCCTCTCATCCTTGCTGGTATACATCTGTTTTAATACTTTGTTTATAGTCTCTCCGTCATCTCCTCTATCCTCTTACGTTCCACTTATTTACTTATCTTTCCCATTGCTCCAAGCTGCAACTATAGTTCTTGTATAATTGCCTCTCCCATTCTTATTATATTAATAAGGAAGACATCCGAAATAAAAGGTAATCAGATGTGATCCAAGACAGGGGAAGGTAGCTCCAGTTCCTTGGATCAATTGCCCTTTACCAGCATCCAGGTACTTTGAAGGGTTGCATCTCGTCTGGATTTTACCGCATCTCTCCGCTTGCATTTCTCAACGGTCTCTACAAGCTAGTCGAAACAAGAGCCAGGGTCGCTCCTAGAGTTCATGGGGGCCAGGGTGCAGAGTTAATGTTGGGGCCCCTGCTAGCTATCCGTTTGTAGTGTTTGAGCATGTGTACACACATACACACACACACACACACACATACACACACACATACACACATACACACACACACACACATACACACACACACACACATACACACACACATACACACACACACACACACATACACACACACACACACACACACACACTCACACACACACACACACACACGTGTAAGGAAACTAGAGAAAGTGCAAAGGTTTGCTACAAAACTAGTCCCGGAGCTAAGGGGTATGTCCTACGAGGAGAGGTTAAGGGAAATCGACCTGACGATACTGGAGGACAGGAGAGAAAGGGGAGATATGATAATGACATATAAAATACTGAGAGGAATCGACAAGGTGGACAGAGACAGAATGTTCCAGAGATGGGACACAGCAACAAGGGGTCACAATTGGAAGTTGAAGACTCAGATGAATCACAAGGATGTTAGGAAGTATTTCTTCAGTCACAGAGTCAGGAAGTGGAATAGCTTGGGAAGTGATGTAGTGGAGGCAGGATCCATACATAGCTTTAAGAAGAGGTATGATAAAGCTCATGGAGCAGGAAGAGTGACCTAGTAGCGATCAGTGAAGAGGCAGGGTTAGGAGCTGTGAATCGACCCCTGCAACCACAACTAGGTAAGTACAGATTTGTGTGAGATTGTTGGATAGGTCTGAATGAACACAAATGGTTTTTCATGGACGTGTTGTTGGAGTGTGAGCCAGGAAAGCCGGTTAGCCGGACTCAGGTTCTGGAGGTGGGAAGGGCAATGCCTGCAATCTTGAAGGCAAGGTGAGGATGTTGCAGTCGGAGGATAATTGATTGTGATGTCATCACATTTCTGGAAAGACAGCGATTGAATGAATGATGGTGAATGTTTTCTTCTCTTTGGGTCACCCGCTTTGGCAGGAGACAGCCGTTGAGTTGAAGTAGTTGCTGGAGCTTTAACTCCAGTAAAAACTCCTTATATATAATATATATATATATATATATATATATATATATATATATATATATATATATATATAACTGTGTGTGTGTATATCTGTATACATACATTTAGTATATAAAAGCAGAAAGTGTTTTTACTGGAGTTAAAACTCCAGCGACTACTTACTCCACCATTTCCACAGTCTGTTTAGGCCCTCCTGCAACTTGCTAGTGCCCTCTTTTCGCATTCTCTTCATTATTTTGGCATCCTCAAACATGGATATAAGAACATGTTTGAGCCTTTCTGTTGGTAAGTAATTAATATATAAGAAACAATATGGGGTCCAGTACCTCTCCTTGGGGACAGTTACACTCACCATCCTGACAATTCATCTCTTACTGTGACCGTACTTCCTGTGCATTCCTTAATCCATTCTGGTACCTTAATTTTTATCCCTGGCTTGCTCCTCCAGTTTCCTAAGAAGTCTTGAGTGTGTCATTGTAGTTGCTTGGTACACGAATTTGCAGTCCACCCATCCCTGTTTTCCGCGTAATATCCGTTAGTATATCATAAGGTGAATGTAAGGCACGACTTCCAATTTCTGAAGCGATATTGGTGTTCATCTGAGAATTTGCTATTGCTAGGTGTTTGACCTATCATTTTTTAGAATTCTTTTTTCATTTACAAGATATTTTCATTAAGGGCACACATCTGTAATATAAGGTCTATCTTCAATTTTTAATATTGAAATGTCATCTTCGAGGCGTCTACCATAGCAATTTGTTGAATTTGTGTGAGGGGCTTTCACTGGGATTGGGCTTCTAATGTCATCTGCTCATCCTTATGTCCTTGATTACACAAGTAAAAAAATAGTCAGCTACATTCATATGTTGCTGTGTGGTGTAATAAGTAGCTATAGTTCCGTTATCGGTTTGGTTATGTCCATGATGTTTAGGTGACTTGCATATTTGTTTATTCGCAAAAGTGAATTTCAAGGATTTGAAGAGGCAACCGACAAGTGAATGGTAAGCCTGACCTGCTCCTCGTCGCTCTCCTCCCTACAGGTATTTCGGGGACCTACAGGGCGGCATGGCCGATATCAAGGCTCTGGGCAACGCCACACCTAGGGACTCACCCTCTCGTCTCCACCACCATCATCACCCCAACCTCCACCACCAGTAAGTTAACATTCAACAATAATGTAAAATTCCTTTATTCTAAATTTACTAAATTCACCGCCATCTTCATAGTTTTATCAAATTAAATTTTAAACTATAGATTTTATTTAGAATTTATTTTTTTATAGCGAGGGATGGAAAGTTCATCTTACCACATTAATTAACATTTACACACGTCGCTTCTCAGAAGCCATCTTACCTATGTTAGGTAAGACATCTTCAAGAAAACTGCTCTATACTTTTTATTTTGCTTTTGTACTTATTCTAAACTTATCCCACAGATATATAGAAATTTTAATTAAAACTGCAGCTACAGTGTAAAAGAAGATTAAGGGTTGCAACCAGTGCAAGCTGGTGTGAGCAGCCCCTGGTCACTACCCTAGGCTTGCGCAATATCATTCTACCTGATATTAGGCTTTCAGGGTTAAAATCTTCCCCTACAAGACAATTTTGCTAGTACTTCAAGATAGTTTAGAAACCACATGTAATATAGTAATCATATAGAAACTGTTAATCGAGTACAATATCATAAGCTGCAGTTGTAGAACAGAACTAAACCTTACCCAAGTTCTGCATAATAACTAGATAGTGAAGCGTCGAGGCTCCCCCAACTCTCCCTAGCGTCTCCACGCCTGGCTTGGCAGCCCTCCTCTACCTCCTTTGTTTTTGCATGATCCTATTGGACATTGAAAGGATAGAATTGTTAATTATCCTTCAATTAAATTTTATGGTAGTTCTGTTAGACTGATAGAACTGTTGTTTTCTGATGTTTAGAATATAGAAATGTTTCCTATATTGCCGTACAATTTAATTTTTTATTAGCTTTTTGCTGGACCTTTATTCGTAAAAGCTTTTTGTAGATGATTTTATAATGGCTTACGATATGATTCTTCTTAATTGCTCTGTGTACTGATTTTTTTATTTAAGCATCCGAATAGTTTCAAAGTAGCAGTATTCTCTCCCGTAGTGCCCTAAAATAGTATCTCCTGTACATCTTCAAGTAGATGTCTTTTGTATCTCCTAAATATAAGCCTATTCTCTTAAATAATTAGAAACTGTTTGAGTATCTTTAAGTAGAAACCTCTTAAATAGTTATCTCCTATCTGCACCCAAGCTGGAAACTTAAAAACCTATTTTGCTATGAGGTCTTATGCTAGTGTTTCCATGTAGAAACCTTCCCTTACTGCAACTTTCACTGCAGCCTCGCCCACTCTCAGCACACCGTGACTCACCCTGAGCTCAGTTCTAGTGGCACTTCCCCCACCAGTATGAGTGGCCCTCTACCCTCCGGTGTGAGCACGGGAGGCGGCCACTCGCAGGTGGCCAGGGCCAGGGGCACCATGCCTATTGGCTACTACAACCCCTATCACAGCTATAACTCCGCATATGCTGCTTATCGGTGGGTTCTGCATGATACTTTGTCTCTTATTTAAGGTTGGTGCTTATACATGTAGTTGTATATTTTTCTATTTGAAATGCTTTTTGGTGGTTGGTCAATGTAGACATATTTGAAATATTATTCAAAACGTTTGAAAATATATAATATACTTAATTATTTTTTGTGTAATTACTGTTTAAACTTTTTGGACAAAGTATTATATATGCATATTATTTCTAATATCAGCATTACAGTTTTTATTTTAAGTATATTCTGTAATTCTTGAAAGAAAGATTACTAATCTAAATAGATTAGGCTAGATTACACATATTGATATTTTTTGAGTCGTGAACCAGTAAGCTTCGATCAAATGACCAAGACTCCAGTTGGGTACCCAGGTTCGTGCCTTTAGACCCCCGTTAGGAGAGCCTTTTTCCATATGTCTCCTTACGAATAAAATGTAGGCAGATGCACTTTCCCGTAGACTTTTGCCTTATAATGTGCTATTGAAATATGCCCCCCAGAAAAATTAGTTACAGAAACGTGAATATTTTTTTTGAACGACTTGAACTTTACATTAATATAGTGTTAATATTACGTAAATAATTCGAATACAGATATTGCACACTGCTACATTCAAAATGCACCAGTACACTTAAAACTGATTTCATAATTTGAAAGAGCTCTTATAATAGTAGTAGATCGTTAGGCTGGCGATTCAGCTATCTATTGTATATCATCATTTTAAACTTAGGACCATATATTTTCCTTGAGAGGTTTTAAATGGCTACAGGCTCAGCACAACGGCTTAATATGCAGGAATGTCTGGTGGTTCAGGTGTGCCATAGACAATGTACACGCTTACGTCAGTGATTGGCCTCTATACATGTAGCTTCCATTACCACGTTTTACATATGTGATGGGGAATACTAAGAAGAATAAAAGCCCCTATACGTTGCTGGAACAAGTCACAGTTGATGCACAAATCGGAAATGAAAACTTGGCGACGTTTTGGTCTGTTTGAACCATTATGGAGCCGCAACTTAATGATTCAAGATGGACGGAAATGTAGTTCAATTTCCATTCACAATTATAGACTAGTTGTATGTAAACGGGTATACTGTATTGGTCACTCTTCGCGCAGTTATTTTTTTTGGAAACTGTACAAGATAGCCAGTTATATTAAGGGAAAAGAAATAATTTCAAACGAACCTTTGTTAATAGCTCTTGTTTTTTCTTCAGGTAGTTGTATGCACTAGAATCAAAGTTGAATTGTCGTATAGTAATTTATATACTTTGGAAAACGCTGGAATTAAGTCTTTGCTCCATTGTATATTACTCCAGGAATGTTGTGTTGTAATTTAAGAAGAATTTTGCCAACGTATTCTCATTAAAATTAATGACTTGCTTAGAATTGACAAGGACTTCACTTAGCGTGGTTTTCTGTTGAGATGTTCCAACAGCGCCATGATCCATTATTGGTTTGTTTTGAAAGGCAGCAAGGTGTCAATAGGTCTTGTGATACTAAGACATAGCAGAACTATCTTTTATTTGGACATATCGTCCACTAGTGAGCTTTTTCAATGTCATGACTTGAAAAAACTCACCCGTGAATGAAACATTGCCTAAATAAAGGCTTGCTCTGTTGTATGTTAAGTGTCTTTGTTCTACCAAACCTATGGTTTGTTACGTTGAAAACCTGTTAACTGCATGAGGGTCAATTTAGGCTGCATGTCACCTTCACCTCACCACTCAAGGACATTTTAATCCAGAGGCGGGCAATTATTTCGACTGTCGGCCCACATTAGTTTAAATAAGCATCCCGGGCCGCACACTTTTGTCGATGTAAAACTGTAATGTTTAATAATAGCTCAGATTCGTATATTCAATATATTGAAAATGCGAGAAATTCTGATAATGTTGAAGTCTGGTATTGCCTCCGTTGTTGTCATGCTGAGTACTGCTTCAAGGTGGTCATCGTAGATGTAAACTTTGATTTGTTCAGTTTCATCACAGAAAATGTCTACTCACATATGTATCTTGACTCAAACATTACAAACGCCCTTTGAGCACGAGTTTTTAATTTTGGAGACGCTCTCAAACTGGTAAGCGTCAGTGTCTGGAATTGCTTCAAAAGCAATTGATCACATTACAGGTCAATAAGCTTGAGATGAGTCAGCTGGAGCTTTACCAGCATAAGCTGAAGCTGAGACAGATGAGGAGACTTTCGACATATCATTTTTGAAGTCTTGGAATCACCGAGTAAATTTGGTACGTAAGGCAAGTAGTAACAAAAAATATTCTCTGAGGTTTTCCTTACAAAGTTGAAAAATGAGGTAACCGCTTGTTTTTTTTTTCTTGTAACTCATGAGCAAAGAGTCCTCTTCCTTGCGGTTTTGAATTGAAATAGTTCATACTGTCTACGATATCAACGACACGCAAAATCAGAGCCACATCACATCATTCAGCTGAAAATCAAACTAAAATACATATATAATGTCAGTGGTTGTATTTATTGTATCAAGGGTTGACAGGTCTTGCTGCTATGACTGCCCAACGCTCGCTCTTCATTACTGTATGATAGTCAAATTTAAATATCTCAAATTGGGCATTATTAGTAATGGGTCTGTCTCATGGCCAAGCCCAGCCATGGGACAGACCCGTGTCAAGAGATACTTGTCCTGCCTCCTGACGAATAAAACAACAATCTTAAACTAGAGACAATAAATTTTGCGAAAATGCCAGATGGAGTGGCGGGTCGGGTGTGACCTACGGGCCGTGTTTTGCACACTTCTCTTAGTGTACATACACCAAAAAATATAAACATCTTAGTGCGTACACCCGTGACATGACTTTATCAACTGTGAATGAATACCACACCATCCTGCCTGATGGTAGTATGTATACGTGTACCACCATCAGCCAGGTCGAGGGACTAACCACTTCAAATACTATTTCTCAAAGGTTGATAGACTGATTACATTATCTTCATTTCACTACTACACCTACAGCCTTTGTATTTGACTGAAGAAGCCTATTGTGTAGGTGAAACGTTTCATCAATAAAGATACCCAACTGTTGCACATGTCTTAATCATCAACTTGTCGGTATTTTATACTATTTTTAACCTGGGGGAAAAGGAGCTGGGAGGAAAATAAACGAATGAAGTGATGGAGTAGGTAGATGGAGAGTACCAAAGAGGAAAAAATTATATAAAAAAAGAAAGCCTATGGTTTATTAAAAAATGCAGAGAGAAAAACCGAAAGTGCAAGAGCGTGAAAAACCTTTAGAAAGTGAAAGAGAGAAGAACCAAAAACTAATGTGTAAGGCTGAACAGAGAAGTTGAGCGAGAGTTTGAGAATAATTACAGCACAAGACCAATCACAACCCAAACATCTACAGTCACATAAGAGGGAAGATGAGAGTAAAAGACCAGGTTGTAAATCTGAAGATATAAGGAGAGCTCACAAGAAACAAGGAAATTTGTGAGAAGTTGAACAAACTGTTTAAAACAGGTGTTCTTAGTAGAAACAAAATTAACACCAGAGAATCAGAGAGAGAAATGGAACACATATCAAGGGAAGAGGTGTAAAAGTTGAGTGAGCTGGGTACATCAGAAGGGGACACGACAGTGTCACCAGTGATTCTGCAAGAGGGCGCAGAAGAACAGTTTGAACCATCAGATTGTCTACAAGAAGTCAATAGGTATGGAACAGTTACTAGAGATGTGGAAGGCCTTGGCTCCCTGTCGAGGGAGTGTCTCAGACCAATGTCTGCCATGGGAGGAGGTACAAGTACCTCGTCTTCTGGGACCAGCTGTTCCCAAGCCTAGCCCCATTCCCTGCCCCCACGGGGCTCGGAGGGAGAAGCTGGGTACCTTGGGCTGCCACAAACCCCACCCACACTGGGCTCGAAGGGTGTGGCAGCTGCATAGCAACAGACGATGTCAGGAGGTGCAAAGGCAGCAAGCACTACAGGATCCTTTTGGAGTCACACCCCAGCTTTGGGCATTAAGCCCGAGCGCTGGGGAAGCTCAAGAATACCTCTTGCTGTGTGTGTTGTTGCTGCTACTACACTTGTCCATTGCACTCTCTTAATGACTCAGAAACAGAAGTGAGGCAGATGGATTGCATATTCTTAGATTGCATTGAGAGCATTTGATACTTTACATACCAGGAACAGGTAGAAATAACGGGGAATACACGACAGCGGATCAAAGAGTACCTAATAGGAAGGAGACATAAATGTCAGAATGGGAAACTAACAAATGGGATTCCGCAAGGTACCGTTTTCTGATATATGTGGATGACATACAAGCAGAGATAGTATCTCTTTTTTGCAGGTGGAAAATTGATGAGAGTAAAAACTGATGAGGCGGATGATATAAAATTAATGAGAAGAATAATAACTAATGAGAACACGGAAAGGCTCCAGATGGACCTATACAAATTGCAAGATTGATCAGATAATTGTCTACTTAAATTCAAGGCCAGCAAATGCTAGGTTTTAAAAATTGAGGAAGGGACAAGAAGGCTGGAAACTGAGTATAGACTCTGGGGATAGAGGCTGCAAACCTCACTCAAGGAGAGAAACCTAAGAGTGAGCATACTGCCAAGGATATCGCCAGATACACACATCAATCTAACCTTTGCAGCGAATGTACATTTGGCCAATCAAAGAGCACCTTCCAGAGATCTCAACAGTCTTTCGCTTCTCTATATCCAGTATATGTTAGGCTTATCTTAGAGCATGCAGCACTGTTATGGAACGCAGGTAAAGCATGTTAAGAAACACGGGAAGGTTCAAAGGCATGCGACAAGACTAGTCTCAGAGCTAAGGGGAATGAGCTATGAGGACAGACTAAAGGAACTGAAGCTGACGACATTAGCGGATAGAAGAACCAGGGAAGACATGATAACGACATATAAAATACTCAGAGGGCTTGATAAGGTGAACAAGAATACTGTTCTAGAAACAAGGAACAGGTACATGAGGACAAGTTGGAAGCTAAAGACATAGATAAGCACAGAGATGTCAGGAACTATTTCCTCAGCCTGAAGGTGGTCAGAAAGTGAAATGATCTAGACAAAGTAGTAGTGAAGGGCAGCCCCATACACCGTTTTAGGAATAGGTTTGACACCCACAAGACAGTGAAGGAGTAAATCTGCCCAGGCAGGGCCAGAAACTGAGACTAGACGTCTGCAACCACAAATAGGTAAGTACACATGCACCTACATGTTAAAGGAGTGATTGACTTGGCGTTTACCTTGCATCGATTCCGGGAGTCACTTCCCCCGCGGCCCGGTCCCAGATCAGGCCTCCTGGTTGTTGGCCTGAGCTACCAGACTGTTGGTGCCACAGCATGCTGTCCCAGTGTATGCACCACAGCTCGGCTAATCAGGAACTGATTTGAGGAACTTATCAAGTTCTCTCTTGAAGTCAGTCAGAAGTTTATTGATAATTCTTCCTATTCACGAAGGGCATTGAAAAATCGAATTCCCATTACACTTGATTATTCTCTTAGTGTATTCATCGTACTCCTGCTTTTCATTAGAGGCATTTTGCACCGTCTGGCAAAGCTCTGGCATTCATATGGAGTGATTGTGGTGTGCAGGTTTGTGCCAGTCCCTCCAGGATTTTCCAGGTGTACATTAGGATGTTTTCGCCTACGTTCCACTAAGTATAACTCAAGGGACTTCAAGCATCCTAGTAGTTCTGTTGTTTGACTGGATTTATCCGGGTAGTGAAGGTTCTCTGTATTGTTTGTAGCTCTGCAGTCTCTCCTGCCTTGTTGATGGCCGTTAGTATACAACAAGAGAGAACAAGTGATTCGATGAGCATCATCATTGGTTCGGCATCACTTGTTTTAAATGTTCTAGTTATCCAGCCTATCGATTTCCTTGCGGCAGCGATAGCAACATTAATGTGATGCTTGAATGTGAGATCCTCTGACATGGTCACTCCTTAGTATCTCACATTGAACTTCCGCTCTGCTGAATGATTCCAGTTGGTCATGTACTCCTTTTCAGTCTTTATTGCTTCATTTTTTTTCCATAGAGGAACAACTGAAATTTGTACTCAATGAATATCACATTGTAGTTTGTGGCCCACTGGAAGACTTGGTTTATATCAGCGTGAAGGTTCGCTATGTTGATGGATGCTAGGCTCAGAAAGTGTAGTATCATTAGCAAAGGATAATACGGCATTATGGTTAGTGTCCTTGTCTGTGTCAAGGAAGTGGATGTTGGAGTCACTTTAAACAAGTGCAAGGTTATAAAATTTGGGGAAGTAGATGGGAGAAAAAGACGGAAAACAGTTGGCAGGTGGGGTACTACAGGTATTAACGAAAGAAAAGGACCTAAGAGTAAGCATCACACCGAACATATTGCCAGAAGAGCACATAAACCATATGATTGAAGCAACCTATGCGAGGTTAGTGGTTCTCAGACTAGCCTTCAGGAATCTAAGCGAAAACGATCTTTTAGAACTCTGTACACAGCTGGTGCTGCATATTGTACACGTACAACATGCAGCACCAGCTTGGAATCCCCGCCTGATGTAACATGTTCTTGAGCTTGATAATGTGTTAAAGATTGCAAGCAGATTTGTCCCGAAGCTGAGAGGGGGATACGTTATAGGGTAAAATTAGAGGAACTGCATTGACCACCATGGAAGAGGGAAGAACAAGGGAGGATTTGATTACTAAGTACAAAATACTCAGAGGCAGATAGAGATATTTTATTGTGTAATAACCAGGCACAAAGGGATATAGATGAAAATCACGGGGATGTTAGGAAGTACTTTTTTAGTTTCAGGGTAGTAGGAAAGGGGAATGAACTAAATTGTGAAGTGGTTACCTGTAGGCAGTTTTTGTGGTCATCGCTCCCGCGGCCAGTCCCAGACTAGACCTTCTGGTTGCTGACCAGATTGACCAGGCTGTTGGTGCTGGCTGCACACAACAACGTATACAACATAGCCCGGTTGGTCAGGAGCTAAATTGAATTTATCACGTTACCTCTTGAAGACGGGCCAGGGGCCTGTTGGTATTTCTCCTGATGCATGAAGGGAAGGTGTTGAAGAGTCTTAGTTCCTGTACATTCATTGAGTTGCCTCTTAGTACCTTGATGAGTTTCGAGGGTCTTACTAGTCTCGGAGCCCGGTCCGTCTGGTGCTCGGTGAGCCTCTGCTTTCTTTCAGAGCATTTTGCACCGTCTACAGACCCTCTTGCTTTCGTGGGGAGAGGGGGGTGATTTCAGTATACAGATGTAGAATCAATCCCTCCAGAATTTTATTAGTGTATATTATGATGCATCATTCTCGCCTATGTTCTAAGGAGTTTGGTTTGAGAGACTTCAAGCGGTTCCAGTAATTTAGGTGTTTGACTCAGTTTTTACGGGGAGTGAAGATTCGGAATTTTACTGTTAGTATACAGGAATATTTTAGTCTAGAAAGAACAAGTGACTTAAGAAGCATCTCTTGTGTTGAAGGTTCAAATTATCCAACCTATCTTTGTCCTCTCGACTTTGATAATAATATTGTTGTGATCATTAAATGGGAGAACTTCTGATATCACTCCTAAGTATCTCGCATTTAACTTCCACTCTATTGAATGATTGAATTTGTTTTATACTCCGTTTCAATTAGGCTTATCCATAGCGGAGTAACTGAAATATGTCTTCATTGAACTTCATATTATTGTCAGTTGCCCACTGGAAGGTTTAATATATATCAGCTTAGATCTAGGTCTGATGTGTCCTCAGTGAATGAAACTCGCATACAAATTCTCGGATCGTGTATAGAAAATGACACAATGTTATGATTTATGTCTGTCAGTCGGATATGAGAGTGAGAAAGAGAACTGGGGCAAGTACTATGCTTTTGGAACAGAGTTTTCCTTGACAGCTTCTGATTTCACTCTATTCACCGTTACTATGTGGGTTCTGTTTGTAGTGGAGGCTAACTACACCATAAATGATGGGCCTCAAGATGCCAGAAGCCAGTAATACCGATCGACGAAGGTTAATTAAGAGGCAGGTCCAGGAGCCGGGAATTTACCCCCAGAAATACAAATCAATGAGTACTCACACACACACACACATATATATACACACGTGTATGTATGTATATATATGTCGTGCCGATTAGGTAAAACTGGTCAATTAGCAAAAACTCATCTAAAATTAAGTCCTTTCTAAAATTTTCTCTTATAAGTCTAAAGATATATTTTTTTCATTTATGTTAATGTAAAAATTTATAATTTTGTACCAAGAGAAACTTTGAAAACCTACCTAACCTTATTACAACAAGCGCAATTTAATTTAGCCTAACCCAACTAAATATATTTTAGATACGTTGACATTAATTTAATAATAAACAAACACAATGAAATATATTTTTTTCGTTATGTTCAGAATGATTTTGGCGAAATTATTGCATACACAAATTTTCACTTGTCTTATATGGCAAGGTGAGCGTTGCTATTTAAGCCAAAATCGCAAATTTTACCTAATCGGCACGACATATATATATATGTATATATATATATATATATATATATATATACATTACATATATATATATATATATATACATATATATATATATATACATATATATATATACATATATATATATATATATATATATATATACATATATATATATATATATATATATATATATATATATATATATACATATATATATATATATATACATATATATATATATATACATATATATATATATACATATATATATACATATATATATACATATATATATATATATACATATATATATATATATACATATATATATATATATA
>WNWK01000561.1:48007-173007 GCA_009830355.1 Cherax destructor | reverse complement strand
GCAGGCGTGGCTGCAGCTAAGAAGAGGAAAATGAATGAGTCTGGTGGCCTCGGTCCTATGATCAACATTAAGCAGGAACCAGGTAGGAGTTTCGGCACCTCCCTCCTCTCATACACACGTACGTACACGAACACACAAGTTACCACAGAGGACAGGGAATGATTACGATATTCAAAATCTTAAGAGGAATTGATAGGGAAAAATGGGACAGAGTGTTTAAATTAGAAAACCACGATCAAGAGGACACAGGTGGAGGAAGCTGAAGACACAGATGAGTCATAGGGATGAAAGAAAGTATTTATGTAGTCTCAGAGTGGTTGAAAAGTGGAATAATTTAGATAAGACAGTGTTGGAGCCTAACTCAATACACAGTATATAATGAGGCCTAAGAGGTCAGGACTCAGTGATGCCGATCAAAGTAAATTCAGGAGACGGGGCTAGGAGCTAAGCATTGACTAGCAAAGAAAAATGATGAGTACACATGTACATGCAAACACACCCATGGAGCAGGGAGAGAGAGGACCTAGTAGCGGTCAGTGAAGAGGCGGGGCCAGGAGCAAAGTCTCGACCCCTGCAACCACAGTTAGGTGAGTACACATTATATATATATATATATATATATATATATATATATATATATATATATATATATATATATATATATATATATATGTGTGTGTGTGTGTGTAGGTAGTAGGTTGGTAGACAGCAACCGCCCAGGGAAGTACTACCGTCCTGCCAAGTGAGTGTAAAACGAAAGCCTGTATTTGTTTTACATGATGGTAGGATTGCTGGTGTCTTTTTTCTGTCTCATAAACATGCAAGATTTCAGGTATGTCTTGTTACTTCTACTTACACTTAGGTCACACTACACATTCATGTACGAGCATATATATATACACACACCCCTCTGGGTGTGTGTATACAAAAATCACTCCCTACGAAAGCAAAAGACTCGGCAGGCGATGTAACATCCCCCCAATGAAGAGCAGGGGTGCCACTAGCACGTTGAGGGACAACACAATAAGTGTCAGGGGCCCAAGATTGTTCAACTGCCTCCCAGCATACATCAGGGGGATTACCAACAAACCCCTGGCTGTCTTCAAGCAGGCACTGGACAGGCACCTCAAGTCGGTACCTGATCAGCCGGGCTGTGGTTCGTACGTTGGACTGCGTGCGGCCAGCAGTAACAGATTGGTTGATCAGACTCTGGTCCAACAGGAGGCCTGGTCACAGACCGGGCCGCAGGGGCGTTGACCCCTGGAATTATCTCCAGGTAGACTCCAGGTAATTCTTGTTCTTATTTCCTCTGATCTCCATGGGAAAGTGGAACAGAATTCTTCCTCCGTAAGCCATGCGTGTCGTAAGAGGCGCCTAAAATGCCTGGAGCAAGGGGCTAGTAACCCCTTCTCCTGAATAAATTACTAAATGTAAAAGGAGAAACTTTCGTTTTTTCTTTTGGGCCACCCTGCCTCGGTGGGAAACGGCTGACGTGTTGAAAGAAAGTAGATATATATATATATATATATATATATATATATATATATATATATATATATATATATATATATATATATATATACACACACACAGACCAAGTGACTGGAAGATACTGTACTCACCTAGTTGTGGTTGCAGGGGTCGATTCACAGCTCCTGGCCCCACTAGCATTGCTGTCATTGCTAATGACTACAAGTATCTTTACCACAACACTAACCTCTCCGCCGCTACAGGCTCTGTAATACTCAAATATAATAATAATAATAATAATAATAATAATAATTTTATATCAGCATGATACATGTTTGTGCAAAAGAGTACAACAATTGGGTGTAGCATTATAGCATTTAATTAAGAAACGTTTCGCCTACTGGGGTTGAAAAAGTCTTCAGCTTGTGAACGTTTAATGAAAGTTCTTCGTGTTGCATTTGTCATTATTCCACAGTTAGTCGGTATTGTAGGACAGGCTATATACATTTGGTCTCATATTTGTATTGCTTTTTTTCTAAGTTCTGCGATTACTGCCTCCAGTTTCCATATTTCCTTGAAAATATGTCTGGTTATGTGTTGAGATATGTGACCAGCACCGTGTGATCGCTGACAGAGAATTCCTCACTTACTCAGCTATTCATTTTCACCCTCTAACTCTAAACAAATGCTTCGTATTTCTGACGTTAACAATGTGTTATAAACCCAAGACTGTTAGTGATACTCAGATTACCCACATACTTCAGTATTTGTTCGGGAAAGAGCGAGTAAGCTTGCTATATTTAGCGTCTAGAGGTACTATAAATTCCTACTAAGGACCTGCTAAATGCAGCTTGTGCGTGTGGTGTCCTGACGTTTGACTAGGCTTCTCTCTCATTAAATATTCTCCTCCTGTAATATTTGAAGTTCGTGCTAAAAATTTTTTTACCATTGATCGACTGGCAGTGCTTTAGAATACAGTGTATAATTAACATGAAGTAATTGTGGTACTTGCCTTTCGTGGATTGTTAGCTTTAATAAGACGCTGATGAATAGGAGCAAAACTTATTGGTGTTAGTATACAGAGTTAACATGTAATATTAGGCCGACACTAGATATGGATCACTGTAACTATCTGCAACGCAAGACCACCACAAGATTGCATTACAGCCATAGGCATGGAATCACTGGGCCCCGGTCATACGGCTATTAAACAGGATAAGTTCCTGAAGTCAGTCCCTGATCAGTCATTGCACTAAGTGCGGCTAGCATCAATAGCTTGGTTGGTCATGCCATCCACCCCTTCGGGTTTAGCACTTCCCCGTGAATCTAATAATAATACTTGTTTGTACATTACTGGACCTCATTTTGGAGCTAATGACGGGTCATCATCTGATCAAGACCCATGTCATAACATTGTTCCTGACGATTATATTATCATGCGTGATAATGTTAGACTAATGAAATCCCTGGTAGGTGAAACGTCTCTCAGATGAGGATACCCAGGTGTTGCACATGTCTTACATAACAATTTGTCGGTATTTTACATCTTTAATCTAGTTCTAAAGGGAGGGCAGCTGCAGATCAAGAGCCCTTCACCAGTGTCAAGGCACGTGCCTTCCTTGAAGGGCCCACACGAACACAATTTAGTTGATGGGCTATGGCAGGTTGACCAATCTGTGATGCACTCGTCACAGTAACTCATGAGGGGCAGCATGCCTCACCAACATAACCTTCTAATAATGCTACTTACACGTAATTGGCTGTCTGCTTGGAATCTTGAGGGCAATTTTTGAGTTATTTAACGTAATGACAGTGAAGATTTAAGCATTATTGTTTGGACCTCTCACTCTTTCCAGTAGCAAAAATGATAGCAGCATCAACAATTCGTTAAAAATTATTATAATAATATTGATGGGGAGCGCTAAATCCATAGGGTCCACATAGCGCCTGGCGAATATGAAGAAAGTGAACCTGATCGAAGAAATGGGAGGGTACCTCTAGTTCCTTGGATGAAGAGACTCACAAGCATCAAGGCACATACCTGAAAGGAAGAGAGTACATAACACAAGTAGACTGATGGTTGAGAAATGGCCCAGGAATGTGAGCATCGCAGCTTCAGCACTGTATACCCACTAATTAGTGGGTATACAGCCTAGCACAGCGCTGCTGCTGTCGTATACAAGTACACACTGAACATTCATCTCAGTCATGGACAAGTATACATCGAACACATAATTGTCGTATACAATTATACACCATTGTCATATTAGACACGTTATTCACACCCATTGTTTTACGATAATATTGCTACATTTATTGTATTGAAACTGCAGTACGTGATCACAGCTACGTAAACTTTTTAATAAAAACAATATTAATCATTTGATCTATTTGTGGATAAATCGTGTACTCACCTAATTGTGGTTGCAGGGGTCGAGACACGTGTCACACCTTATAACTCCTAGAGGAAAGTAGAAGATGGTAGGTTAGTAACCCCAGCAGTCAACTAACTCCCTGGTATGTACTAGGTAACAAAATCAGCAGGTGTTAGGAAGTTTGTCCATACGTTCCGCCTCACCCAGGGTTCGATCCGAATATTTTAGTTTTTTTTAAACAATTCTCTGCCACTGCGCTAGGTTATCTTAAAGATCAGTGGACAGAGGTTCAAGCCTGTAACATTCCTTGGGCTGAATCACCCAAACTGGTTGAGCGCTTAATATGTTCATATTTAATAGTTGACCTTAAGTCAATATGTATTTCCCAATTTCTTTTGCACTCTGAAATCAAACATTAGATTTTTCTTCCCATTTTCTGTTACGTCTCTAAACTAAATAAGATAAGATAAGATTTCTTCGGATTTTTAACCCCGGAAGGTTAGCCACCCAGGATAACCCAAGAAAGTCAGTGCGTCATCGAGGACTGTCTGTCTTATTTCCATTGGGGTCCTTAATCTTGTCCCCCAGGATGCGACCCACACCAGTCGACTAACAACCCAGGTACCTATTTGCTGCTAGGTGAACATGACAACAGGTGTAAGGAAACACGTCGAAATGTTTCCACCCGCCGGGAATCGAACCCGGGCCCTCCGTGTGTGAAGTGAGAGCTCTAGCCACCAGACCACCGGGCCACCTAATCGCAGATTTGCATCCCCTTTTGTATTATCTCTTATTATGGCTTAAAACTAAACCTAAGAATTGCTTCCCATTTTATGTTACCTCCTAAAACCAACAATTAGTTTTGCTTCCCATTTTCTGTTGGCTCATAAATAGCCAAGTTTTAGATTTGCTTCCCGTTTTCTATTATATCTTAAATGCAAACAAGCCTTGAATTTTAATTCTGGACTAATGAACATGGTTCTTGTTGTAGCCTTGTAAAATATTACTGTACAGTACATTATTTGGATCAGGGTAGTGACACAGTTTAATGCATTTAATTTTGATATCAATAAAAAATCCAGTACTGTACTTTTTATATCCCCAAACTTAAGTTTATTATGGCATATTACAGTTTCAGAACCAGCCAATTATTTTTTTTTTATTCTAGAAAATTATTTACATTATTTAATATTTATTATATAATTTCCCTTGTTCTTATGTTTATTTGTCTTGCCACTTAAAAACCTATTTCATTAACAGTAGCTTCATTACTTCTGATTTACAGAATCTTTGTATGAAATCTCTTCTTTATAACCTTTTGTTGTATTCTTTCTCTGCTCCTTTAGATCAAGTCTTCCTCAGCCCATCTAGATATAATTTTTCTCAGCTTTATTTAGATTTTTTTTTAGTTCTTCTAGATCTAGTCTTCCTCAGCTCCTCTAGATAAAATTTTCCTCAGCTTTATTTAGAATCTTCCTCATCTCCTCTAGATCTAGTCTTCCTCAGCTCTAGATCTAGTCTTCCTCAACCCATCTAGATATAATTTTTCTCAGCTTTATTTAGAATTTTTCTTAGTTCTTCTAGATCTAGTTTTCCTCAGCTCATATAGATATAAGTTTCCTCAGTTTCTTTATTGAGAATCTTAATTAGCTCCTTTAGATCTAGTCTTCCTCATCAATAGATATAATTTTCTCAGCTCCTTCAATGAGAATCTTCCTTGGCTCCTCTAGATGTAATCTTCCTTAGCTCTTCTAGATATAATCTTTTTCAGCTCTTCTCAATCTAATCGCTTTCAGCTATAATCTTCCTCAGCTGATCTAGATGTAATCTTTCTCAGCTGATCTAGATGTAATCTTTCTCAGCTGATCTAGATGTAATCTTTTTCAGCTGATCTAGTTGTAATCTTTCTCAGCTGATCTAGATGTAATCTTTCTCAGCCGATCTAGATGTAATCTTTCTCAGCTGATCTAGATGTAATCTTTCTCAGCTCCTCTAGATGTAATCTTTCTCAGCTCCTCTAGATATAATTTTCCTCCACTCCTATTTAGTCTTCCTCAGTTCTCCTAGGTATAATCTTCCTCAGTTCTCCTAGGTATAATCTTCCTCAGCTCTTCTAGATCTAATCTTCCTCAGTCCCTCATAATTTAAACTCTCTAAGTTGTTCTTAATTTAACTTTCCTTTGTAAAACTTATTTTTTTTTTCAAATTAGGGAAGATTTATGTACTGTACTGCATTTAATTTTTTGTGAGCTATGGAGTATTAAAGAAAAGCTTAGAATTTGTAGTAATGTATTTTTATTATGATTATAATAAAGATACAGAAGACAATACGTACAGTGTAATATGAAAGTGGATATCTACTCGACTGGGATCATACTAAATGATTTATTTTATTACCATCATTGGATATAACACACTCCACTCAAAATTACCTTGCTCGGCACTCCATCACTCACTTCTTTGTAATCTGGGATGGAGTAGGCAGCTGGGGGCCAAACCCACTCATTCCTCCCTCTTTTCTTTACACTGCACCAACCCTTGGCTCCATCAACTACCTTGTCACTTCCTCCATAGGACAAAGTTACATAAAACTTAATCCATTGGTACTTCCTCCTTTTCTTTCACTCAGTATGTTGCATCCTAAACAGATCAGGGAGTGACAAACCATCTGGGGCCTAATGTGGCGGTGACGTCCTACTCTGAGGAGGATGAGTACACCATGGACTCGACGAGTGGGCCATTCCTTGATGCCTCATACCAGTGCATCCGCTTCCACAACTTCCAGCAACACTCCTGGTCCATCCTCTGTGACTCTGCCCTCAAAGAATTGTGAGTCACACTTATGTTCAAGACCTCATTAGCTCATGCCTGAGCGAGCATTATTAGTATATATTCTTTGGGAAGCGCTATACACTTGTAAGGCTTATGCAGCGCATGGATAATGGGAGTTAATTAGATTTAACTCAAGGGAAGGGCAACTCCAGTTCCTTGGATCAAGACCTCTTCATTAGCATTAAAGCACCAGCTTTGAAGGTGTCTAGATGAGGAATGAGAGAGAGTATGTATGAATGTACTCACCTATTTGTGGTTGGAAGGGTCGAGTCACAGCTCCTGGCCCCACCTGAGTGTGTGATTTTGTGTGCGGTCATGTGTGTGTGTGTGGTCATGTGTGTTTGTGTGTGTGTGAATGAAATATAATCTAGGGTTAAATTTGACCTGGTCAATTTGTTTCTTCACTAACAGACCACTGCCAACCTTCCGAGTAGATGCTGATAAAGGTTTCAACTTCTCTAACCCAGATGAAGCTTTTGTTTGCCAGAAAAAGAACCACTTCCAAGTCACTGTTCATGTTCAGGTCAGTACCTTCCAGGTTACCCTCTCATGTCTAGTTCACTATCTTTTAAGTCGTCATGTTTGTTCTTGTTAGTACAGTGAACCCCCGGTTATTGGCCATAATTCGTTCCAGAATGCTGTTCAAGTGCCGTTACCGAAAGAATTTGTTCCCATAAGGAATAATGTAAATTAGATTAGTCCTTTTAGACCCCCAAAAATACACTTACAAAAGCACTTACAAAAATACACTTACATAATTGTTAGAGTTTGGAACAGTACGAAATCCAGGGGTCCACTGTACAATACCCTGTAAGTCACATTTGGGTAATCATCCATATATAGATTCAGTATTTTTCAAGTTACTGTCTTGTAAAACATTGCTCGCATACTCATCTCTAGATGTTGTGGTATCCAGGTCTATCCATATTATATTCATGGGTAAGTCCTGAACGGTAAAGGTAATACAACACCAGGGAAATAACATGGATGGGGGTAATTAGGTTTGATCTAAGGAAAAGAAGGCTAGGTCCAGTTCCTTAAATCAGGTATCCTTCGTAATCATGAAGGCCTTGAACTGTCTGCATCCAGCAACAAACAGCCCTGCCACTATATTAAATCCTTGACTTTGTAGAAATTAATTTCTATTACTCTACAAAGTTACACATGTCGTAAATCTCACCTGAGGACAGCTGTTTGGACCTGGTCCTGATATCAAAAGAGTATATGACTAAGACTAAGATACTAACATAAAAAGTCTGGGCAGAATACTACTAAAGTATAATGTGTAATGATACACTTAGTAACAGTGTTTCATTCTAGAGATAAGTGATGCTAAGCAAAATTTAGATTATGTAAAACACAGTTTTGAACAACAATATTTTTAAACAAGTTCCCGGTTTCTGTGATGAAGGAATGACTTCAGTGAACTTGACAACTAATTAACAGACTGGGAAATGCTATCCATTATACTGAAATGTATTCTAGTGAGATGCAACTTGCATCACAGTTACTGTAGTGAGATCATTAACTTTCTACCATCATAAAAAGAAAAGCATCTTTGGTGTAATATTTCATCAATCATTAAGTCAGTGATGCATGTAGGAATATCAGTGAAAAGAGCTAACCAGAGTCTAGGAATAATCAAACATATTGAATATGAGGACAAAAAACTGTCATCTTGACTACTGTGTTCAAGCATGAGCTGACACCTACTCTAGGACATTATTGGAGAAGTAATATCAGTATCACTGGAAAAATGTTAAACACAAGTAATACAAAACTCTAAAAATAGTACATAAAATGTTAGATTTATATTATTTTATATTATTTTAGTACATATAAACCTAAGTTTAGTATCTGTGAATTCACTGCCCATGAACTTTTTGCCAGGTACATTCCTTGTGGCTAGTGCATTGTTTAAATGCATGATATTAATCTTTTAACTGGGAAGACCATCTAAATATTAATTTTGTTGTAGTCTGAATTTGTTAAAATTAATGCCTGTATGGATTCACAACTAAATTTACACAATAACTATTATACTTCATATGTCTTGTAATCAAATAACAAATTTATACGTGTGTAGGTCCTCCAATCAGCAAAATAGTTGCTGTGTTGGTTTTCCTATCTCAGAACAGTTGCTCTATGGAATTCTCTATTACAAAAACCACTTTGAATCTAAAACATAGGTGTACCTCTGGATAGTGTCATAGGCTCTTCGTGATTCCTCATCTACATCAGTGACCTTCCTAATCCTAATGCATCTCAGGAGTTTAAATGAATTCTGTTTGCAGATGACATCACTTTTTGTATATTAAGTGCAGATTCCATCGAGCTTATAAAGATGTCCACCTGGATGACAACAAACTCACGCTCAATGTAGATAAGATATTCTAAACACTGTTTAGGTTCAGAGCTAAAAATATTTCATTAAACATTAAGATAAATAATACATGTATTGAAAGGAAAGATGTGGGGGGAAATTTCTGGGTATACACCTTCACAGGAAGCTAAAATTTAATACACACATTTAGCACGTTTCTAAGAAAATTTCCAGAAATACCGGAGTACTCTCAAAAATACAGCATGTACCACAAACATCATTATTCACCCTCTACTATGCACCTCACCCATGGCATGTATTCAAGGTATCTACAATGGTGAATCACCTTAAATCTGTCATAACACAGCAGAAATCTGCTGTGAGAATAATTACTTTATCTGGTCCTAGGTAACACACACCCCTGCTATTCCAAAGCTTAAATTTACACATACAAAGCATTCATACATTCTATTGTGCATACATTATGTATAGGACAAAAGTTCAAACCCAGACCTAAAACTCTTCCTAGAAAACTGCAATAGAATACATTGCCACAATAATAATAATAATATCTTTATTTCTACAAGTACGTACATGTACAAGGTATACAGGCCTAGCTGACATCAATGACATACTACTTTATAGAAAGCCACTTGTTATGCAGAGCATTTCGGGCAAATTAGGTCAATTTTATCTCAGGATGTGACCCACACCAATTGACTAACACCTAGGTACCCATTTTACTGATGGGTGAACAGGGACAGCAGGTGTCTTATGAAAACATGTCCTAATGTTTTCCAGCTGTATCGGGGGATCAGTCCCCGAACCTGTGTGTGAGCTGAGTGCACTAGTGATTGAGCTACAGGACACATTGCACGTGTTTAACTCACCCTAACTAGAAACTCCATATTCATGAAAGGCCCAAAATTATGGAACTCCCTGCCAGAAGATTTTAAAACTCCTCTATCTGCCTACTGCTTCAAGAATATTGTCCAAAAATATCTCCTTTATCTAATAAAATACACCTTCCTGTCCAGTTGTCAACTTGCAATCATATGCTTCAAACATTATCTCTACCATCTCTTATCCTTTATGCTGCTCTTGTGAATAGAATCTTATAAGAAAAAAAATTGTCATAATCTTTTCTCAGACTAACCTTACTCAGTCAACTATTCTGTCATTTTTAAACTAACCCCTAACTTTTACATTGTGCATAAAATTATCCATGTTGATTTGTCACATAAAACCTAATTATATATGCTAGAACTATAATTAAGTAACTTTTAAGGCCTAGAATTAGTCTGCCCATAATGCTGTACATAACAATGGGCTTTCCTTAGAATATGTAATAAATGTTTTCCTAAATCTGTAACCAACCTGTAACCATACAAATTGTAAAACCATTCAATGTAATCTTTGTTATTTAAGGCAATAAACATCTTTATCTTTTCTTAGTAGCAGAATAGATTGTGTTAGCTTTTCTATCACTGAAATTCACGTGTGCCTCTCCTGACAGGCATCTGGTGAGCCTGTGTTTGTGAAGAGTCCGGAGGGCCTGCAGAAGGTGGACCGCTTTTTTGTGCACTTCTTTGGTGTCAAAACTGAGTCACCGTCGCAAGTAATACGTGTGGAGCAGAGTCAAAGTGACAGAAGCAAGAAGGCCTTTCACCCTGTACAGTAGGTGTCTGCTTTAACATAAAAATTGTTAAGATGCAAAATGAATCAAATTTAGAGTAATGCATTCTCAATAATTTCATAACTTAATCTACATGTACAGTAGTTAAATGAAGAGAGGTAGGAGATACTCTTCAGTGGCACTTTATCTTTCAAGTGCCTTTGAATTTATTTTTATCTGTTCTGTGCTACTTGCCAAGAGTAAGAAGTTCTGGAATGTACCTTCCTCTGGTACACAGGGGTTCTAAAAAGTAAATTTCCTAGAGGTCCTAGTGAATTTAGAATTCGTGAATACTACTAAATTGTCTCTTTAATTGTTTTTGTTTTGGATTACCTTACATTTTGTGTTTCAGAGGCCATATCTAAATATGGCTCATAATCTGATTTATTACTGACGTTTATAAGAAAAACTGCCTAGAAGAAACATTTGAATGAAATCCTAGAGTTAGTTTTCAGTTTAGGGCTCATATACCAACACAAAGAAAAAATGAGCACCACATAAAACCTGAATAATCAAAGCTATTCATGGGAGGCTTTTCTGTAAAAACACTGAATACAGAAACTGAAGCATGCAAATCAGGAATCTCATGAATTCATGGGATTGTTTTTGTACTGAAATATACATTGTTATGAACATTCTTTAAGTGTACAGGAGTGTATATTTTTCTCTTTCTCACCACAGAGTTGACCTGAAGAATGATCAAATGAGCAAGATCACAGTAGGCCGTCTACATTTTTCTGAAACCACCAGCAACAACATGCGCAAAAAGGGCAAACCAAACCCAGACCAACGATACTTCTATCTAGTAGTGGCACTCAAAGCTCACTGCGGAGACAATGCATATCCTATTGCTGCCCATGCCTCAGAGAAAATCATTGTTAGAGTGAGTGCCCACCTAATTATGATTACCAATTTGTCATTACAGGAATGGGGCTACGCTGTTAATGCCACATCTACATTGATTAGTTTATCTTATTTTATTTTTGGTTGTACACATAAATCATCTTTATCTATTTCATTGTTTAATTTTATGATCTTACCACGGTATGGGTAGGGATAGAATTCACAATAAATTGTGAAATTCCTTGCATTGTCTGAACACAAATTCAAAGTACATGTATTCATCTTTTTCTTGAAGACTGTTTCTTTGGCCAGTATCATTTCCTAAGTTGGTGAAGTAAGTTCCTCTAATTACATACAGTACAGGTGTTCCATGCTTTATTGCAGTAGATGCAGGAAATATTCTGCATAAGAATCTTAGTTCATTTTGCAAGCTGTAATAATCACATACATTAATATATACCACATACAAATTTATCAATAGAAATGGGATGTTATATAGAAGTGAATTTGCACTAAGTGAGCCCATATAAAGCAAGGGAAACCTTGCTCTTTATGAGCAAGGAGGTTTTGTGTGCAAGGGGCTTGGATATATAGCAGGCAAATTTGAAAGTGTTAGATAGGAGAGCGTGGGGATGAGTGGTTTTTGGGGCTTGACAAGCTGCTGGAGTGTGAGCAAGGTAATATTTTGTGAAGAGATTTAGGGAAACCAGTTAGCCGGATTTGAGTCCTGGAGGTGGGAAGTACAATGCTTGCATTCTAAAGGAGGGGTTTGGGATATTTGCTGTTTAGAGTGACTTCTAAACTGTTGTATCTGTGTGCCTCTGGCAAGACAGTGATAGTGTGAATGATAGTGAAACTGTTTGTTTTGGGTCACCCTGCCTCAGTGGGAAACGGCCAGTGTGTTAAAAAAAATCTACGTTGCATGAATCAGCCAGTTTTTGGTTTATATTTTCACCTTTTTTTCTGATTTACATAATATCGTAATTTGTAGTACTGTACAGAAATGACCCTTTTGAAATTCCCTATGATATTTCATTGTCTAAATCTATTTTGCAATATTTTCCTCATGGAGATAATTTGTAATACGTACCTAATTGTGCATTTGCAGTCACCGTAGATATGATTGTATTATTCCTTTACCTTCTTTTGATTTATTAATATTATATTTCTTCCTAAAATAAAGTAAATTTTCCTCCAACTGAAACTGTTACTTAATTCTTTTTCTCATTCAGTCTTATGTTTTGGAACCACCTAAATTATATATAATGTAGCCAATACCCATTTTCCTCAGGCATCAAATCCGGGTCAGTTTGAAAGTGATGTGGAGTACACATTTCAACGAGGAACATACCCCGAGTCCATATACCACATGGGCCGTGTGGGAATTAATACAGATCGACCTGATGAGGCACTGGTGATTCATGGTAATGTCAAGATAACAGGACAGTTGCTACAGCCATCAGATAAACGTGCAAAGAAGGATGTAGCTGAGGTAAGCATGGCATGTACTCAAGACTACACAAAAGGGTCATTAACCTCTACATGGCCAGTCAAGGATACTATAATCTATAAAATAGAAATTAAAGTAAATTCTTAGCATATATACAGATTGGGAGACATAAATAGTCTAGTAGCTAACTAGCAAACATAATAACTAAAGTGGAAGCCTGGTCTCAGGTCATGTTGGTGGGAGGGAGTAGGAGATCCCTTGAAATCTGTCACAGGTAAAGTCATGCCAAAGCAAATATATGGGCAAGATGAAGCTGCCCAGGCCATTAAGGAAATAATATCTCTTCAAACTCAAATCCAAACACAATTTGAGGACCTCAACACCAAATAAATAGAAGCAGTCATCAAACAAATAGATGCGATGGAGTTGTCTTGAGTGAATAAGCAGAATTGACAATTTATTCTTATAAATCATTATATATTGTAGAGTATTTAACTTTACACATATGAGAGTAAGTAGTTTTTAAGTAAATAATTTAAATTTAAATTTGCATAACATTTGTGAGTGTTAATTTTAGGTGTAAATTTTTAAAATAACTCCTTGGGACATAGCTCATTAAGAACTAAGAGTGAACACAGCCTCAAAATTAGGGGAGAAGGAGGGAGCAAAAAATTGTGCCCAAATACAGTGGACCCCCGGAAATCGGCCACCTCCCAACTCGAACAATTATGTAAGTGTATTTTTGTAAGTGCTTTTGTAAGTGTATTTTTGGGGGTCTGAAACAACTAATCTTTTTACATTTGTCCTTATGGGAATAAATTCGTTCGGTAATGCCACTCGAACAACATTCTGGAACGAATTATGGCCGATTTCCGGGGGTCCACTGTACTTGACTGATGAAGTCATCAACCAGTAGACCTACTGTAAGACTGCATCATGAACCCCTGATGAGGTCATCAACCAGTAGACCTACTGTAAGACTGCATCATGAACCCCTGATGAGGTCATCAACCAGTAGACCTACTGTAAGACTGCATCATGAACCCCTGATGAGGTCATCAACCAGTAGACCTACAGTAAGACTGCATCATGAACCCTTGATGAGGTCATCAACCAGTAGACCTACTGTAAGACTGTATCATGAACCCCTGATGAGGTCATCAACCAGTAGACCTACTGTAAGACTGCATCATGAACCCCTGATGAGGTCATCAACCAGTAGACCTACTGTAAGACTGCATCATGAACCCCTGATGAGGTCATCAACCAGTAGACCTACTGTAAGACTGCATCATGATCCCCAGAACCATCACCTGCTGGAGTACATGCACATATATTAGGAAGAATTATGAAACAAATAATTACGAGTTATGTATTCCTTGGCAAATGAATACGGTTGTGGATGATTATATCATGCCAATTATAACATAAAATATTTTATAAGTGATGTACAGTGGACCCTCGCTATTTGAACACTCCAAAACTCACCCTTTTATGTAAGTTTATTATTGTAAGTTCTTTTATAAGTGTATTTTTGGGGGTCTGAAATGGACTAGTCTAATTTACATCATTCCTTATGGGAATAAATTCGTTTGGTAACAGCTCTTGAACAGCATTCTGGAATGAGGGTGAGTTTTGGAGTGTTCGAATAGCGAGGGTCCACTGTACTCTTATACAGAGATCGGTGAGATCAAAACAAGGGTAAGATTTTATAAGGGATAACAGAAGCAAGATTAATGAGGCATTATATTATGTTTCAGGTGGACACAAAGGAGCAGCTGAAGAATGTACAAAATCTTAGAGTAGTAAAATATGCCTATAGAGAAGAGTTTGCAGAACAAGCTGGAATGAAAGGTGACGATATCTATGACACTGGTGTCATAGCGCAAGAGGTTCGTATTTGCTGCTAACTTGGTCTAATTGTTTAGTGGGTTGCATATGTAAACACTGATGTTTCTATTATTGTTAAAATTTCCCTTCCAAAAATTATTATTATTATTATTATTATTATAATCAAAACTAAGTGCTAAACCCAGAAGGGTCATACAGCACTGTCCCTTCCAAATCATATAATTAGTCTTTGATAACTTTGGTTATCGTGTTGTTGTATAATAATGACAATATACGTACGTATATGAAACTGGCAGCAAGGGGATAGTAACTCCTTCTCCTGTATAAATTATTAAATTTTAAAAGAAAACCTTTCGTTTTTCTTTTTGGGTCACCCTGCCTCAGTGGGATACGGCCGGTGTGTTGAAAAAAAAAAATGAAACTTTGTACATGTGACTTGCTCCATTCATTTAGGAATTTATTTTTATAGGTAAAAGAGGTCATACCAGATGCGGTGAAAACTACTGGCGATATAACACTTTCAAACGGAGAAAAAATTGAAAACTTTCTCTTGGTTAACAAGGTAAAAGTATTTTATTCTAAATTAGTACAGTCATCCAATGTCACTTTCAACCTGAAAAGCACTATAATTTGTTATTCCTGATAGAACTGATCTTGTAGATTTACCTGTCTTTAAATATGCATTGAGGCAGTACATGGTTATGTGGTTCATATTACATTACCTAAGTAGATAAATACAAAAATATATAGATGTTAGTATAACATTTAAAAAAAATTGTAAGTACAGTGGTACCTCTACTTATGAGCAAAATTCGTTCCAGACGGCTATTTAAGTTCCGATACCGAAGGAATTTTTTCCATTAGAAATAATGAAAATTAGATTAATCAATTTCAGACCCCCAAAAATACACTTACAAGAGCACCTACAAAAATACACTTACATAATTGTTCAAGTTGGGAGCTGCTCGTAAGTAGAGGTACCACTACGTATAAGAAATAAATATTTTTTCAAACCTTTATATAAGTTCATGAAAACTTCTTATTAGTAATTCCATTACAAAGTAGAAAACATTAATTTTTTCTTCTTGTTCAGGAACGGATATTTATGGAGAATGTGGGCGCTGTGAAGGAACTGTGCAAAGTTACAGGGAATTTAGAGAACCGTATTGGAGAGCTTGAAATAATGAATAAAAAAATATCACAGCTTCGAAGATTTGAATCCTTTAAGTCAACATCTTCATCTGTATCCACACGTACTTCAGGTAAGACAGTATGTAATTTGTTGTCTGCTTGTTACATGAGAAACTCCTCGGTGTCCTAGAAGATAAAGTTTATGAAATTTCAGTATTAAACTTATCACTGTATTAATGGTATGAAATAACAAGTAGATGAGGAAGACACACATAGAGTTGGGTGTCTTTATTGTTGAAACACTTTACCTACTCACCAGACTTCTTCAATCAAAATACAGAGATGACTTAATTATTGGTGACTGCAGAAGTTAAAATGTAGACCAAGTATTTACAGTGAAACATATAAGTGAACAGTATTTAGATAAGGGTAAAGAGGTTTTTGTGGGATTTATGGATTTGGAAAAGGCGTATTACAGGGTGGATAGGGGAGCAATGTGGCGCACTCAACTCACACACTGAGGTCCGGAGTTCGAATCTTCTCCGGTACGGCTGGAAAACATTAGGACCGTGTTTCCATAAGATACCTCCTGTCCCTGTTCACCCATCAGTGTAAAATGGGTATCTGGGTGTTAGTCGACTGGTGTGGGTCACATCCTTGGGCAAAACTGACCTAATTTGCCCGAAATGCTCGGCTTTGTATATAGTGTATGTCATTGATGTCAGCTAGGCCTGTATACCATGTACATGTACTTGTAGTAAGTAAAGATATTATTATTATTATTATAGGAGGTAGGTTACTGAAATCAATGAAGAGTTGTTACAAGGATAGTGAGGCTCAGGTTAGAGTATGTAGGAGAGAAGGAGATTATTTCCCAGTAAAAGTAGGCCTTAGAAAAAGATGTGTGATGTCACCATGGTTGTTCAATATATTTATAGATGGGGTTGTAAGAGAAGTGAATGCTCGGGCGTTGGCAAGAGGTGTGGGGCTAAAAGATAAAGAATCGAACACAAAGTGGGAGTTGTCACAGTTGCTCATTGCTGATGAAACTGTGCTTTTGGAAGATTCTGAAGAGAAGTTACAGAGGTTGGTGGATGAGTTTGGTAGGGTATGTAAAAGAAGAAAATTAAAAGTGAATATAGGAAAGAGTAAGGTGATGAGGATAACAGAAAATTAAATGACGAACGATTGGATATCAGATTGGAAGGAGAGAGTATGGAGGAGGTGAATGTATTCAGATATTTAGGAGTGGATGTGTCAGCAGATGGGTCTATGAAAGATGAGGTGAATCATAGAATTGATGAAGGGAAAAAGGTGAGTGGTGCACTTAGGAGTCTGTGGAGACAAAGAACTTTGTCCATGGAAGCAAAGAGGGGAATGTATGAGAGTATAGTTATACCAATGCTCTTATATGGGTGAGAAGCATGAGTGGTGAATGTTGCAACAAGGAGAAGGCTGGAGGCAGTGGAGATGTCATGTCTAAGAGCAATGTGTGGTGTGAATATAATGCAGAGAATTCATAGTTTGGAAATTAGGAGGAGGTGCGGGATTACCAAAACTATTATCCAGAGGGCTGAGGAGGGGTTGTTGAGGTGGTTTGGACATGTAGAGAGGATGGAAGGAAATAGAATGGCTTCGAGAGTGTATAAATCTGTAGTGGAGGGAAAGCGGGGTAGGGGTCGGCCTAGGAAAGGTTGGAGGGAAGGGGTAAAGGAGGTTTTGTGTGCGAAGGGGGCTTGGACTTCCAGCAATCATGCGTAAGCATGTTAGATAGGAGCGAATGGAGACAAATAATTTTTAGGACTTGATGTGCTGTTGGAGTGTGAGCAAGGTAACATTTATGAAGGAATTCAGGAAAACCGGCAGGCTGGACTTGAATCCTGGATGGGAAGTACACGTACAGTGGTACCCTGAGTTTCATACAGCTCCCAACTTGAACAATTATGTAAGTGTATTATTGTAAGTGCTTTTGTAAGTGTATTTTTGGGGGTCTGAAACGGACTAATCTAATTTACATTATTCCTTATGGGAACAAATTCGTTCGGTGACGGCACTCGAACTGCCTTCCGGAACAAATTATGGCCGAAACTCGGGGTACCACTGTACAGTGTCTGCATTCTGAAAGAGGGGTGTTAATGTTGCAGTTTTATAACTGTAGTGTAAGTGTGCCTCTAGCAAGACAGGGATGGAGTGAAGGATGATGAAAGTTTTTCTTTTTCAGGCCACCCTGCCTTGGTGGGAGATTTCCGATGTGTTAATAAAAAAATATATATTTTGACAGTAGAGAAAGCCAACTGTTGCACATGTGTCTAAATATTAAACTCTAAATTAATATTTGAATACCATATATAATATATTTGTTTGCATTTCAGTTGTTTTTGTCTTAAGAAATTCCATTTGACCAATAAGAAAGTTTTTTTTTCCATATATTGGCCACTTCCCACCAAGGCAGGGTGACCCAAAAAGAAAGAAAATCCCCAAAAAGAAAGAAAATACATTCATCATCATTCAACACTTTCACCTCACTCACATAATCACTGTCTTTGCAGAGGTGCTCAGATACGACAGTTTAGAAGTCCCTCCAAACTGCCAATATCACAAACCCCTCCTTTAAAGTGCAGGCATTGTACTTCGCATTTCCAGGACTCAAGTCCGGCTAACCGGTTTCCCTGAATCCCTTCACAAAATATTACCCTGCTCACACTCCAACAGCTCGTCAGGTCCCAAAAACCATTCGTCTCCATTCACTCCTATCTAACACGCTCATGCACGCTTGCTGGAAGTCCAAGCCCCTTGCCCACAAAACCTTTATTACTTATTTCAGTATACTGTATCATATATTAATGGGTTATAAAACCTACAAGTAGATGAATAAAACACATGTTCAATGCTTGGGTATCTTTATTGTGGAAATGTTTTGCCAACCATTGGCTTTATCTGTTCAATACAGAGAATAATATTGCAGAGGGTAGAAGGCATGAAATATTTTGAGGGGATCAGTCCCTCAGTCTAGAACGGTGTTCCATTCAATTGTCTTGATGAATCTGAAGTAGATGCCCTCGGATGGAGACTTATATATTGAAAGCAGGAGAGAAGAAGACGATGTCACAGGTGGGTGGAGCCCACTAGTGGAAGTAGGTCATGCCATTAGGCTAGACAAGCATAGAGTTGTAGAAAAATTCTCTGCACCAAGATTCCAAGATGTTGGTACAGAGTTTTTTACAACTCCATTCTCTATTGGATTGATTAAGCAACTGGTTGGCAAAACATCTCTGCAATAAATGTACCCACATATTCACATATATCTTATTCTTCAGTATACATTCTGCTCAAGAACCCCATAAGAAGATAGTTACAGGTATTCAATTTTAAAAATCCCTTGTATAGCCTGACCCTGACTACCATATTTATACATGGAGACTATACTTTCAGAAATCCATAGTCACTGGAAGTTCAACACATGGCAACACACATTGTTGAGTGGAAAAAGTTAGTGTATTAATATGAGATAAAGATAGGAGTAGTAAACAGTAATTTATCTGAAGCTACCCTGAATATACTAGACAAGTTCGATGAATGGGGGAACATTTAGTATGACGAGAGTTCATGGTCATGTACAAACATTCAGCACATAAATGTACCTGTATATGTGTACTGTATGATTATTCAAATTCTATAGGATAAGTAGTAGGTTGGTAGACAGCAACCGCCCAGAGAGGTACTACCATCCTGGCAAGTGAGTGTAAAACGAAAGCCTGTAATTGTTTTACATGATGGTAGGATTGCTGGTGTCTTTTTTTCTGTCTCATAAACATGCAAGATTTCAGGTACATCTTGCTACTTCTACTTACACTTAGGTCACACTACACATTTATTTACAAGCATATATATACACACACCCCTCTTGGTTTTCTTCTATTTTCTTACTAGTTCTTGTTCTTATTTCCTCTTATCTCCATGGGGAAGTGGAACAGAATTCTTCCTCCGTAAGCCATGCGTGTCGTAAGAGGCGACTAAAATGCCAGGAGCAAGGGGCTAGTAACCCTTTCTCCTGAATATATTACTAAATGTAAAAGGAGAAACTTTCGTTTTTTCTTTTGAGCCACCCTGCCTCGGTGGGAAACGGCCGACGTGTTGAAAGAAAGAAAGTTGATAAGTTATTTTATTAAAGATAAAAAGCTATTAGTATGTCAAGCAGGATGTTAGAGGGTATGTGTTTTATGTTTGCATAACTTTTCTAGTACAAGTTTGACAATATACATAATGATATTTTCTAATATTAAAGCTACATCACGAGTGTCATCAGTTTGTCACCGAAGTCGTGGCTGCTCCAAGCATCACAGGCAGATGGCGGGTAGTGGGCATGATGATGGCATCTGTAGCAATAAGACGCTTCAAGTTACTACAATTACTCTTGTGTGCATAATGGCATTTTGGTAAGAAGCACATAATTTTCAGGATTTCTTGCAGAGTATCTTCATGTAATTTAGTAAATTAAATGGTAATAAATAAATTGACCTTTTTGTTGAGCATAAATCCAATTACTGTAGTTTCTTAAGACTATTGGCAAATAATTTATACAATTTGAACAGTTTGATGGCAATGGCAACTATCTACATTCTGGATTACCAAGAGCGACGTAAGGAGCTAGCTGCAGCCACATCAACGTAAGTTACTGTTTGATCTTATTACTGTTTCTTTATTTTTTTTTTTATCTTTTACTTGAATCATTAGACACCCCTCTTAAGTGGTGGCAATAAAAGAAAAGCCACCAGGAAATCATTTCTAAATATAATACAGTGGACCCTCGGTTTTCGTTTATCTCCAAACTTGAACAATTGTGTAAGTGTATTTTTGTAAGTGCTTTTGTAAGTGTATTTTTGGGGGTCTGAAATGACTAAGCTAATTTACATTTGTCCTTATGGGAACAAATTCGTTGGGTAACTGCACTCAAACAGCATTCTGGAAAGAATTTTCAACGAAAACCGAGGGTCCACTGTATAGTCTTTTCTGCTTTTCTTATACAGTGCCTGTACTCTCATGGGAGATTTCCTCTAATTTTGTTTTCTTCTTCTCATTGAAAATTTACCATATACAGTGGACCCTCGGTTTTCGTTGAAAATTCATTCCAGAATGCTGTTTGAGTGCCGTTACCGAACGAATTTGTTCCCATAAGGACAAATGTAAATTAGATTAGTCGTTTCAGAACCCCAAAAATACACTTACAAAAGCTCTTACAAAAATACATTTACATAATTGTTCGAGTTTGGAGGTGAACGAAAACCATTTTCCATTTTCTTAGTACTATTCAAATTCCTTAACCTCTTTTGCACCATCTACAAGCTTTTCACTTTTGATGATGGAGGGCATACTCAGTATGATAATAGGGAACATTTAGTATAATGAGTGACATAAAAAATTTATGAATATAAAAATCCTAAATTTACTTGTGATCATATTTTGTACTGTATCATTCCAGGACAACAACAGCCACCACTATATTCCTGTCATCATCTATGGTGACACCAACACTGAGGTCAGCTACTACAGACAGGACTTCCTTGTCCAGTGATGATGGCTCTCTCACATCTGTTGTATTTACCACTAAACCTACCTTTGGGAGCACTACACACACTCCATCAATTCCAAAACCACCTGTGATTGGCAAACCAGCAGACTGCCATGAAAATAATTCTAATGAAGATCCAGTTTGCCCAGTATGTATAATAATTATATTTATGGGAGATATAATTAGGCTTTGATGTGTCATCTGTAAAAGATGGAAAAAAAAAAGAGATTAGATTTGTTAACACAGTATTTTATGCTATGTTTGCAGGTGTTCTGCTGCCCTACTAGTAATGTGTGGATGGGTGTGATGAGCCCTGTTCACCCAAGCCCAAGCACTGCTGCCACTTCCATCACCATCACTCGTCGCATCATTCAATATGGTCAGTTAAAAAAAAGTTATTCATGAAGAATATCCTCCAGTGGTAATATAAAAAAACTAATGCATTTCAAAACACTTGTTATTGTTTCTTGTTTTTAATGAAACACTATATAATTTGTGACCTAATTCTGTGGCATGGCAAATTCTTTATAAAAAGCAGTTTAGCCTGGGATAATCCTGCACATTTCTGTCATTTGATAGGGTTAGACTGCATTCACAGCAACCTACAAGGAAGATCCACTGACTCAAGCTTTTCACACAAGCAAGGATAGTAAGGTGCTGCTTCCAGGAGTAGCATAGCTGTCTCACAGTTAGTACATGTAGATGTAGGATTAATTGTACACCATTCCCTACACTGAATGACTTGTATGGGTTTTGCTGGAGATGTCATGGAGGTGGGAAGGGCAGTGCTTGCACTCTGAAGGGGGGGGGATGTTGAAGTCGGAGGAGTAATTTGTTTGTAAAGTCGCTTCTGAAAAGATAGATTGAGCAAATGTTAATGAATGTGTTCTCTTCTTTGGGTCACCCTGCCTTAGCTGCAGACAGCCAGTGAATTTAAAAAATATGTAATAATGGTCACAAGCACTTGGTTATCAAGTAATTTTAAATGCATTTGGTAGGTAATTCCTTGTTTTACATCCTTTCATGTGTGTTGAATTAGTACCAATATTGAGACTTGATGAGCCGTAGGAGTGTGAGCAAGGTAATATTTTGTGAAAGGGATTCAGGGAAACTAGTTAGCCAGACTTGAGACCTGGAGGTGGAAAGTACAGTGCTTGCACTTTAAAGGAGGGGTTTGGGATATTTGCTGTTTCGAGTGACATCTGAACTGTCATATCTGCATGCCTTTGCAAAGACAGTGATTATTTGTTTTTCTTTTTTTGGGTCATTCTGCCTTGGTAGGAGATGGCTGGCATGTTGAAAAAAAAAAATTGAGACATAAAATGATACTGTACATTACATGTACTTCTTGCTATTACTGTGTTCATCGATTCATTTAGATTAACATAAGACCTGAATTTGTGTTAAATTTTAAGGTCTTGAAGATGTAGTGTACAAGAATATGTCTGACATGCTTACATGTTTAGTACTTTTGGTATTTTCAATATACAGTGGACCCCCGGATTACGTACTGCTCCAAACTCGAACAATTATGTAAGTGTATTTTTGTAAGTGCTTTTGTAAGTGTATTTTTGGGGGTCTAAAAGGACTAATCTAATTTACATTAGTCCTTTTGGGAACAAATTCGTTCGGTAACGGCACTTGAACAGCATTCTGGAACGAAATAATGACGTAATCCGGGGGTCCACTGTAGTCCAGTATGTGGTGTGGTTAGTCCAGTATGTTTTCTACAGCTAGAGTAAAGTTTAAATAGCTAATAAATGTTGAGGAATTCAGAATTTATGAGTGTTTGGAGATCCACATGCACAAATATTATAAGAAATGGATAGATGAATGACTATTATAATGCAATAAAGGAAGAGTGGAAAACAGTATAAAACTGATTTTGTGTGTCACTGAAGTATGATCACTGAGTTACACTTTGTCACGAAACCTTCCAGATGTTTGTCTCACATTAATATCAATAATGGTGGCTAGAGCTCTCGCTTCACACACAGAGGGCCCGGGTTCGATTCCCGGCGGGTGGAAACATTTCGACATGTTTCCTTACACCTGTTGTCATGTTCACCTAGCAGCAAATAGGTACCTGGGTTGTTAGTCGACTGGTGTGGGTCGCATCCTGGGGAACAAGATTAAGGACCCCAATGGAAATAAGACATACAGTCCTCGATGATGCACTGACTTTCTTGGGTTATCCTGGGTGGCTAACCTTCCGGGGTTAAAAATCCGAAGAAATCTTATCTTATCTTATCACTGGTAGCTTAAAAGTCATGAATTAATGCCAGATCTATCATACTTTCTTTTCTCACATGATAATACAGCTGACCTGCTGGGTTACCTTATTATTTTTGAAAAGGTGTAAACAAGGTGTTACAGGTTCAGTGATAATGTAACAATATGTGCTCTTGAACATAAACAAAGTTCAGTCACCCACATGCTTCTCACTCACAAACCCTTTTCTTTTCACTGATACCCTTCCTTTTCTCAACTCACGTACCTCCACCTCTCCCTCTTAACTCTGTTGTGCACCACTTAACATTTTCCAGAAAAACAACAACACTCCTTAACCTACCACATGACTGTCTGAGGAAGTTGGTTTACACTTCCTGCACCTACCACATGATTACTTGATCTATTGCTGCAACTAAAGTTGAGTTATATGGACCAACTAAATGTTTAGTTGAGGTAATTGAGCTCCAGTTCCTGGAACTGGAGGAACTGAGGAAGTCAAGCCAGAGTTCCTAGACCTATCATATGACCAGTGCACAAAAGAAGCTGATCTACAGTTCCAGGACCTAATATATACCAAGCTGAAGAAGTTGAGCTATAGTTTCTGAGCTGTTATATGTCTAGCTGACAAAGTTCAGCTAATGTTCCTGGACCTACTAAATAATTTATATGTAGGAGTAACTAGTGTGACCAAACCAAAAAAATAAGGAATTTTTATGTTCATAATACTATATTACTGTTTTTTTTTTTTTTTTTTTTTTTTTTTTGCATTTGTATTTAATTTCATGTTAAGTTTTCTTTGAAAGGTACTACAACAGTTCCTCCAACAATGTCACGTTATGGAGAGGTCATAACCAACAAGCTATCAACCAGTGATCCCAACACAGTTAATGATTCAACAACTCACTCAGAGTCCCAACGGTTTAAGGTATGTTCACAGATATGCATATGATTATGCGAAGGCTGCACTTCCCATTAGTGTAAAAAATAACTTGGGTGGCTTGTGTGAAAGTTCTTTAAACTACTTTATATTAATTCCAAATTTTTCTAACATTCCTTTATTCTTGAATTTTTACTTTAATTTTAACACTCCTACTCATCTTATTTTGCCACATTTTTAGTCACGCAACTCTTATACAACATCAAATACAGTGGTACTGTACCTCGATATTTGAACTTCAAGGAGGCTGTTCGAATAGTGTGTTGTATGAATAATGTATAAATTTATCTTATAAGAAATAATGTAAATTGGATTAATCCGTTCTGGACCCCAAAAAATTACCAATTACATACAGTGGACCCCCGGATTTCGTCATTAATTCGTTCCAGAATGCTGTTCAAGTGCCGTTACCGAACGAATTTGTTCCCATAAGGAATAATGTAAATTAGATTAGTCCTTTTAGACCCCCAAAAATACACTTACAAAAGCACTTGCAAAAATACACTTACATAATTGTTCGAGTTTGGAGCAGTACGAAATCCGGGGGTCTACTATATAAAACATTTTAAGTAAATATATTGGTTATTTAAACCTGTATAATATTTGCATGCATAAAATCATACATGAAAAACTATAAAAACAATAAATACATGAAATAAATGAAAATTTAACTGCACTTTACCTTTACTGAGGAGTGCTGATGGCCTAAAAACATCAGGTAACTCCCCATCTGGTGGTTTTTCTCTCTTCTGTCTCTGTGCAGTAGCACTTGAAGATGATGGGGATTCACTAGCATTTGATTTTTTTCTTTGCTAAAGAAGCTGTTCAATGTTGTCTGCTTTTGATGACTTTTCAAAAATTTTCTAAAGTGGTCACCAACATTATCATTGAACAGGTTGATGCTCCTATTCACAACAGGATGCCATTTTTCCACCAGGCTCTGTGTTTGATCCCAATGGTAAGACAGTTCCTTAATTTCTGCAGTGGAAATGTTGCCCTTACTGCTTCCCTCCTCTGAAGAAGAAATTTTCTCAACCACTTCTTGCTGCTCCTTGTGCAGGTCTTGAAGTTCTTCTGTGGTGAGCTCATTCTTGTGATCCTCCACCAACTCCTCTACTTCCTAATCATCCATTTCCAAACCCATGGACTGGCCCAGAGAAACAGTATCCTTCACTACAGGCTCTGCCTCAAAGCCTTCAAAATCTTTGACTGACCACAGTTTCTTCCAGGCAAAGTTCATTGTCCTGAAAGAAACTTTTCCCAAAGATTTGTCTATTATCCTTAAACACTGGAGGATATTAAAATGGTTTTTAAAAAATTCTCTAAGGGTAAGCTCTGTTTCAGAGGTCACTTCAAAGCACCATTTTAAACAGTGCTTTTGTGTAAAGTTTCTTAAAATTGGAAATTACCTGCTGGTCCATGGGTTGGATAAGAAGAGTGATGTTAGGGGGCAAGAACTTCACTTTAATGAAGCTGTATTCATCCACCAAATTTTTCTCCAAGCCTGGAGGGTGAGCCCTTAATGGTAAGTTTTTTGCAAGGTACAGCTTCACGCTGGGGTCAAACACTTGATGTATCTACTCAGTGAAGAACTGCCTTGTTACCCAAGCTTTACTATTAGTCCTCCACATTACACTGAGTTTACTTTTTATCACATTGTTTATCTTAAACACCCTTGGATTTTGAGTGGTAGATTACCAACAGTTTAATTTTGCAGTTCCTACTAGCATTACCACAAAACAAAGAGTATTAGCCTGTTTTTCGTGGGTTCGTTTCCTGGTAATGATTTTTATTTTTGTGTGATGTAGGTTCTCGTAGGCATTCTTTTCCAAAAAAGGCAAGTTTCGTCACAATTAAAAACTTGTTGAGGAATAAATCCCTCAATGTCTACATAGGTTTTTAAATTCCTTAAACTTTTCAGTTTCATCTCTGTTAGCATTGACAGCCTCCCCATGCCTTACTACAGTATGACTCTCACTCCTCTTTTTAAACCCATCAGACCAGCCCCTACTTGCCTTAATTTCATCATTTTCATCACTGTTTCCTGAGGTGTCTCGCCTAAGATCACTATGTAACTGCTTTGCTTTTTCCACAAATTATTGTTTCAGAAACACTGTCACCAGCCAATTATTTTTGTTAATCCACACTAACAAAATTTTTTTTTCCATTTCTTCAATTATATATCTGTGACCTTTTCACACCAAGAATTCTCACTCCTTTTACCACATCTGCCTCTTTATTTTTAAATATAGACGATATGGTGAATTTTGCCATACCATATTGAGTCGCCAGGTCCGACACACATACATTATTCCACTTTCCCACCACAATGAGTTCCTTTTTCACTTTAATTGTTGTTCTCACTGCTTTCCTTTTAGACTTCTTTGGATCACTACTATTTTTTTGGGGCCATGGTTGCTGATTTTCAATGAATATATTTAAAAAAACAGCAAAGAGTAACAATGAAATGCCAAAAAGTTTCACGGAGAAGGAGAAGTTTGAGAGTAGGGTTTATATTTTCCTGTGTCCCCCAAATGCATTATGTTCAAATTCAAATTTTATTTCCTTGCAAGTTTACATTGAGATTATATAATTACAATAATGAGTTGCAGTGCAAAGAGAGCCACTATCATACCATGGCATTATAGGCAGACTAAATTTAATGACTTACAGACTACTTAATACTACTAGAGAAATTTATCATAGTTTGTTTGAGTTGTACATCTGTTTTTAATTATAGACAGCAAGTTTACTCAAATTAACAATCTGGGGATTTAACACTGGAACAAGTTGAAAGTATTTTGCAAGTTGTTTATATCAATAGTAAATAATTAAATTATATTATTTGGTCAAGTTAAATATATTGAGTTTTTAGTTTAGGGTGAGTATGTGGTTTTTGAGAAGTCTTAACTTGATGTTCAGACTGGGTTACTTTAGTATTTACTGGTAATGAATTCCAAATTTTGGGGCCCTTTATAAAGTGCATAGAGTTTCTGCACAGTGTGATATGGACACGGGGTACATCAAACAGTGATCTGTGTCTAGTGTTATGGCTGTGCGTCCTGTTAAGGCTGGTGAGGAGAAGTTTGAGTGGAGAGTTTATATTTGAGTGTAGTGTTCTATAAATGTAGTAGGCACAATAATAAGTATGGATGTTCTTGACGGTGAGTAGTTTTAGACTTTTGAATATTGGTGGAGTATGTTGTCTGGAGTGGGAATTTATCATTCTGACTGCAGCCTTTTGTTGGGTTATTAGTGGTCTTAGGTGATTGAATGTTGTTGATTCCCATGCACAAATTCCATAGGTGAGATAAGGGTAGATGAGTGAATGATACAGTGCAAGGTGAGCTGATTGTGGAACATAGTACCGTATCTTTGATAGTATGCCTACTGTTTTGGAGATTTTCTTGGAAATTTATTGTATGTATGTGTGTCTGTAATTTGAGGCTACTGTCAAGGTGGATCCCTAGGAATTTTCCCTCTGTGAATCTTGTGATGGGTGAACGATTTAACGTTATGGTAAGTGGAACATTTGTAGCTCTGTTTTCAAACTGAATGAAATAGGTTTTGTCAGTATTGAGAGTTAGCTTATTAGTCATCATCCAGGTAGATATTTTCTGCAATTCAGTATTAACAGTGTTGACTAGTATGACTGGGTTTGGATGAGAGAAGACGTATGTTGTGTCATCTGCAATAATATGGGTTTGAGTAGTTGTGACGCATTCGGTAGGTCATTGATGTAAATGAGGAAGAGGAGTGGGCCAAGGACACTTCCTTGTGGGACCCCGACTGTAATTGGTTGTGTGGAAGAGTTAGCTCCATTTGTGTACACATATTAGCTTCTGTTACTAAGGTATGACTTTAGGTAGTTGAGGGAGTGCCCTTTTATGCCATAGTGTGTTAATTTAATGTGCAGCAAATCATGGTCGACTGTATCAAAAGCTTTATGTAAATCAATGAAGATTCCCAGCGGGACTTCTTTATTCTTGAGAGCGGTGTATATTAGTTCTAGCATGTGTATAATATCATCATTTGTGCTTTTATTAGTCCTGAATCCAAATTGACAGGAGTTGAGTATGCTGTGTGAAATGAGATAGGAATAGATCTGCCTATGAATTAATTTTTCAAAGATTTTAGAGAGCAGAGGTAAGTTAGATATTGGTGTATAGTTATTCAAGTCTGCTTGATCATCTCCTTTGTGGATTGGGGTGACCCTCGCTATTTTGAGAATTGATGGGAAGGTGGAGGTTTCGATGGATTTGTTAGTGTTGCAATTATTGGTGATAGTACTTGAGAAGCTTTTTTGTACATAAAAGGTGGTAGTTATTTATATCTCCTGCCTTGATGATGAGTGAGACTTCTGTTGGGTTGGTTGGAGCTAGGAATAGTGTATTCGGGTAGGTGCCCGTGAGGTAGTCTGATGGACAGGTGTTTGAGCTTGGGATCTTACTTGCTAGATTCTTTCCTATGGTGGAGAAGAAAACATTGAGTCTGTCTGTTGTTTCAGTTTCCTTGTATGTTGTCAGGAAAATTTGTACTATATTGGATATATATTATGCACAATATGTAAAGCTAGAAAGTTGAAAGTGAACATAGATAAGAGTAAGGCGATGAGGGTATCAAACGATTTAAATAAAGAAAAATTAGATATCACATTGGAGAGAGGGATTATGGAAGAAGTAAATGTTTTCAGATATTTGGGAGTTGACGTGTCAGCGAATGGGTTTATGAAGGATGAGGTTAACCATAGAATTAATGAAGGAAAAAAGGTGAGTTGTGGGTTGAGGTATCTGTGGAGACAAAAAACGTTATCCATGGAGGCAAAGAAGGGAATGTACGAAAGTATAGTGGTACCAACACTCTTATATGGGTGTGAAGCATGGGTTGCAAATGCTGCAGCGAGGAGGCGGCTGGAGGCAGTGGAGATGTCCTGTCTAAGGGCGTGTAAATATTATGCAGAAAATTCGGAATGTGGAAATTAGGAGAAGGTGTGGAGTTACCAAAAGTATTTGTCAGAGGGCTGAAGAGGGGTTGTTGAGGTGGTTTGGTCACTTAGAGAGAATGGATCAAAGTAGAATGACTTGGAGAGTGTATAAATCTGTAGGGGAAGGAAGGCGGGGTAGGGGTTGTCCTAGAAAAGGTTGGAGGGAGGGGGTAAAGGAGGTTTTGTGGGCGAGGGGCTTGGACTTCTAGCAAGCATGTGTGAGCGTGTGAGTGAATGGAGACGAATGGTTTTTGGGACCTGACGAGCTGTTGGAGTGTGAGCAGGGTAACATTTTGTGAAGGGATTCAGGGAAACCAGTTAATTGATTTAGTTGGACTTGAGTCCTGGAAATGGGAAGTACAATGCCTGCACTTTAAAGAAGGGGTCTGGGATAGTGACAACTGGGAGGGACTATTCTCAGCTGTCGTATCTGAGCGCCTCTGCAAAGACAGTGATTATGTATGAGTGTGGTGAAAGTGTTGAATGATGATGAAAGTATTTTCTTTTTGGGGATTTTCTTTCTTTTTGGGTCACCCTGCCTCGGTGGGAGACAGCCGATTTGTTGAAAAAAAAAAAAATGCTAAATCTTTGTCTTTTTTAAAAGGAAGTAAAGCTCACAATATAGTATAACATTTTAGGGAAATGTATAAGAACACTGGATCCATTAGCAGTTTTTTATAACTATAGCATCTTTTAGTAACAATACATAGATAAGAACAATGGATTTAGTTAAACAATAGTACAGTCCAAACGTAGATCCATGTTTGCTCGCGTAGCACTCCAAACGTAGATCTACGTTTTTTTACATGCTTTCTTATCGAGAATATCAAGGTCAGAGTGCAACGCACATAAACGTATATCTACTTTTTTTTTACATGCTTTCTTATGGAGAAAATCAAGGTCAGAGCACTACCTACAAAAACGTAGATCTATGTTTGGACAGTTTAAGGGAGAGAAGGTTTCCAGTAATGCTTACTCTCTGTTAAATACAAATGGAGAGATTGTTTTTCTATGATTGTAACAATAAGACAATTCTGGAAACAATGAACCTTGTCTGTTAAATAAAAAATCAATTAACACAGTGGAGCATAACAATGACAAACTGTTCTAGAAATAATGAACTTTGTAAATTAAAGCAGAAATCAATTTACCCAGCAAACTGTAACAATAAAGAACATTTCTGGAAGCAACGGATTTCCTCCATCGTTGTTGGACTTTGTCCGTACAACAGATTTTGCCCGTTAATCTGAAACTGGCTAAATCGAGGTCTGTTAAATTAAGGTTTTACTTTGTAGATGGATTGATGACAGCAGAGTAAATTGAAGAATTAGAATCTAACCATATTTATCTATTACAGTAGACCGTCATATTACATGGATTTATTTGGCATGTTTTGGTTTCAAAAAACTCAAATTCAGATTTTTATTTCTTTGCATAGTTTACAATGTGTGACTGACATGTTATAAGTAGTTTGTTTCCATGCATAGTTTACAATGTGTAATTACAATATTGATTTGCTAAGTGCAAAGAAAGCCACTATGTATCATGCTGAGGCATTTCGGGCCAACTAAACATAATGCTTTACAGACTACTTAATACTAGACATATATGTATATCATACTTGAATTGAACATTTTTTCTATATATCAACAGAGGTAGTAGTGGTTTAGCAGTAATTAAATTAAGAAGTAGTTAAATAATAAGTTACAGTATTATATTTTAGCACATTATACATAATGAGATTGAGACCATTTTAGTTTTGAAATAATCTCATAAAGTTTGGCAATTTTTGCATTGATGGTGGCGATAATATATAGTGTTTGTGTTGTTACACTATTGAAAAATTGCGGCATAATTTTATACAACACTTCATAAAAGTAACTTAACACGGTTCGATTTGTGGGAGGGGAAAAAATTTGGAGAGTCTCTCGCGGGATATATTCCTAGCTCAGGCCGCTGCCTGACTGTGGGTGAGACCACTGCAGCATGCAGTGCATAACGAGAAAAAAAATCTCCAACCGTGTTTTTGGTTTAAAACAGTGACTTTGCGGTGTACAGTGGTACCTCGACTTACGAGCAGCTCCCAACTCTAACAATTATGTAAGTGTATTTCTGTAAGTGCTTTTGTAAGTGTAATTTTGGGGTCTGAAACAGATTAATCAAATTTACATTATTCCTTAAGGGAACAAATTCGTTTGGTATCGGCACTCAAACAGCTTTTTGAAATGAAATAAGCTCTTAACTCGAGGTACCACTATATTTTTGTAAAGTATTTATGGTTGTATGTATTCTAGTTTTCTTGGTCTCATTTGATAGAAAGGAAGATATATTACAGATATAGAGATGATTTTGATTGGTTTAACAATGAAAAGTACCTTGAAATTGAGCTCAAAGTAGTGGAAATGTTTGATTTTTGCCGATGTTCAAGAGTAAACAAATGACGTCACCATCCAATACATGTCTAACTGGCCAGTCTAATATGCAGTCACGAATGGGTTGACATTATATATATACAATTATTATAATATGCAGTAGTCTGCATAACAGTAAATCTTCTATTTTTTGTGTGAATAAAAATTCAAAATGGAAAGCAAGAGTAATATAAGAGGGGCCTGGAGACATGACAAATGAACAGAGAAAATGTTATTTTAGTGCCAGGAATGTCTGCCTTCGTTTATTCTGGACCTTGTTTTGAAATTGGCATCTTTTGAAATTTGTGTGAAATTGGCCAAATTGTCAATTTCTGACCACTTTATTGGGTAGTTGAAATCGGTAAATCGGCAGTTTCTTTTACTCAATTGATAGAACAGATGGAGTTCTAGTGAAATAGATATGATTTTGGTCGACTGGAACAACAGAATTGGCTGAAAATAGAGCTCAAAGTGGGCGAAATCGCCGATGTGTAAATATCGCTGAGACTGCTAACTTTGCGAGAGTGTAATTTCATAAGTTTTCCATCAAATTTCATACTTTTGGCGTCATTACCATCGGGAAAAGATTCTCTTATTTCATAAGAAAAATAATTTTTTTTTTAAATTCTTCAACACTGAGAACAAGTTTGTGAGCAGGGGTCTCAATAGTGAAAGAGTTAAGCAACAAAAACTACATTATCATTTTTATTTTTGTAAGATCTGGATATCTAAAAAAGTTTTTTTTTTTTTTTGGGGGGGGAGTCCCAGGAACATAACCCCATTTTCCCCATAAGTTATTCAGTTTATATAACACATTTTTATGTAACACGGCATTTTCAGGAACGTAACTACTGTGTGGAAAAATAAACACATAAGCAGTATAATGTGATCCTTTATTGACAACGTTTCGCCCACGCAGTGGGCTTTATCGAGTCACAGACAGATCTGTCTGTGACTCGATAAGCCACTGCGTGGCGAACGTGTCAATAAGGATCACATTATACTGCTTATGTGTTTATTTTTCCATTGTGTCGGTATTTTATACCATTTATTTCGTAACTACTGTGTAATATGAGGGTCTACTGTATTTGTTCAGCCATATATCACAATGATGTGCAGTTATTGATGATATATTTTACTCCATAGCCTATGCCCAGCAAGAAATCTGGCACTCTTGATCAGATAGCACGTTTGGCTCGTCACAGGGCACTAATGGATCGTCGGCCTTCCAACTCTCGCAGTATCAAGCAGACACTTAGCAAGCGCTCTATTCACTCCAAACGCTCCACTGGTAGCTCCTCACATTACAAATCACAAATGAGTAAGTGTACTATGTTATGTGCATTCTCTTTAATGAATAACAACTACACAAATAGACAAAGATTCATGGTACAGTAGTGTAACTGGTAGGGTGACCATACTCACCACTGGGGTCAACGCCCCCACAGCCCGGACTGTGACCAGGCCTCATGGTGGATCAGGGCTACTATTGGCTGAACGCAACCCGAAGTACAAACCACAGGTTGCGTGCAGCCAACAGTAGCTCTGATCCACCATGAGGCCTGGTCACAGACCCGGCCGCGGGGGCGTTGACCCCCGTAACCCTCTCCAAATATACCAACACTCTTATATGGGTGTGAAGCATGGGTTGTAAATGGTGAAGCAAGGAGGCTGGAGGCAGTGGAAATCTTGTCTAAGGGCAATGTGTGGTGTTAATATTATGCAAAGAATTTGTAGTGTGGAAATTAGGAGGAGATGTGGAGTTACTAAAAGTATTTAATTCAGAGGGCTGAAGAGGGATTGTTAAGGTGGTTTGGTCATTTAGAGGAGGATGGAGCAAAATAGGATGACTTGGAGGGTGTATAAATCTGTAGCAGAGGGAAGGAGGGGTAGGGGTCATCCTAGGAAAAGATGGAGGGAGGGGGTAAAAGAGGTTTTTTGTGCAAGGGGCTTGGACATGCAGCATGAATGTGTGAGCATGTTAGATAGGAGTGAATGGAGATGAATGATTTTTGAGACCTGATGAGCTGTTGGAGTGTGAGCAGGGTAATATTTTGTGAAGGGATTCAGGGAAACTGGTTAGCCGGATTTGAGCCCTGGAGGTGGGAAATACAGTGCCTTCACTTTAAAAGAGGGGTTTGGGATATTTGCTGTTTGGAGTGACATCTAAACTGTTGTATTTGAGCGCCTCTGCAAAGACAGTGATTATGTGTGAATAATGGTGAAAGCGTTGAATGATGGTGAAAATGTTTTCCTTTTTTGGGTTACCCTGCCTCGGTGGGAGATGGCCGAAGTGTTGATAAAAAAAAATGTATTTATGTAGATACACTGTATATATATACGTACTGGTAATGATGATAAGGATGTCAATACTTATGGAAAGGCAGTGATTGAATGAATGATGGTGAATGTGGTTTTCTTTGGGTCACTGCCTTAGCAGGAGATGGTTGTTGAGGTAAAAAAAAAATATACATAAATATATGTATATAGTATGTGCAGAATTTGATAATGGTGAAAACTGATGTAACTAGAACAGGTGTTAATTTAATTGTTTCAGGTACAAATGCCCAGATCCCAACAATAGATATTGTGGAGCTGAACACAACTATCAACCACTTATATTGTCTGAACTCCTCTGACACCTATCAAGACTGCTTTGCCAACACAGCCAAAAACTATACCTATGGCCTGCCCATTTCAAGATTCATGCGACACACCAACCTTACATTGCACTTCAGGTAAATGTTTTACGATGCATAATATTATGTACCTCATTACGCTCTTATCTGTTAGCTCTGCAACATTTAGTTATTATTATTAAAGCTTCTCCTCAGTGACGTACTTGTTTACTGACCACTCAGACTTACGACCAGCTCTTCACCCAGTATGCAAACCTAAATAATGTATATTAGAGCTGATTTTCTCTATTCTGTTTATTACACTATACATTACACTACTGTATAAACATTTAAAAATATTCCATAAATGTTATAAATAGTGCAAAAGTGACATTAAAAAAAATCTGAAAATGGTTGACACAAATCCATTACTAGTATAGTATGCTCCTCGCTTAACGACCAATTCACTTACTGACCTACTCTTACGAATGGAACCCCATCATTAAGTGAGAAGAGGCTGTATTTTTATTACAGTATGATCCCCGTATCTGGGGGGATACGTTCCAAGGACCTGCCGTGGATACCGAAACTGCAGATAGTAGCAAACCTTATAGTACAAACTCTCCTCACTTAGCGACATACTCATTTACCGTCAACTTGGACTTACGACTGGCTTTCTGACCAGCATCCAACCCTAAATAATGTATATTAGTGCTAATTTCCTCTATTCTGTTTATTACAATATACAGTACACTGCTTTATAAACATTTAGAAATTTTTTTTTTATTAACACATCGGCCGATTCCCACCAAGGCAGGGTGGCCCGAAAAAGAAAAACTTTCATCATCATTCACTCCATCACTGTCTTGCCAGAAGGGTGCTTTACACTACAGTTATAAAACTGCAACATTAACACCCCTCCTTCAGAGTGCCGGCACTGTACTTCCCATCTCCAGAACTCAAGTCCGGCCTGCCGGTTTCCCTGAATCCCTTCATAAATGTTACTTTGCTCACACTCCAACAGCACGTCAAGTATTAAAAACCATATGCCTCCATTCACTCCTATCAAATACGCTCACACATGCTTGCTGGAAGTCCAAGCCCTCGCACACAAAACTTCCTTTACCCCTCCCTCCAACCTTTCCTAGGCCGACCCCTACCCCGCCTTCCCTCCACTACAGATTTATACACTCTCGAAGTCACTCTGTCTCGTTCCATTCTCTCTACATGTCCAAACCACCTCAACAACCCCTCCTCAGCTCTCTGGACAATCGTTTTGGTAATCCCGCACCTCCTCCTAATTTCCAAACTCCGAATTCTCTGCATTATATTCACACCACACATTGACCTCAGACATGACATCTCCACTGCCTCCAGCCTTCTCCTCGTTGCAACATTCATCACCCATGCTTCACACCCATATAAGAGCGTTGGTATAACTATACTCTCATACATTCCCCTCTTTACTTCCATGGACAAGGTTCTTTGTCTCCACAGACTCCGAAGTGCTCCACTCACCCTTTTCCCCTCATCAATTCTATGATTCACCTCATCCTTCATAGACCCATCCGCCGACATGTCCACTCCCAAATATCTGAATACATTCACCTCCTCCATACTCTCTCCCTCCAATCTGATATCCAATCTTTCGTCACCTATTCTTTTGTTATCCTCATCACCTTACTCTTTCCTATATTCACTTTCAATTTTCTTCTTTTACACACCCTACCAAATTCATCCACCAACCTCTGCAGCTTCTCTTCAGAATCTCCCAAAAGCACAGTGTCATCAGCAAAAGCAACTGTGACAACTCCCACTTTGTATTTGCTTCTTTATCTTTTAGCCCAACACCTCTTGCCAAGACCCTCGCATTCACTTCTCTTACAACCCCATCTATAAATATATTGAACAACCACGGTGACATCACACATCCTTGTCTAAGGCCCACTTTTACTGGGAAATAGTCCCTTCCCTCCTACACACTCTAACCTGAGCCTCACTATCCTCATAAAAACTCTTCACTGCTTTCAGTAACCTTCCTCCTATTCCATACACCTGCAACATCTGCCACATTGCCCCCCTATCTACCCTATCATACGCCTTTTCCAAATCCATAAATGCCACAAAAACAACTTTACCCTTATTCAAATACTGTTCACCTATATGTTTCACTGTAAACACTTGGTCTACACACCCCCTACCTTTCCTAAAGCCCCTTGTTCATCTGCTATCCTGCTTTCTGTTTTACTCTTAATTCTTTCAATAATAACTCTACCATACACTTTACCAGGTACACTCAAAAGACTTATTCCCCTATAATTTTTGCACTCTCTTTTGTCCCCTTTGCCTTTATACAAAGGAACAATACACGCTCTCTGCCAATCCCTAGGTACCTTACCCTCTTCCATACATTTATTAAATAATAGCACCAACCACTCCAAAATTATATCCCCACCTGCTTTTAACATTTCTATCTTTATCCCATCAATCCCAGCTGCCTTACCCCCTTTCATTCTACCCACTGCCTCACGAACTTCCCTACACCCACAACTGGCTCTTCCACACTCCTACAAGATGTTATTCCTCCTTGCCCTACACACGAAATCACAGCTTCCCTGTCTTCATCAACATTTAACAAATCCTCAAAATATTCTCTCCATCTTCCCGATACCTCTAACTCTCCATTTAATAACTCTCCTCTCCTATTTTTAACTGTCAAATCCATTTGTTCTCTAGGCTTCCTCAACTTATTAATCTCATTCCAAAACTTTTTCTTATTTTCAACAAAATTTGCTGATAACATCTCACCCACTCTCTCATCTGCTCTCTTTTACATTGCTTCACCACTCTTTAACCTCTCTTTTCTCTCCATATACTCTTCCCTCCTTGCATCACTTCTACTTTGTAAAACCTCTCATATGCTAACTTTTTCTCCCTTACTACTCTCTTTACATCATCATTCCACCAATCGCTCCTCTTCCCTCCCGCACCCACTCGCCTGTAACCACAAACTTCTGCTGAACACTCTAACACTACATTTTTAAATCTACCCCATACATTTTCGACCCCATTGCCTACACTCTCACTAGCCCATCTATCCTCCAATAGTTGTTTATATCTTACCCTAACTGCCTCCTCTTTTAGTTTATAAACCTTCACCTCTCTTTTACTTACTGATTCTATTTTCCTTGTATCCCATCTACCTTTTACTCCCACTGTAGCTATAACTAAAAAGTGATCTGATATATCTGTAGCCCCTCTATAAACATGTACATCCTGAAGTCTAGAAATATACCAGAAATGTTAGAAATGGTGCAAAGGTGACATTAAAACAATATTAAAGATGGTTGATACAAACCCACTACCATTATACTAGTATGCTCCTCACTTAGTGACGAATTCATTTACCAACGTGGTCTTAGGAATGAAACTCTCTCGTTAAGTGAGGAGAGGCTGTATGTTATTTTTATTTACATTTTTTTTAACACGTTGGTCGTTTCCCACCAAGGCAGGGTGACCCAAAAAGAAAGAAAAAACTTAACTCATTCAACACTTTCACCATCACTCATACATAATCATTGTCTTTGCAGAGTTTAGATGTCCCTCCAAACTGCCAATATCATACCTATTATAAAATTTAATTGATAAATTACACACAATAAGTCGAGAATGATCACTTTTTCACTGGTGGGAAGCACTTCATGACTTCTCTTAGGCTTTGAAAAACTGCCACTATCACTACTATTGCACTATGGTGCCATTATTAAGCAAAATTAAGGCTTATTTTTGGGCCATGGTAAACCGTGGATATGGGGTCGTACTGTATTATTAATTAGTATTATTATTAACATAAAGCACTGAGCACCTGATGGTCATTCAGTTCATCTTATTTTGAAATGTAAGATCCCATGTACATCATATACATAAAAGACAATCAAAACAACTTATGAACACTGTTGCTAGTGTTTCATCAGGTGCTATGCAATGTTGCAATAGGGAGCTAGAGTGGAAAATTCTCAAAGATAAGTAGGCGGTGTAGTCAGCACCCACATGCTTATAGCATGAGTGAGGCATCATTTCATACAGTTAAGAAGAATGAGGAAAAGATACGAGTTTGTGCAGTGAGTAACCCAGATTGTGACCTCCTGAGAAGAATGACAAATATATATACTCCCACCCACACAACTCCATAATGGCCACACACCGGGTTCAATTCCCGGTGGGGCAGAAACATTTCGAAGTGTTTTCTTACATACACATACACACACACACATATACAACAGGCCTAATGTCTAATTGACATGTGCCTAGGACAAAATGGTAACTAACCATCTCAACAAGCAGCCTCCAACTACACAACCTGCCCATATAATTCTTCCCCCATTTCTGCATGCCTACACCTACACCCTTTCCCCATAACCACATTTCCCCACTATCTCAAGACCACACCTTGCTCAGCCCATGCCCTCACCCATACCATTTTCCCATGACCTGACACCTGCACTTTACTTGACTTTTCACTCTTACACACCATCCATGTTACTAATCACTTTGTAGTCACCCATCACCCTCATTACCACCTATGCCACCAACCACATACTGGTCCACCTAGTCACCCATCATCAACATCACCACACACACACACACACTGGGCCACTGACAACCACTCCTGTCACCCACAGATTAAAGGCCACATGACCTCCATCCACATCTTTCAGTTGCACCACTTTCCCACAGCTTCACTTCACCACAGCTTCACCACACCACTTCCCAACAGCTTCACCACATCACTTCCCCACAGCTTCAACCACACCACTGTCCCACAGTTTCAACACACCACTTCCCCACAGCTTCACCACACTACTGTCCCACAGCTTCACCACACTACTGTCCCACAGCTTCAACCATACCACTGTCCCACAGTTTCAACACACCACTTCCCCACAGCTTCACCACACTACTGTCCCACAGCTTCACTACACCACTGTCCCACAGCTTCAACCACACCACTGTCCCACAGCTTCAACACACCACTTCCCCACAGCTTCACCACACTACTGTCCCACAGCTTCACTACACCACTGTCCCACAGCTTCAACACACCACTTCCCCACAGCTTCAACCATACCACTTCCCCACAGCTTCAACCATGCCACTTCCCCACAGCTTCAACACTCCACTTCCCCACAGCTTCAGCCATGCCACTTCCCCACAGCTTCAGCCATGCCACTTCCCCACAGCTTTAACCATGCCACTTCCCCACAGCTTCAACCATGCCACTTCCCCACAGCTTCAACCATGCCACTTCCCCACAGCTTCAACCACACCACTGTCCCACAGCTTCAACCACACCACTGTCCCACAGCTTCAACATCACTTCTCCACAGCTTCATCCATGCCACTGTCCCACAGCTTCAACACCACTTCCCCACAGCTTCAACCATGCCACTGTCCCACAGCTTCAACACACCACTTCCCCACAGCTTCACCCACACCACTTCCCCACAACTTCACCCACACAGCTAGATGCCCACATCTTACCCATGTTTTCATGCCCATCACACCCTAACATGCCATCCACACACCTAGTCAGGTAGCCATGCTCCACTCTTTATTACCACCCACACCAACAACTGCACACTCACCCACCCGGTCACTTATCATCCACACCATCACCCACACTAGGCCACTGACACTGCCACCCACACAGTCACTATTATACCATCTTGTTGCTTTCAACCTTCACCTCCTTTAACACCCCTCCACCACACAGCATCCTCACCTCCCATATACGTATACATGTATATATATATGGGAGGTGTATATATATATACAGTATATATATATATACAGTGGACCCCCTGTGTTCGTCCTGCTCAAAACACGCCCTTTTATGTAAGTGTATTTTTTTAAATGCTTTTATAAGTGTAGTTTTGGGGTCTAAAAGGACTAGTCTACTTTACATTATTTCTTAAGGGAATAAATTCAGTTGTTATGGCACTTGAACAGCATTCTGTTACGAAAAATGGACAAACACCGGGGGTCCACTGTATATATATATAAAGTCTAGTATTTTTTTTTTAACACGTCGGCCGTCTCCCACCGAGGCAGGGTGACCCAAAAAAGAAAATCCCCAAAAGAAAATACTTTCATCATCATTCAACACTTTCACCTCACTTACACATAATCACTGTCTTTGCAGAGGCGCTAAGATACGACAGTTCAGAAAATCCCTCCAAACTGCCAATATCTCAAACCCCTCCTTTAAAGTGCAGGCATTGTACTTCCCATTTCCAGGACTCAAGTCCAACTAAATCAATTAACTGGTTTCCCTGAATCCCTTCACTAAATATTACCTACTCACACTCCAACAGCTCGTCAGGTCCCAAAAACTATTTGTCTCCATTCACTCGCATCAATCTTTTTAGTAATCTATAGAGGAAAAGGGGTTACTAGCCCATTGTTCCTGGAATTTTAGTTGACTTTTACAACACGCATGGCTTACGGAGGAAAGATTCTTATTCCACAACAGACATAGCCCCACTCCACAAAGGGGGCAGTAAAGCAATAGCTAAGAACTACAGACCAATAGCGCTAAAGTCCCATATAAAAATCTTTGAAAGGGTTCTAAGAAGCAAGATGCCACTCATCTAGATACCCATCAATTACACAACCCAGGGCAGCATGGGTTTAGAGCAGGTTGCTCCTGTCTGTCCCAACTACTGGACCACTACGACAAGGTTATGGATGCTCTAGAAGACAAACAGAATGCAGATGTTATATACACAGACTTTGCAAAAGCCTTTGACAAGTGTGACCATGGTGTAATAGCACACAAAATGCGTGATAAAGGAATAACAGGAAAATTTGGTAGATGCATCTATAATTTCCTAACAAGTAGAACTCAAAGAGTAGTAGTCAACAGAATAAAGTCTGAGGCGGCTACAGTGAAAAGCTCTGTTCCACAAGGCACAGTACTCGCCCCCATCCTTTTCCTCATCTTCATATCGGACATAGACAAGGATATGAGCCACAGTGCCGTGTCTTCCTTTGCAGATGACACCTGAATCTGTATGACAAGTGTCCACCGTTGAAGCCACTGCAAGACTCCAAGCAGACATAAACCAAATCTTTAAATAAGAACATAAGAAAGAAGGAACACTGCAGCAGGCCTACTGGCCCATGCGAGGCAGGTCCAAGTCTCCAACAGGCTTAAGCCAATGCCCCGACCTAGCCAGGTCAGGTTACATTCACTTAAGGAAGGAGCACTGCATCTGACCTAGTAGCACAAGCTAGTCAGGACTAACTCACACCCAACCGCACCTACTCATATAATTATCTAGCAGACCACCTGGAGCTCAGTCTCCAGGTAGTCAGGTCACTACCACTTAAGGAATTAGTACAGCAACTGACCTGGTAGTAAAAGCTAGTCAGGTCCAAACTCACACCCACCCACATCCACTCATGTATTTATCTAACTTATTTTTAAAACTACACAACGTCTTAGCATCTATGATGGTACTCGGGAGTTTGTTCCACTCATCCACAACTCTATTACCAAACCAGTGCTTTCCTATATCTTTCCTGAATCTGAACTTTTCCAACTTGAAACCATTGCTGCGAGTCCTATCTTGGCTGGATATTTTCAGCACGCTATTTACATCCCCTTTATTTATTCCTGTTTTCCATTTATACACCTCAATCATATCCTCCCTAATTCTACGCCTTTCTAGAGAGTGCAGATTCAGGGCCCTCAGTCTATCCTCATAGGGAAGATTTCTGATACATGGGATCAACTTTGTCATCCTCCTCTGTACGTTTTCCAGTGCATTTATATCCATTCTGTAATACGGTGACCAGAACTGAGCAGCATAATCTAAATGAGGCCTAACCAAAGATATATAGAGTTGAAGAACAACCTGAGGACTTCTATTATTTATACTTCTTGATATGAAGCCAAGGATTCTGTTAGCTTTATTGCGAACACTTATGCACTGTTGTCTTGGCTTCAGATTACTACTAACCAGAACTCCTAAATCCTTCTCGCAATCACAAGTAATAAGATCTACATTATTCAGTTTATATGTGGCATGGTTATTGTCCTGCACAACATTTAGAACTTTGCATTTGTTTACATTAAACTGCATCTGCCACTTCTCCGACCACTGCATCAGTCTATTCAAATCATCCTGGAGTGCTCTAATGTCCTCATATGGAAAACGTGAGGAAATTAAAATCTCATCGGAGTACAAAACAAATTCCAACCACACAGAGCGAAAAACTAATGTCAAAGACCTGGGAGTGATCATGTCAGAGGATCTCACCTTCAAGGACCATAACACCGTAGCAATCGCATCTGCTAGAAAAATGACAGGATGGATAATGAGAACCTTCAAATCCAGGGATGCCAAGCCCATGCTGCACACTAACTGCACCTTTCAAGGCAGGTGAAATTGCTGACCTAGAAAATGTGCAGAGAACCTTCACGGCACGCATAACTGCGATAAACCACCTCAATTACTGGGAACGCTTGAAGTTCCTAAATCTGTACTCCCTAGAACGCAGGCGGGAGAGATACATTATTATATACACGTGGAAAATTCTCGAGGGATTAGTACCAAACTTGCACACGAGGGTCACTCCCTACGAAAGCAAAAGACTCGGCAGGCGATGTAACATCCCCCCAATGAAAAGCAGGGGTGCCACTAGCATGTTGAGAGACAACACAATAAGTGTCAGGGGCCCAAGACTGTTCAGCTGCCTCCCAGCATACATCAGGGGGATTACCAACAAACCCCTGGGTGTCTTCAAGCATGCACTGGACAGGCACCTAAAGTCGGTACCTGACCAGCCAGGCTGTGGTTCGTACGTTGGACTGCGTGCGGCCAGCAGTAACAGCCTGGTTGATCAGGCTCTGATCCAACATGAGGCCTGGTCACAGACTGGGCCGCAGGGGCATTGACCCCTGGAACTCTCTCCAGGTATACTCCACTTCCCCATGGATATGAAAAGAAAAGCAATAAGAACAAGAACTATTAAGATAAAATCAAGGATAGGTGAGTACAAATAGAGAGCGTGTCTGTCTCGCGCCCAGCAGACGGAGGATCAAACCTCCACAAAGTATTGCGCTGAATAACCCAAATAGGTTTAGCGCTTTATTAATTATATATATATATATATATATATATATAAAGATAAAATCAAAGAAAACTCAGATGAGTGTGTATACAAAACGTGTACATGCATGTGTAGTGTGACCTAAGTGTAAGTAGAAGTACCAAGATGTACCTGAAATCTTGCATGTTTGAGAAAGAAAAAAAGACACCAACAATCCTACCATCATGTAAAACAAATACAGGCTTTCGTTCTACACTCACTTGGCAGGACGGTAGTACCTCCCTGGGTGGTTGCTGTCTACCAACCTACTACGTACCTACATACACTATTATACATGCACTATTCTGTTACAGATACGTAACTTATTTAAAAATTTTAAACAGTTGAGGTGTATAAAGAAATTTGTTTGTTACAGATTCATGGCAGATAATTTTGACAGGCAGCCATCCTTCTGTGCCAACTGCAGCGACAGCATTCCCTCATTTCCATTTGAGCAGTGTTCTGATACTGGCAGTGTTCTTTCCCCTTATGATGTGGTGGAGAGTCATGGTCCCCGTGACCATTATGTTACACTTCTTAATGTTGGAATGTGGCATCAAGTTGCCTACAAGTTCCGTATACCAGTTGTCGAGGGGACTGAGGTTAGTTTCTTTTAATTTTTAGCATTGCCTCTTAACATTTGTCCATAAAGAACAAAAAGTCACAATACCGTGACTGGAACAATACACAAATAACCCGCACATAGGAGAGAGAAGCTTACCATGATGTTTCGGTCCAACTTGGACCATTTACAAAGTCACACTGTGTGACTTTGTAAATGGTCTAAGTTTGACTGAAACGTCGTCATAATCTCTTCTCTCCTGTGTGTGGGTTATTTGTGTATTACTTGTCTTTTTCATTACATCTTTAGTGTGCCTTAAGACCATTGGATATGTTTCCTCACACCTGTTGAGCCTGTTCAACTAGCAGTAAATAGGTACTGAGTGATGGAAAACTGTTGTTTCTTGTCTTCCTGCAGTTGGTAGTACTATACTTTAGATAGGGTTAAGCTTTGAAAGGAGCTGAGGTAGGATAGCAGCTTTTTGACTTGAAATTCAAGTGTAAAAAAACACTTATTGCAAGTGATATAGTGCTGGAAACATTATGGTAGACCATCAGGTGAGCGAGCAAGTGAGTGAGTGTGTGATAGTGTGAGAAAGAAAGAGTGAGAGAGAGAAAGAGAGAGTGAGAGCGAGTGTGTGTATGTGGGGAGGGGCAGAGTGGCACTTAAGTGTGTGTAGTTTACATAGCACTTCATTGTGAATAGCCAAAAGCAACTGTTCATTGCTGTTTCTCTTAAAAACAGAGCTTTCAAAACATTATCTTGTTTTCAGTTATTTGCACACTAAAATCTTTCTAATTATTTCATGTATAAAATCTTTTACCTGAATACCTATACAGAGTAGTTCTGTTGATTAATATATCCTTCATTTTAATGCTGATATGATTATACGTGTACATTATTTGTGCCAAGAACTTTGGCTATAAAGATTAATATAAAATTTTGTATATTTCAGGATCCCTGCAGCTTCACACCAGAGTATGTTGGAGAAAAATATTATGAATTAAACTTTATATTTCATAGAGTCTGTACTGAATAAGGCAAAGAAGTTTATGGTTATCACATATTCTAAATTTATTTTATGCATCAATCATTCATGTTTATTCATAAATACCCAAACCATTTTCATTTCCATGACAATGTATTTTGGCCATACATCACAGTTATAGAAGTATTTTTTCAATTTTACGTCTCTAGTTTGTTTTTGTAAACAGTTCCAGTTTCTTCAAAGCAAATCTTGAGTACCTCATTTAGTGAATTTCATTTTACATATGTGAAAATTAAACCCAATCTTTAAATGTAACTCAAATTGATAATCTGTAGTGGGCAATTAATTGTAGGATGTGGCCTGTTGCAAATACAGACATATCACGGATCTGATTAGGCATAGATTATGATGTACTGTATATGTAAATATTTTGTAAATAGTTTAAATTAATATTACATGCTTCAATTAAAATATTTTTGTTTGTATCTGCTGGATGGTAGGATCATGGCAGGTAAAATAACCAGGTATAAAGTTAACTTTTATAAGCTTACTGATTTTATAACATGATGACAACTTAATGATGTACAAAAGTAATATTTACTATAATATTATAAGAAATGTCTACCATGTTAGAGATCTCTTCATACCATTTGTCAAAAGTTTTTATGGAAATTCTGCCAGTGGTCAGCAAGTTCACAGATGCCAGCCTTTTAAGGTTGTCACATTACCATGCTCAGTCACCTAAAATTTATGTATTTTTATTCCTTACTAATAATCAAAGTGTTTGACAATATACTTAAGCTGTACAGTTAGATTAGCTTACAATATAGTTATACTGCACACATTATCTGTTGTCTCATGTGGGATTCTGTGGTGATTCTTAATAAGGAAAGGTTTCTTCTAACTTAATGATGTGTTTTACACTAGAATTTTTTATTGCAGGTTTTATTTTTATGCCTTGCTTTATGTAGCTCATGAGACAGATAAAAATTATTTTTTTAAATAAGAATAAAAAGTTTATTTATGTTGGAATGGGTATTTTTTCATTTTATTACAGTTCTTGTTTATTGTACAAAATGAGAATGTTTAATATCCCCAGTGTGGCTTAGTAGCTCAGGCTATATGTCCAGTGCAGCTTGGTAGCTCAGGCTATATGATGCCCAGTGTGGCGTGGTAGTTCAGGCTGTATGATGCCCAGTGTGGTTTGGTAGTTCAGGCTACATGATACCATGGTTTGGTGGCTTGAGCTGATCTATCTAGGGTAATTCCTTGGATTCTCTCACTCATTACATTACAGACAATATGAATGCATAGCTTCAAATAGGTTTGTATTTAATGACACTGCCCATCACCTTGCATAATAAAGCAAAAAAAAAAAAATCCTTTTTATTACCCATCACTTTTGTGGTGCTACTTGACTTGTTATTCATTTTACAATTATTATATGTAGTGTGTACCTGTTTCAAGGCATGATGTATCACACTATTGTATTACCTTGCCATCATTCACAAATATCAGCACAGCTTGTCAAATATTTCATGTTTGCAAGTGTAATTGTTATTCTTGGTGGGGCAAAAAGTTACCACAAGTTTTGTTAAGTTTTTTATTTGTTGTCATTGTTTTATGTCATAAAGAGTTCAAGATAATATATGCTAAAGAGTAGGATACAATAGATATACACACTTTGAAATTCAAGTTGTAATTACCTTTATAATACAGTGGTGTTCTAATTAACTCTTCTGTTAAAATACAGTATTCATGATCTCACTTGTTACTTTAGTTAATGCTCAATTTGTATTTTGATTAATTGCTTAAACTTAAGAAATATTAAAGGTAAGGCTGCCTTTCTAGACATTCTTAAACTTTTCTTCCATAGTATTTGAAATTTAGCAGAATTTTTTAAAATTACCTTGAACTCTGACTTCTTCACTTTCTCATGCCAGACAACATTTCTAGCAAAAAAAAAATCTGGATGTTAGGACATGTATAGCTTTGATTAGGTCATGATTTCATGATTGTTAGTGACATAATATGTGATATTTGTAACTTCAGACACACATTCCAAGAGTAATATAAAATGTTATAGACTTAATACTTTCTAGTGTTGTAAATATGGGTTAAGCTTTGTACAGAAGAGTATATGATTGATATTTCATATTTAATAAATGTACTTATGTTATACTATTGTTTTTTTATAAAATCCAAGAAATTTTAGCAGTTTTTCACTTGTAAACACTAAAGGTACCAAAATGCCTTTATATTCTATCTGTTGCAAAAGAATAGATGGCCAACTTTTTCTTGGTAACAGTTTTCATATATACTGTATGAAACCTTATAGTTTACCATATTGCTTTATATAAATTCACTACCCTTATTCTGGTTAATATTCATTGATCAATTTTGTATATATTATCCTGTTTTTTATTTATTAACACATCAGCTGTTTCCCACCAAGGCAGGGTGACCCAAAAAAGAAGAAACACTTTCATCATCATTCACTCTATCACTGTCTTGCCAGAGGCATGCCTACACTACAGTTATAAAACTGCAACATATCAACACCCCTGCTTCACTGTGCAGGTACTGTACTTCCCACTTCCAGGACTCGAGTTTGGCTTGCTGGTTTTCTGTTGTATATTTTCTTGGTTTTTTGCATACTATTCAGGGGATTGTCCAGTGGGAGGGTAATCTGATTGTGATGTCAGCACACTTCTGGGAAGATGGAGATTGAATGAATAATGGTTGAATGGGTCACCCTGCCAGGGCAGGAGATGGCTTTCGAGTTAAAAAAATAATTTAGTTTTTACTGACAATTACTATCACAATAACATTCAATAATTATCATATTTATTACCATTATTATTAGAATCACAGAATTAAATAACCTAACTCTTCCTTATCACTAATTCCTTATTGATATATTATAGTCCATGAATGCTAACTGATCTTGAACTAAATCTCTTTTTTTTTTTTTTTTTTTTCAACACGTTGGCTGTTTCCCACCGAAGCAGGGTGACCCAAAAATAAAAAAAACTTTCATCATCATTCAATACTTTCACCATCACTACAAAATATACATTTGGTCCAACAAAACCATTGTGACATCAATACACTTTCTAAAGTCATTAAATACAAACATAACTTTCATTTTTCTTTCAGAAACCTGGCTAAAACACTAAACTGTACTATAGACACTAGAGTATATCTTACCTGGGCATACAGGCCATGCATAGCTGTAAACCTAATCAAAATTGAGTTGGAACTTCAATCTATTACACTAATGAGATGAAATGTGTTAACTCACCAAGCAGCAGACACAGACTTGGCTAATACATATTGGTACAATTTATAACCAGAAACTTAATTAAGACCTCCCATAAATATTATTAGTTAAGTATGACCTGTTACGAACCTGGCCAGTAGACCACTAATTAGTTTAGTGCTTATCGTAACAGTACATCGGGTGCTAGGAAGTAGCGAAATACTACTTTATCTGAGTAATACAAGGCGAAATGAGATCTTTAAGGTCTTTTGAGGTTTTTATTTAAGAATATACTAAGATTTTCAGAACACTTAGTAAAATAAAATAATATAACCTCCTACTCTTAGGAGGGGTGTACACACTTTAAATAGGCCTTTACTTTCACTCTCATATAAGCACCACAAGTACCTTTATATATACCGTCTTAATATAATAACACACGGAAAGAGGATATATATGACACTTCCTCTAAATTGAAACACTTCACAATGTCAATAAGGAGTTAGAGTTTATCACTAGACTTAAGCGGAGAATCACTGCACTGGAGGTCACTCTGTATTACTGCTTCCAAGTGAGCCACAACTCGCTAGTGAACCATGGTTCCGAAGCCTTAATCTATAGACAGGACTTGAGGAAATAAGAGAGCCTTTGAGGGTATGCTCTTCCTTCCAGAGGCGAGAGCAAACTGAGTGTCTTCTAGGGTATGCTCACCGTACCAGGGGTGAGAGAGAACTGACCTGAGTAGAACCCCTAGGTATGACCTCTACTCTGTATAGGGGGAAGGGGGGAACAAACGAGTCGCTCAGTACTTCACTTTTTAAGTCACCTACCTAAACACATTCACCTACAATACCCAGTCAGAGTCACATAATATAGTCATTTAATATTATAAACTAGAGGAATCTTTAATTTAGCTATTATTAAAGAAATCCTGAGTATAATGTTAAATAAAAACCTGTTTTTAACATTAAACAATGACAGGGCGTAACATATGACCAAAAGTGTACCTCTTAGTGGTTGCCTGAATTTTTTTTCCTCCTAAGTTTCTATTGGTAACTTCAGGACACCTTATCTCATTGACTCAAAATTTTAACACTGGTTTAATGTAACTAGGAAAAGCTTAAGGAAATATTAGCATGTGAATGTATCGTCTGGCCATTTTTATATACACCATTCCCAGATTTGGTTTCCATGTGATAATTTTAAAAAAGCCTCTTTTGATAAACTTCAAACTTTTCAACACTGGTGTATCCTACTTACAAGAAGGCTGGGACTGTCACTGGACTGTGTAGATGCCAATTTTATTTTTAATGAAGGTATAGTATTTTATCCATGAAATAATGTGAATATTCCTTTTCTGAATGGCTTCAAACTTTAAAGGCTGATGCATCTTATGAACAGGATGGCAGGTACAGTCCTGTAACCAGTAAGTTTAGGCTTTGTAAATGTAAATGAAGCATATAAGTTTACCTCTAGAGGGTTTTGGGGGTCAATGCCCCCATGGCATTGAATAATATTTAGATAAAAGTAGGGAAATTTTCATTGCATTTATGGATTTAGAAAAGGCATATGATAGTGTGGATAGGAGAGCAATGTGGCAGATGTTACAAGTGTATGGAATAGGTAGTAAGTTATTAAATGCTGTAAAGAGTTTTTATGAGGATAGTGAGGCTCAGGTTAGGGTGTGTAGGAGAGTGAGTTTACTTTCCAGTAAAAGTAGGCCTTAGACAGGGATGTGTAATGTCACCATGGTTGTTTAACATATTTATAGATGGAGCTGTAAAAGAAGTAAATGATAGGGTGTTGGGGAGAGGGATGGGATTAAATTATAGTTAATCAAATCCAAAATGGGAGTTGACACAGTTACTTTTTGCTGATGGTATTGTGCTTTTGGGAGATTCTTAAGAGGAGTTGCAAAGGTTAGTGGAGGAGTTTGGGAGGGTGTGTAAAAAAAGTTGAAAGTGAACACAGATAAGAGTAAGGTGATGAGGGTATCAAACGAGTTAGGTAAAGAATTGGATATCACATTGGAGGGAGTGAGTATGGAAGAAGTGGATGTGTTTGGATATTTGGGAGTAGATTTGTCAGCAGATGGGTTTATGAAGTATGAAGTTAATCATAGAATTGATGAAGGAAAAAAGGTGAATGGTGCATTGAGGTATCTGTGGAGACTAAAAACGTTATCCATGGAGGCAAAGAAGGGAATGTACGAGAGTATAGTGGTACAAACACTTACATGGGTGTGAAGCATGGGTTGTAAATGTTGCAGTGAGGAGGCAGTGGAGATGTCGTGTCTAAGGGCAATGTGTGGTGTAAATATGCAGAGAATCTGTAGTGTGGAAATTAGGAGGTGTGGAGTTACTAAAAGTATTAGAGGGTTGAAGAGGGGCTGTTGAGGTGGTTTGGTCATTCAGAGAGAATGGAACAAAATGGAATGACTTGGAGAGCGTATAAATATATTGGGGAAGGAAGGCGGGGTAGGGGTCATCCCCGAAAAGGTTGGAGGAAGGGGGGTAAAAAGTTTTGTGGGCGAGGGGCTTGGACTTCCAGCAAGCGTGCGTGAGCATGTTCTATAGGAGTGAATGGAGATGAATGGTTTTTGGGACCTGACGAGCTGCTGGAGTAAAGGGCTTCAGGGAAACTGGTTATTGATTTAGCCGGACTTGAGTCCTGGAAACGGGAAGTACAATGCCTGCACTTTAAAGGAGGGGTTTAGGATATTGGCAGTTTGGAAGGATGTCTAAACTGTTGTATCTGAGCACCTCTGCAAAGACATTGATTATGTATGAGTGATGGTGAAAGTGTTGAATGATGATGAAAGTTTTTTCTTTCTTTTTGGGTCACCCTGCCTCGGTGGGAGACTGATGATGAAAGTTTTTTCTTTCTTTTTGGGTCACCCTGCCTCGGTGGGAGACGGCTGATGTGTTAAAAAAAAAAAATAGTGGACCCCCGGAAATCGAACTCCTCCCAACTCGACCTATTATGTAAGTTTATTATTGTAAGTGCTTTTGTGAGTGTATTTTCGAGGGTCCGAAATGGACTAATCTAATTTACATTATTCCTTATGGGAATAAATTCGTTCGGTAACAGCACTTGAACAGCATTCTGGAATGAAGAATGTTTGATTTCCGGGGGTCCACTGTATTCAAATTTAATAGATGATCAAAGAAACGTTTTAAAAGCCCTGAGGCTTTATATCCTAGAATTACCCAAGAAAACAAAGCAGTGTGATGTATTGAGGGGTCCTTTTGGTTCTCTTCCTTAGGATGCTAGGTGAACTAGTTTTTATTGGTTATGAACTCAATCCCTGTCAGTTTGGATTCAGGTCCAACAAGAGCACAAATGATGCCATTATACACATGCTAGAGTTAATATACACCGCACTTGAGAAGAAAGAGGTCCCACTGGGAATCTTCATTGATCTACGCAAAGCTTTTGATACAGTCGACCATGATTAACTGCTCACAAAATTAGCACACTATGGTATAAGAGGGCACTCACTCAACTACCTCAAGTCATACCTTAGGAACAGAAGCCAATACGTGTACACAAATGGAGTGAACTCTTCCACTCAACAAATTACAGTTGGAGTCCCTCAAGGAAGTGTACTGGGTCCACTCCTATTCCTCATTTACATCAATGACCTACCGAATGCATCACAACTACTCAAACCCATATTATTTGCAGATGACACAACGTATGTCTTCTCTCACCCAAATCCAGTCATACTGGCCAATACTGTTAATGCCGAATTACAGAAAATATCAACATGGATGACGACTAATAAGCTTACTCTCAATACTGACAAGACCTACTTCATACAGTTTGGAAACAGAGCCACAAATGTTCCACTTAACATAATGCTCAATGGTTCACCCATCACAAGACTCATAGTGGGAAAATTCCTAGGAATCCACATTGACAGTAGCCTTAAATTCCAAACACACACACAACAAATTTCCAAGAAAATCTCAGACAGTAGGCATATAATCTAAGATATGCTACTATGTGCCTCAATCAGCTCTCCTTGCACTATATCACTCACTCATCTACCCTTATCTCACCTATGGAATCTGTGCATGGGGATCAACAACATTAAATCACCTTAGACCACTCATAACCCAGCAAAAGGCAGCAGTCAGAATGATAACAAATTCCTGCTCTAGACAGCATACTCCACCAATATTCAAAACTTTAAAACTACTCACCATAAAGAACATTCACACTTATTTTTGTGCCTACTACATACATAGAACTCTACACTCTAATATAAACCCTCCACTCAAAATTCTCCTCACCAACTTTAATAGAACCCATGACCATAACACAAGACAGAGATCACTTTTTGATATACCCCGTGTCCATATCAACCTATGTAAAAATTCTATGCACATAAAGGGCCCCAGAATCTGGAATTCATTACCAGTAAATACTAAAATAACCTTGTCTGAATATCATTTTAAGACACTTCTCAAAAACCACCTACTCACCCTAACCTAAATACTCATACTGTAAATTACTTTCACAAATGCTCAATGTTATTTTCCTTAAGATAATTTCAATTTTTACTATTATATTACCATCCTACTAAACACTTACTACAATGTAATATCATCATATTGTAATTTGAACAATGTAATATCATCATATTGTAATTTGTACAATCTAGTATTTAAATAAAACAAACTCAATCAATTTCTCTAATATTATGTTCATAGTCTATAAGCCATTAAATTAAGCTGCCCTTAATGCCATGGCATGTCAGTGGCTCTCCTTGCACTTCAGTTTATGACTGTAATTACAAAACCTATGTAAACTTGCAATGAAATAAATATTTGAATTTGAATTTGAACTGAACACTGTTTAAATGAGATATACAGTATAGGGACTCAGATGGAAATATTTTTTACTCTATTATCTAAGGTATACATACTTATATTATGTCTCCCTATGCTGGCACTTAGAACATTCAACTAACACCCAGGTATCTATTTCCTGCTAGGTGAACAGTGGCAACAGATGAAAGGAGACTTAACCACATGCAGTTTACCTGGAGAGAGTTCCGGGGGTCAATGCCCCCGCAGCCCAGTCTGTGACCAGGCCTCATTGTGGATCAGGGCCTGACCAACCAGGCTGTTACTGCTGGCCGCACACAGTCCAACGTACGAACCACAGCCTGGCTGGTCAGGTACCGACTTTAGGAGCCTGTCCAGTGCCTGCTTGAAGACAGCCAGGGGTCTATTGGTAATCCCCCCTTATGTATGCTGGGAGGCAGTTAAACAGGCTTGGGGCCCCTGACACTTATTATGTTGTCTCTCAACGTGCTAGTGGCACCCATGCTTTTCATTGGGGGGATGTTGCACCGTCTGCCGAGTCGTGTGCAAGTTTGGTACTAATCCCTCTAGGATTTTCCAAGTGTATATAATAATGTATCTCTCCCGCCTGCATTCTAGGGTGAATAGGTTTAGGAACTTCAAGCGTTCCCAGTAATTGAGGTGGTTTATCGCAGTTATGTGTGCCGTGAAGGTTCTCTGCACATTTTCTAGGTCAGCAATTTCACCTGCCTTGAAAGGTGCAGTTAATGTGCAGCAATATTCCAGCCTAGATAGAACAAGCGACCTGAAAAGTGTCATCATGGGCTTGGCATCACTGGTTTTGAAGGTTCTCATTATCCATCCTGTCATTTTTCTAGCAGATGTGATTGCTACAGTGTTATGGTCCTTAAAGGTGAGATCCTCTGATATGATCACTCCCAGGTCTTTGACATTAGTTTTTTGCTCTATTGTGTGGTTGGAATTTGTTTTATACTCCGATGAAATTTTAATTTCCTCACGTTTTCCATATCGGAGTAATTGAAATTTCTCATCAATGAACTTCATATTGTTTTCTGCAGCCCATTTAAAGATTTGGTTGATGTCTGCTTGGAGTCTTGCAGTGTCTTCAATGGTGGACACTGTCATGCAGATTTGGGTGTCATCTGCAAAGGAAGACACGGCACTGTGGCTTATATCACTGTCTATGTCCGATATGAGGATGAGGAACAGGATGGGAGCGAGTACTGTGCCTTGTGGAACAGAGCTTTTCACCATAGCCGCCTCAGACTTTACTCTGTTTACTACTCTTTGTGTTCTATTTGTTAGGAAATTATAGATCCATTTACCAACTTTTCCTGTTATTCCATTATCACGCATTTTGTGTGCTATTACACCATGGTCACACTTGTCAAAGGCTTTTGTGAAGTCTGTGTATATAATATCTGCATTCTGTTTGTCTTCTAGAGCATCCAGGACCTTGTCGTAGTGGTCCAGTAGTTGGGACAGACAGGAGCAACCTGCTCTAAACCCATGCTGCCCTGGGTTGTGTAACTGATGGGTATCTAGATGAGTGGCGATCTTGCTTCTTAGAGCCCTTTCAAAGATTTTTATGTGAGAGTGGTGAGAGTCGAAAAATTACATAAAGAAAAGGGCAGACAAGAACAGATAAGTGAGCAAACTGGCTAGAAACAAATGTGGGAGAATGAAAAGAGAGGCTGAGAGAGTTTGCGAATGGGTCGATAAGTAAGACACGTGCAACAATTATAGGTATCTTTATTCTGAAATGTTTCCCCCACACAACAAAATGCGTGATAAATGAATAACAGGAAAAGTTGGTAGATGAATCTATAATTTCCTAACAAGTAGAACACAAAGTGTAGTAGTCAACAGAGTAAAGTCTGAGGCGGCTACAGTGAAAAGCTCTGTTCCACAAGGCACAATACTCGCTCCCATCCTGTTCCTCATCCTCATATCGGACATAGACAGGGATATAAGCCACAGTGCCATGTCTTCCTTTGCAGATGACACCCAAATCTGTGTGACAGTGTCCACCGTTGAAGACACTGCAAGACTCCAAGCAGACATAAACCAAATCTTTAAATGGGCTGCAGAAAACAATATGAAGTTCAATGATGAGAAATTTCAATTACTCAGATATGGAAAACGTGAAGAAATTAAAATCTCATCGGAGTACAAAACAAATTCCAACCACACAATAGAGCGAAAACCTAATGTTTAGTGATGCTCAACATGAGTGTCAATGTTTGAGTGTGAGTTTGGCATGCCTAGTATGGCCCAATATGCCTACTGTATTGCTCATTTTTCGTATGTTGTGTTCCGGTCAGTGAAGTGGGGGAGTTTCAGTTGACAGTGGTGTGACTCATCTAGTCACAGGATAGTTTTATCCTATTTCATAACCAGGATGATATTTTTGTATCACTCTGTATATGGTATGGGCTTGTGTACTCCATAGTACATAATAGTTATATTCCATCACACAATAGTTTTACTGCCATATTGTGAATGGTTGTCATGTATTTTCTATTACGCAGTGTGCTGCAGTAAAAATATTTTATAAAAAAAAATGCTCCATAGTTTCCAGGACTTGTTCTGAAACCGTACGCGTATTATTCCTGGTTAGAGTGGCCAGGAGACAGGAACAGGTGGTGTTCGTGGGGCAGTACAAAAAGGGGGGCGGCTGGAAGAAGTCGTCATGGTTTGGCGTTGGTGCTGGAACAAGTGTAGAAACACTACTGGTACAAGTGTAGAAACACTACTGGTACAAGTGTAGAAACACTGCTGGTACAAGTGTAGAAACACTGCTGGTACAAGTGTAGAAACACTGCTGGAACAAGTGTAGAAACACTGCTGGAACAAGTGTAGAAACACTGCTGGAACAAGTGTAGAAACAACTCCTCACCCAGCTGTCTCACCCACCCCTCACCCAGCTGTCTCACCCACCCCTCACAAAGCTGTCTCACCCACCCCTCACCCAGCTGTCTTATATATTTTTATTATATTCTATCACAAATGATGGTTTTAACAGAATATTCCATTAAAAGATGGTTTTTCCTGTTATTTTCCATCATAGAATGGTTTTCCTTGTCATTGCATTTTTTTGTAATGCAAGATAGTTTTCCCTTGAATGTTTTATCACACAGGATGGTTTTGCTCAATACTCCAACCAACAGTAAAGTGTGTCAGACTCAACTGGGAGATGTATGCACCATGTATCCTACCTGGATATATGGTCCATGGACCAGGTATCCTACCTGTACCACCTATATGTAATGTATATCAGCTAACATTATTTTAATTTTGTATTTAAAAATCAATGTATTATAGTTGTGTATCAGTGTAACTGGTTCATTATCAATGTATAATAATCCTAACAGTAATTATAGCAATATTGACAATAACAATAATAAACATAATTTATGTACTATACTAAGCAATGCAGAAAAGTGTTTCAGATATCCCTGTCAGTGATGCCTCTCCCTGCCAGTGATGCCTCTCCTTGCAAGTGATGCCTCTCCCTGCCAGTGATGCCCCTCCCTGCCAGTGATACCTCTCCCTGCCAGTGATGCCTCTCCCTGCCAGTGATGCCTCCCTGCCATAGATGCCTCTCCCTGCCAGTGATGCCTCTCCCTGCCAGTGATGCCTCTCCCTGCCAGTGATGCATCTCCCTGCCAGTGATGCCTCTCCCTGCCAATGATGCCTCCCTGCCAAAGATGCCTCTCCCTACCAGTGATACCTCTCCCAGCCAGTGATGCCTCTCCCTGCCAGTAATGCCTCTTTCTGCCAGTGATGCCTCTCCCAGCCGGTGATGCCTGTTATGTTTCATCAGCAGATGGTTTCCTTCAGTACTCCAACAGGTGAAGAAGTGTGTCGAATTCAACTGTGAGGCGTGAGTATAGTCCATATAATCAACCTTATCACCTATATGCTCAAATACTAGGTAATGTATATGAACCAACTTGAATTATTTTATAATTTAGTTTACTAATGAATGTATCAATGTTATAGGTGCATTATCGATAATCTATAATAATGGTAATAATTACTAATACAAGGTTAACCATAATACAAGTACTATACCTAGCAATGCAATGAAGTGTCAGGTAGACAGCAGTGTGTTCCTGCCTCTGATGCCTCTTCAGCCATCAATTCTTCGTCCAGCCACTGAGGCCTCTGCCTATTGTAAATAACTGATAAGCACTTAAATTTGTTTTAATTCAAACATACTTGGCTAAAATATTGGGTATCCTAAATAACTCATAACAGTATATAATCCATGTTATATATTTTTTTAAACTCACTTTAACTCTGTATAAATAACTCATTGTAATTACCAGATTAAGTACTTCTTTATCCCAGTAACTTGCTTAACTATGACCAAGATCCTGAACTCGTTAGGTGTGTAATCTTTTGACTACTGCTCATAGGGTGGGTATGCGGTGCATAACGTTATTAAACTAACAGCAATGCCTTTTCCAGCCAGTGATCACTCTTCCCACTGGTGAGGACTGTTCCAGCCAGTGATCACTCTTCCTGCTGGTGAGGACTGTTCCAGCCAGTGATCACTCTTCCCACTGGTGAGGACTGTTCCAGCCAGTGATCACTCTTCCCACTGGTGAGGACTGTTCCAGCCAGTGATCACTCTTCCTGCTGGTGAGGACTGTTCCAGCCAGTGATCACTCTTCCCACTGGTGAGGACTGTTCCAGCCAGTGATCACTCTTCCTGCTGGTGAGGACTGTTCCAGCCAGTGATCACTCTTCCCACTGGTGAGGACTGTTCCAGCCAGTGATCACTCTTCCCGCTGGTGAGGACTGTTCCAGCCAGTGATCACTCTTCCTGCTGGTGAGGACTGTTCCAGCCAGTGATCACTCTTCCCACTGGTGAGGACTGTTCCAGCCAGTGATCACTCTTCCCACTGGTGAGGACTGTTCCAGCCAGTGATCACTCTTCCCGCTGGTGAGGACTGTTCCCACCAGCGATTCCCCTCCAACCAGCAATACCTTCTGGTCAGTACCACCTTTTACTACTGTAAATAACACCTAACCACTTAAACGTGTTAAAATTCAACCATACTTTGCTAAAATAATGGGTATTTGAAATAATTCATGACAATATACAAGCTATATTGTGATTTTTATGACATAATTCATGTGTGTATAAACTTGTAATGTTATTTCCAGCAGATTAACTTGCTAAACATTCATTACCACTTACCTGTTTAGCTCTCGCCCAGTTCCTGACCTATTATGTATCTTTAGTCTTTTGACTACAACCCACAGGATGACTGGAGATTGCATGACAAAGCTATTGAACTAACAGTGACATTTCTTCCAGCCAGGGATGCTACCACCAGCCGAAGATGCCTGTGTTCCTAGTTTATGACCGACTCCACTACTACTACCACTACCACTACTACCTCCATTACCCCTCCACCACTTTCTTGTGCCCTCCCCTGTCTGCCTGCCTATAAATACCCCTTCCACCTGTCCTTCGTGTTAGTGTGACTGTGTAAATGGTCCAAGTCGGACCGAAACGTCGTCGTAAGCTCCTCTCCTTTTATATGTGTGGGTTGTGTGTGTATTGTTCCAGTCACGGTATTGTGCCTTTTTTGTTATTCACACAGGATGGTTTTCTTGTTATAATTTACCTAGCAGGATGGTTTCCTTAATACTCCATCCTACAGATGGAGTCTGCCAGATGAGGCTGGCAGACTTCAGTATGGTTCACATAACCTACCGAGGTCACCTATAATATACTATCCTCTAATACAAAATATATTGATCATGTATTAATATTTAATATGTTAGTATAATCATTACTTATACGTATTGATGTAATCTGTATAAAAGGTTGGTCATCAATAGTTTGTCAATAGTTTGTAAAAGTAGTAATAATTGTTGCAATACTAGTACTAACAATACTAAAACTAACAACCATAATAACAAACAAAAATAAGCCGAGTGCAAATGCCTCATCCAGCCAGCGATGCCTTGTTTCTTGCCAGCGATGTCTTGTTTCTTGCCAGCGATGTCTTGTTTCTTGCCAGCGATGTCTTGTTTCTTGCCAGCGATGTCTTGTTTCTTGCCAGCGATGTCTTGTTTCTTGCCAACGATGCTTTGTTTCTTGCCAGCGATGCTTTGTTTCTTGCCAACGATGCTTTGTTTCTTGCCAGCGATGCTTTGTTTCTTGCCAGCGATGCTTTGTTTCTTGCCAACGATGCTTTGTTTCTTGCCAGCGATGTCTTGTTTCTTGCCAACGATGCTTTGTTTCTTGCCAGCGATGCTTTGTTTCTTGCCAGCGATGTCTTGTTTCTTGCCAGCGATGTCTTGTTTCTTGCCAGCGATGTCTTGTTTCTTGCCAACGATGCTTTGTTTCTTGCCAACGATGCTTTGTTTCTTGCCAGCGATGTCTTGTTTCTTGCCAGCGATGTCTTGTTTCTTGCCAACGATGCTTTGTTTCTTGCCAACGATGCTTTGTTTCTTGCCAGCGATGCTTTGTTTCTTGCCAACGATGCTTTGTTTCTTGCCAGGGATGCCTTGTTTCTTGCCAGCGATGCCTTGTTTACCAGCAAAGCCTTGTTTTTACCAGTCCTCGAAGACGTATTGATTTGGTTATCCTGGGTGACTAATCCTCTGGGTTAAAAATCCTAACAAATCTTACCCTATGGGTATTGAAGTCTATCAGCCTGAGCTGAGAGAAAATGTCATTAACATAATTCGGTGGTAAATTGTATTTTATCACAAAAACAATGTTGGTTGATGTGATGAATGTTGAATTCAACAATGAATCAGTGTTTCAACTAATGATACTGTGTTCCACGTAACTGATGCAGCCTAGTGTTCCAGCCAGTGATGCAGCCTACCAGCGTGTGTTCCAGCCAGTGATGCAGCCTAGTGTTCCAGCCAGTGATGCAGCCTAGTGTTCCAGCCAGTGATGCAGCCTAGTGTTCCAGCCAGTGATGCAGCCTAGTGTTCCAGCCAGTGATGCAGCCTAGTGTTCCAGCCAGTGATGCAGCCTAGTGTTCCAGCCAGTGATGCAGCCTAGTGTTCCAGCCAGTGATGCAGCCTAGTGTTCCAGCCAGTGATGCAGCCTAGTGTTCCAGCCAGTGATGCAGCCTAGTGTTCCAGCCAGTGATGCAGCCTAGTGTTCTGCAGTCCAGTGATGCAGCCTAGTGTTCCAGCCAGTGATGCAGCCTAGTGTTCCAGCCAGTGATGCAGCCTAGTGTTCCAGCCAGTGATGCAGCCTAGTGTTCCAGCCAGTGATGCAGCCTAGTGTTCCAGCCAGTGATGCAGCCTAGTGTTCCAGCCAGTGATGCAGCCTGGACCCACAAGTCATCCTTCACTACCCAGAAAACAGAATAAACTTTGGCTATGTTACCTGTTGATCATTCACCCAAACTCAAAACTTCAACTTAAAACAGTATCAGTGTTGAATACTGTCAAGGTTAATAAATGAGACCTATAATACAGTAGAGAGTACAAAATTTACATTAAATATTGATGCTGTTTTGATCAAGTAATGTTGCCCATCAAGGGGATGCCTTGATGCCAGGGAAGGGCTCTTGATTCAAGGAAATGAATAAATTTTCCTCTTGAATCGAACCTGATTCTCCGTTGCCCAGGCTCTTTATAACCCCGGGGTTTAGTGCTACCAAGAAAGTCAGTGCGTCATCGAGGACTGTCTTACTTGTCTTACTTCCACTGTAGTCCTTTAATCTTGCACCCCCCACCCCCTAGGATGCGACAGGAAAAATATTTAAAAATATATATGAAGTATATAAGATGGAGCCAGCACTTCCCTCATGGATGGGGGGGGGATGCATTCATGCTGGTGTAATAATAATAATAATTTATACAAGTACATGTACAAGGTATACAGACCATAGCTGACATCAATGACATACTACTATAGAGAAAGTCCCTTGTTATGTAGAGCATTTCCCGCAAATTAGGTCAATTTTGTCCCCAGGATGCGACCCACACCAGTCGACTAAAACCCAGGTACCTACTTTACTGAAGTTACCCTTCCCTTCCTTGGATCAAACACGATTACATCCAATTACCAAAAGTGCTGCATGATCTCTATACTTTTACTATTTTCGCTAAATATAATAATAAAAAACAATGTGACAGAAGAGGTATGGTATTGTAACTGCTGCTCACATACTTGTTACTTAGCTGCTTCAGTTTTTAAAGTTTAACTTTCTTGGGTTATGGTTAGGTAAGATTTGTCAGGAAACAGGACAAGTGTTTCCTAACGCGAGTCTTAGTTATATGATGACCCACAGCTGTATAACCCCTGTGGTATAGCGCTTCTATTTGATTATAATAATAATAATGATGACCCACAGCTGGAGCTTTTGGTCATCTGACCGAGGCCTTCCGCTTGCTTATCGGTCCACCCCTTTAAAAATTATGGTCATATCTACACCCTGTCACAACTGTAATGAGTTCTTGGTGCAAATTTTAATTGTTGGGTCATACACACACTTACACACACACACACACAGCATCTATCACTGGACAGGCTGCAAGCCTGGTCCAGCAATTGGCTCCTGGAGTTCAACCCCACCAAGTGCAAAGTCATGAAGATTGGGGAAGGGCAAAGAAGACCGCAGACGGAGTACAGCCTAGGGGGCCAGAGACTGCAAACCTCAATCAAGGAAAAAGACCTTGGGGTGAGTATAACACCAGGTACATCTCCTGAGGCGCACATCAACCAAATAACTGCTGCAGCATATGGGCGCCTAGCAAACCTAAGAACAGCATTCCGACATCTTAATAAAGAATCGTTCAGGACCCTGTACACTGTGTACGTTAGGCCCATACTGGAGTATGCAGCACCAGTTTGGAACCCACACCTTGCCAAGCACGTGAAGAAGCTCGAGAAAGTGCAAAGGTTTGCAACAAGACTAGTCCCGGAGCTAAGGGGTATGTCCTACGAGGAGAGGTTAAGGGAAATCGACCTGACGACACTGGAGGACAGGAGAGATAGGGGGGACATGATAACAACATATAAGATACTGAGAGGAATTGACAAAGTGGACAGAGACAGAATGTTCCAGAGATGGGACACAGCAACAAGGGGACACAGTTGGAAGTTGAAGACTCAGATGAATCACAGGGATGTTAGGAAGTATTTCTTCAGTAACAGAGTGGTCGGTAAGTGGAATAGCGTAGGAAATGATGTAGTGGAGGCAGGCTCCATACATAGCTTTAAGAAGAGGTATGATAAAGCTCATGGCGCAGGGAGAGTGACCCAGTAGCGGCATGGTGGCTAGCGCTCTTGCTTCACGCACGGAGGGCCCGGGTTCAATTCCCGGCGGGGCCGAAACATTTCGAAGTGTTTCGTTACACACACACACACACATACAACAGGCCTAGTGTCTAATCGACATGTGCCTAGGACAAAGTGGTAACTAACACACACCCCGGTGGCATGGTGGCAAAAGCTCTCGCTTCACGCACGGAGGGAACGGGTTCAATTCCTGGCGGGGCCGAAACATTTTGAAGTGTTTCCTTGCACACACACACACATAAATACAACAGGCCTAGTGTCGAATCGACATGTGTCCTTGGACAAAATGGTAACTAACACACACACACACAATATATAAACACACACATACACATACACACACACACACACACACACACACACACACACACAAAGACTCAGAGTGCCAGAGAATGGAAAAGGTACAGAAGGCAAAGAACCCAAGCAAACAAGGAGATTAGTCGAAGAGCTAGAAACGAGTATGCACAGGTACGGAGGGAGGCCCAGAAACAGTACGAAAACGACATAGCATCGAAAGTCAAGTCTGACCCGAAACTGATGTACAGCCACATCAGAAGGAAGACAACAGTAAAGGATCAGGTGATAAGGCTGAGGAGGGAAGATGGGGAACTCACAAGTAATGATCAAGAGGTATGTGAGGAGCTCAACTCGAGGTTTAGGGAAGTATTCACAGTGGAGGAAGGGAGGCAGTTGGGTAGACAGGACGGGGTGCATCACCAACAAGGGATGTATCGAGTGCTGGAGGGTATACACACATCTGAGGGGAGGTGAAGCAGTTACTCAGTGACCTTGATACCTCAAAGGCAATGGGTCCGGACAATATCTCACCATGGGTCCTTCGGGAAGGAGCTGAGGTTCTGAGTGTGCCACTTACCAAAATTTTCAACACATCCCTTGAAACTGGGCAGCTACCTGAGATATGGAAAAGGCCAACGTAGTCCCCATCTTTAAAAAGGAGACAGAAAAGAGGCACTAAACTACAGACCGGTGTCACTTACATGTATAGTGTGCAAAGTCTTGGAAAATCATCAGAAAAAGAATGGTGGAGCATCTGGAGCAGAACAGGTTAATCAACGCCAGACAGCACGGTTTCAGGGAAGGCAAATCCTGTGTAACAAACCTCCTGGAGTTCTATGATAAAGTAACAGAGGTAAGGCAAGAGAGAAGGGTGGGTTGACTGCATTTTCTTGGACTGCAGGAAGGCCTTTGACACAGTTCCTCACATGAGATTAGTAAAAAGATGGAAGACCAAGCGTGTATAACAGGAAGGGCACTGGAATGGATCAGGGGAAAACCTCACAGGGAGGCAACAACGGGTCATGGTGCGTGATGAGGTATCACAGTGGGCGCCTGTGACGAGCGGTGTACCGCAGGGGTCAGTCCTAGGACCAGTGCTATTCTTGCTATATGTGAATGACATGACGGATGGGATAGACTCAGAAGTGTCTCTTTTCGCAGATGATGTGAAATTATGAGGAGAATCACATCGGATGAAGACCAAGCAGGACTTCAAAGTGACCTGGACAAGCTTGACATCTGGTCTAGCAACTGGCTCTCGAATTTAACCCCACCAAATGCAAAGTCATGAAGATCGGAGAAGGGCAAAGAAGACCGCTGACAGAGTACAGGCTAGGTGGACAAAGGCTACAAACCTCAACAAAGGAGAAAGACCTTGGGGTGAGTATAACACCAAGCACGTCTCCGGAAGCACACATCAACCAGATAACCGCGGCAGCATATGGGCGACTGGCAAACTTAAGATTAGCGTTCCGTTACCTTAACAAGGAATCGTTCAAGACACTGTATACCGTATACGTCAGGCCCATACTAGAGTATGCAGCACCAGTCTGGAACCCACACCTGGTCAAGCACGTCAAGAAACTAGAGAAAGTGCAAAGGTTTGCGACAAGGTTAGTTCCACAACTCCGGGGTCTGTCTTATGAAGAAAGGCTGAGGGAAATAGGACTAACAACACTGGAGGAAAGAAGGGTCAGAGGAGACATGATAACGACATACAAAATACTGCGGGGAATTGACAAGGTAGATAGTGACAGGTTGTTTCAGAGAGGGAACACAGAAACAAGGGGACACAACTGGAAGCTGAAGACTCAGATGAGTCAAAGGGATGTCAGGAAACATTTCTTCAGCCACAGAGTAGTCAGGAAGTGGAATGGACTAGAGAATGATATAGTGGAGGCAGGAACCATACATAGTTTTAAGACAAGGTATGATAAAGCTCATGGAGCAGGGAGAGCAGAGACCCAGTAGCAGACAGCGAAGAGGCGGGGCCAGGAGCTGAGTCTCGACCCCTGCAACCACAATTAGGTGAGTACAATTAGGTGAGTACATACACGCACGCATATACAACAGGGTCCTTAGAGAGGGAGCAGAGATGTTGAGGGTGCCACTAACAAAAATCTTCAACACATCCATTGAAACTGGGCAACTACCTGAGGTGTGGAAGATGGCAAATGTAGTCCCAATTTTTAAGAAAGGAGACAGACATGAGGCATTAAATTACAGACCTGTGTCACTGATGTGTATAGTACGCAAAGTCATGGAGAAGATCATCAGGAGGAGAGTGGTGGAGCACCTAGAAAGACACAAGCTTATAAACGACAACTAGCACGGTTTCAAGGAAGGAAAATCCTGTCACAAACCTACTGGAGTTTTATGACAAGGTAACAGAAGTAAGACACGAGAGAGAGGGGTGGATAGACTGCATTTTCTTGGACTGCAAGAAGGCGTTCGACACAGTTCCTCAGAAGAGGTTAATGCAAAAGCTAGAGAATCAGGCACACGTAACAGGAAAGGCACTGCAATGGATCAGAGAATATCTGACAGGGAGGCAACAACGAGTCATGATACGTGACGAGGTGTCAGAGTGGGCACCTGTGACAAGTGGGGTTCCACAAGGGTCAGTCCTGGGACCGGTACTGTTTTTGGTATATGTGAATGACTTAACGGAAGGGATAGACTCAGAAGTGTCCCTGTTTGCAGATTATGTGAAGTTAATGAGAAGAATTAAATCAGTCGAGGATCAGGCAAGGCTACAAAGAGACCTGGACAGGCTACAAGCCTGGTCCAGTAACTGGCTCCTTGAATTTAACCCTGCCAAATGTAAAGTCATGAAGATCGGGGAAGGGCAAAGAAGACCGCAGACAGAGTATAGTCTAGGTGGCCAAAGACTGCAAACCTCACTCAAGGAAAAAGATCTTGGGGTGAGTATAATGCCGAGCACATCTCCTGAGGCACACATTAATCAGATAACTGCTGTAGCATACGGGCGGCTGGCAAACCTAAGAATAGCGCTCCAATACCTCACTAAGGAATCGTTCAAGACTCTGTACACCATATACGTCAGGCCCATACTGGAGTATGCAGCACCAGTTTGGAACCCACACCTGGTCAAGCACGTCAAGAAACTAGAGAAAGTGCAAGGTTTGCAACAAGACTAGTCCCAGAGCTAAGGGGATTGTCCTACGAAGAAAGGTTAAGGGAAATCGGCCTGACGACACTAGAGGACAGGAGGGTTAGGGAAGACATGATAACGACATATAAAATACTGCGAGGAATAGATGAGGTGGACGGAGAAAAGATGTTCCAGAGAGGGGACACAGAAACAAGGGGTCACAATTGGAAGTTGAAGACTCCTATGAGTCAAAAGGATGTTAGGAAGTATTTCTTCAGTCATAGAGTTGTCAGGAAGTGGAATAGCCTAGAAAGTGACGTAGTGGAGGCAGTAACCATACATAGTTTTAAGACGAGGTTTGATAAAGCTCATGGAGCAGGGAGAGAGAGGACCTAGTAGCAATCAGTGAAGAGGCGGGGCCAGGAGCTATGAATCGACCCCTGCAACCACAAATAGGTGAGTACTGTGTACGTTAGGCCCATACTGGAGTATGCAGCACCAGTTTGGAACCCACGCCTAGCCAAGCACGTAAAGAAGCTAGAGAAAGTGCAAAGGTTTGCAACAAGACTAGTCCCGGAGCTAAGGGGTATGTCCTAAGAGGAGAGGTTAAGGGAAATCGACCTGACGACACTGGAGGACAGGAGAGATAGGGGGGACATGATAACGACATATAAGATACTGAGAGGAATTGACAAGGTGGACAAAGACAGAATGTTCCAGAGATGGGACACAGTAACAAGGGGACACAGTTGGAAGTTGAAGACTCAGATGAATCAGAGATGTTAGGAAGCATTTCTTCAGTCACAGAGTGGTCGGGAAGTGGAATAGTTTGGGAAGCGATGTAGTAGAGGCAGGTTCCATACATAGCTTTAAGAAGAGGTATGATAAAGCTCATGGCGCAGGAAGAGTGACCCAGTAGCGGCCAGTGAAGAGGCGGGGCCAGGATTTATGACTCGACCCCTGCAATCACAACTAGGTGAGTACAGCTAGGTGCGTACACACATACAACAGGCCTAGTGTCTAATCGACATGTGCCTAGGACAAAATGGTAACTAACACACACACACACACACACTTACCAAAATTTTCAACACATCCCTTGAAACTGGGCAGCTACCTGAGATATGGAAAAAGGCCAACGTAGTCCCCATCTTTAAAAAAGGAGACAGAAAAGAGGCACTAAACTACAGACCGGTGTCACTTACGTGTATAGTGTGCAAAATCTTGGAGAAAATCATCAGAAAAAGAATGGTGGAGCATCTGGAGCAGAACAGGTTAATCAACGCCAGACAGCACGGTTTCAGGGAAGGCAAATCCTGTGTAACAAACCTCCTGGAGTTCTATGATAAAGTAACAGAGGTAAGGCAAGAGAGAGAAGGGTGGGTTGACTGCATTTTCTTGGACTGCAGGAAGGCCTTTGACACAGTTCCTCACATGAGATTAGTAAAAAGATGGAAGACCAAGCGTGTATAACAGGAAGGGCACTGGAATGGATCGAGGAATACCTCACAGGAGGCAACAACGGGTCATGGTGCGTGATGAGGTATCACAGTGGGCGCCTGTGACGAGTGGTGTACCGCAGGGGTCAGTCCTAGGACCAGTGCTATTCTTGCTATATGTGAATGACATGACGGATGGGATAGACTCAGAAGTGTCTCTTTTCGCAGATGATGTGAAATTAATGAGGAGAATCACATCGGATGAAGACCAAGCAGGACTTCAAAGTGACCTGGACAAGCTTGACATCTGGTCTAGCAACTGGCTTCTCGAATTTAACCCCACCAAATGCAAAGTCATGAAGATCGGAGAAGGGCAAAGAAGACCGCTGACAGAGTACAGGCTAGGTGGACAAAGGCTACAAACCTCATCAAAGGAGAAAGACCTTGGGGTGAGTATAACACCAAGCACGTCTCCGGAAGCACACATCAACCAGATAACCGCGGCAGCATATGGGCGACTGGCAAACCTAAGATTAGCGTTCCGTTACCTTAACAAGGAATCGTTCAAGACACTGTATACCGTATACGTCAGGCCCATACTAGAGTATGCAGCACCAGTCTGGAACCCACACCTGGTCAAGCACGTCAAGAAACTAGAGAAAGTGCAAAGGTTTGCGACAAGGTTAGTTCCACAACTCAGGGGTCTGTCTTATGAAGAAAGGTTGAGGGAAATAGGACTAACAACACTGGAGGAAAGAAGGGTCAGAGGAGACATGATAACGACATACAAAATACTGCGGGGAATTGACAAGGTAGATAGTGACAGGTTGTTTCAGAGAGGGAACACAGAAACAAGGGGACACAACTGGAAGCTGAAGACTCAGATGAGTCAAAGGGATGTCAGGAAACATTTCTTCAGCCACAGAGTAGTCAGGAAGTGGAATGGACTAGAGAAAGATATAGTGGAGGCAGGAACCATACATAGTTTTAAGACAAGGTATGATAAAGCTCATGGAGCAGGGAGAGCAGAGACCCAGTAGCAGACAGCGAAGAGGCGGGGCCAGGAGCTGAGTCTCGACCCCTGCAACCACAATTAGGTGAGTACAATTAGGTGAGTACACACACACACGTGGTTAGTTTAGTTTAATATCTTTATTATGCACCCCATACCCATCTTGTGAGTGGTAGTCAAAAGATTACAGAGGTAAATAATGGGTCCAGGGACTGGACCTCAAAGTTTGATAGCTGAGCAAGTTACAAAGGTAATGAACTCAGGTAGATCTGGTCACAAGGGTGAGTGGTGCACTTCGGAGTCTGTGGAGACAAAGAACTTTGTCCCTGGAAGTAAAGAGGGGAATGTATGAGAGTATAGTTATATCAACACTCTTATATGGGTGTGAAGCATGGGTGATGAATGTTGCAACGAGGATAAGGCTGGAGGCAGTGGAGATGTCATGTCTGAGGGTAATGTGTGGTGTGAATATAATGCAGAGAATTCGTAGTTTGGAAATTAGGAGGTGCGGGATTACCAAAACTATTATCCAGAGGGCTGAGGAGGGGTTGTTAAGATGGTTCAGACATGTAGAGAGAATGGAACGAAATAGAATGACTTCGAGAGTGTATAAATTTGTAGTGGAGGGAAGGCGGGGTAGGGGTCGGCCTAGGAAAGGTTGGAGGGAGGGGGTAAAGGAGGTTTTGTGTGCGAGGGGCTTGGACTTCCAGCAATCATGCGTGAGCGTATTTGATAGGAGTGAATGGAGACAAATGGTTTTTAATACTTGACGTGCTGTTAGAGTGTGAGCAAAGTAACATTTATGAAGGGATTCAGGGAAACCGGCAGGCCAGACTTGAGTCCTGGAGATGGGAAGTACAGTGCCGGCACTCTGAAGGAGGGGTATTAATGTTGACAGTGGCCTCAAATTTAAGACACATATACAACAAATTTCCAAGAAAGTCTCCAAGACCGTAGGAATACTATCCAAGATAAGGTACTATGTTCCACAACCAGCTCTCCTTTCCCTTTATCACTCACTCATTTATCCCTATCTCACCTATGGAATCTGTGCATGGGGCTCAACAACAATAAATCACCTCAAACCATTAATAACACAACAAAAAGCTTCAGTTCGAATGATAACAAATTCCCACTCTAGACAACATATTCCACCTATATTCAAAAGTCTAAACTTACTCACCATACAAGACATCCATACTTTTTACAGTGCCTATTACATACATAAAACACTAAACTCAAATATTAACCCGCAACTCAAAATTCTCCTAACAAACCTTAACAGGACACATGAACATAACACAAGGCACAGATCACTCTTCCATGTTCCCCGCGTCCACCTCACACTATGCAAAAACGCAATGCACATCAAAGGCCCAAAAATTTGGAATTTATTACCTATGATTACCAAAGAAACCCGGTCTGTATATCAATTCAAAACTCTGCTAAAAAACTACCTACTCGCCCACTACTTTACATTACCTACAAAGTTATTAAATAACTTTACACTGCCTCAAAATAACATTATTCACTGTGTGTTACTCCCCTAGCCTCAAAACCCCCTACAAAATTGCTCAAAAAAAATAATTTATGAAACATAATCTAGTACAAATGTTGAAACTTATACCTCATAATGTATATGCTATGTTATGTCTTATAATGTATAAACCTGTACCTAATATAAAGAAATCCATCCTCATGTACCCTTGTGCTCCTTGTAACTCATCTAAGGACCATATAAACTGTTATTGCAAAACAAACTATTGATTTAATTTGTTTAATCTGATTTAATTAATTTTATTCAAATTCAAATTAAAATTCTTTATTTCTAGCAATATACAAAGTGGGGTGTACTTATATTATTGTATATTTTATGAAGTAGATATTACAAGATGGCCAATAATATGCCTAGGTATGCCTAGGCTTTTCAGGCAGTCTTATGATAGGTCTTACTCAATAGTGACACAATGATTATACTGATAGTAAGGTTAGGTAATTGTAGTGATTAACTAGGTTTACAAAATTGAGGTATTGAAATTCAAACATTTAAGAATTTAACAATTAGTTTAAGAATTTAAGAATTAGTTTATATATTAATGGTAAAGGTGAAGACAAAAGTACAAAACTATGTTTCAAAAATGTCATGTCTAAACTATGTTCAAATTTCATAGCTTAAATACTCAACTATACTCATATTGTAAACTATTTACAAAAATTCTTACCATTTAGTTTTAAGTTAATTTTAAGTCTGCCCAAAATACCCTGCATATTAGGGGCTTTTGGCATGTACACCTCTTGTAATCTCATAACCCATTGTAATTCTTTGTATCATGTCCAAATAAACTATATTAATATTACTATAACTGTAAAGCATGCCTCTGGCAAGACAGTGATGGAGTGAATGATGATGAAAGTTTTTCTTTTTCGGGCCACCCTGCTTTGGTGGGAATCGGCCGATGTGTTAATAATAGTAATAATAATAATAATAATAATATTTTTTTTAAATATGAAGACGCTTATCATTGTGCACAACATTCGTCCTGAAGTGTTTCATTAATTTTAATGCTTACTAATAGTTATTAAGTATGAACTTTCTACATTGTGCTTAATCTCAGTAAAGACATTAACAAATTTACCTAAATTATTAAACATATATCTTGGCATTTCTTATAATAATAAAGAAATGTAAAGTGGAGAGTGAAGTCGAGGTCGGTGCGAGAAAACGTAGTAGATCAACAAACATGGCGGGTCGTGCTGACACGCTCACTCTCTCCAAGATCTTAACTGACAAATGCAGAGACAAACACTTCACTAAGTCTTCACGTTATCGTTTGTTAGACAGCGTTGATGATGTTATTATTGCGTGGAGCAAGGAAGATGGGTGTCTGCTCTCTCAACTCATTATACCTAACTCTAAAGTACAGGTAGTAGTCTCAGGCGTTAGATCTAATTGGTATGATTGAAGTTTGAAGCTTTTTATTTCCCCATGCTCTTCCCTTCATGTGGGGAAAAGCTCCCTTGACGGTGGTGATGGGCTCTTGATCAAAGGGATAGGTGCTCCCTTGACGGTGGTGAAGGGCTTTTGATCAAAGGGATAGATGCTACCTTCCCCTTTGAATCAAACCTTTTCCTTTTCCAGGCACTATTTTTCCCTATGACTAATAATAGTTCTTTGAAGTAGATAAATGTGCAGTAACACCTACATAATAAAGATATCCAGGTGTTGGTCAGGTACTAACATTAGGTGTGTCCAGCTCCTTGAAGACAGCCAGGGTCTATTGTAATCCCCCCTTATGTATGCTGGGAGGCAGTTGAACAGTCTTGGGCCCCTGACACTTATTGTGTTGTCTTAGCGTACCCCTGGTTTTCATTGGGGGGATGTTGCACCACCTGTCAAATCTTTTGCTTTCGTAGGGAGTGACTTCGGTGTGCAGATTTGGTACTAGACCCCTTTAGGATTTTCCAAGTGAATATTATTGTTTTTTCTCGCCTGCATTAAAGGGAGTACAGGTCGAGGGCCTTCAACCATTTCCAGTAATTTAGATACTTTATGGTACTTATATGTGCAGTAAAGGTTCTCTGTATATTCTCCAGGTCTGCAATTTCATCTGCCTTGAAAGGGGCAGTTAGTGTACAGAAATATTCCAGCCTAGAGAGAACAAACGATTTGAAATAATTTGAAATTTTTTGACGATACCAATACAGTACATTGGACCCCCGAGTTACGAGCATAATTCATTCCAGAATGCTGCTCAAGTGCCATTACCGAACGAATTTACTTCCTTAAGAAATAATGTCACGTAGGTTAGTCTATTTCAGACCCCCAAAAATACAATTGCAACAGCACTTACGAAAATACACTTACATAAATGTTCGAGTTTGGAGATGCACGAAAACCGAGGGACCACTGTACAGTGGACCCCCGAGTTATGAGCACCTCGGAAATCGTACAATTATGTAAGTGTAATATTGTAAGTGCTTATGTAAGTGTATTTTTGTGGGTCTGAAATGGACTAACCTACTTGACATTATTCCTTAAGGGAAATTCGTTCGGTAATGGCACTTGAGCAGCCTTCTGGAATGAATTATGCTCGTAACTCGGGGGTCCAATGTACTGTATTGGTATCGTCAAAAAATTTGGCATTCTCCCATTACTAGACATAGTTCCTCTTCACAATAGGGGCAGCAGAATATTAGCAAAAAAGCTGCAGAATATTAGTTAAAAGTGGCTGACCAGTAGCATTAACATTACACAGTCACAACAAAATAATTTCATCTGTCATAAACAAGTATGTACTATTATCAACCATCCACTCCTCTCTTATTGCTCCGTTAAGTCTCTGGTTTATATGTTTTAAATTTTTTTTACAATACCATTTATTATAATAACAGCACTGTATGACCCTAATGGGTTTAGTGCTTAGTTTTGATTATAATAATATATATAATAACACCTGTTAATATTTGCATTACAGGTACTGTGTATAGCTAGGTATGAATTTGTGAAAATTACTGTACTGTATATTACGGTATACACCTACCATCCTACTTATGACCTGCTTGACATATGACCACTCGTACTTACGACTGTACTGTTTACAGCTTAGCTTAAGTTATTTTTTACTTTTCTGTTCATGCATACAAATTTTTTCATATGTTTTCATGCATACGAATGTTTTGTATGCAAATAAACAACTGTTTGTGTTGTTGGACTTGCATCCGTTTCAACTTACGACCGGTTGGTTGGAACCAAGCTCGGTCGTAAGTCGGATGCTAGGTGTATTACAGTTACTGTACTATATACTGTATTACCTAAATGTATTTTTCTTAAATGACAAAAACTGTACCCTGTACACTATTTTTACAAAATCATATGACTGATTTTTTTTCTTTACAGACTTTAGCACTATCCAGGCCTCCAGTTTGGGAGGTGGAGCATGTACAAATAAACAAAAGTGGGAGTGGTGTTGCACTGATAGGCCGGCGAGGTGTGGCCATTGTTGAGTTGCCTCACCGATCAGGTGATCCTCCTCTTTATGATCGAGGGAGGGACACCATCACATGCAGGTAAATTCACACTATCTGCCCATCTAGTCTTATAATATCTTTTTACCCATTTTGTCTTTAACTATATAGCAATACATGTATTAGTATACACTATATATACATACAGTGGTAGGGATATCTTCAATATAGAGCGTAAATTTTTCTGTTGTCTTGCTCCACCTCTCCTCTCATTCCCTCTACTCTCATCCCCTATCATGACCCTTGTAGATATTGATCAGTTTTGATGGTATTGATATCAGCAAAACATTTGGTATATCATCTGTAGTAAGTATAATATTTGTAACAGGTTTTTATTAATTTTAATTTAGATTGGGTTAATACTTTTTACACAAAGAATATCTTACAGCACACTGGAATTCACTTGGTACTTAAAGATCTTTTCTTTATTTTCTCAGTTATCAGAGAGTGTTTTTATATGTGATTTTTTACAACACAATTTGACAGTTTGGTTTACTGTTAATCTGTAGTCTGATACATATTACTCTTAGGGTAGAGTATGTGGCTGAACGATTCTTCTTGTGTCATCCTAAACTGGAGGTGATGGCTGCTGCCTGGCACCCAGGATCTCTGGAGAATAACCACATAGTTATCCTGGCCTCTGATAATTATCTTCGGTAAAGTGCTGACATCTAAGTTACATTGTTGTTATTGGAGTATGCAAGAGGGTAATAGCCTAGTTATTATGAAAGGTTTTACAAATTCTGATATTGTTACAGTATTCTTGCAATAGCCAGTTAGACTTTGATTTGCAAGAACACTACAAAATCTGGCATCTTTGTTGTCCTTAACTTGTTTAATAAAATTTTAGCATAATTATGAAAATAAAATTTTAACTTATGTAATTATGAAAATTTTGTTTAATACATTATATACCCATACAGCTCCATGGAGAAAGTGGAGAGGAATCTCTTCTCCGTAAGCCATGCATGTTGCAAGATATGACTAAAATGCTGGGATTAAGGGGCTTGTAACTCCTGTATAAATTACTAAATGTTAAAAGAAGATAAACTTTTTCAGGTCACCCTACCTTGGTGGGAATGACCTTTGTTTTAAGAACAATACTTGTACACATACAGTATATTTTTTGTCTTACAGCATTTAATGTTTCAGGATATACAACCTAACTTCAAATGAAATTCCAGAGCAAGCAATATCTCTTGGTTCAGGAAGATTAGGTGTTATTAGCAGCTCCAATTTCACTTGTAGTTCTAATCTTGGAGAAAGTGCTGTGGCATTTGATTTTGGCCTTCCAAATGAACCAGTAAAGTGTCCCTCTGGAAATCCTGTCTCTAATGGAATAATTGAAAATTTGGTGAGTGATAACTTATTTTGATAGCATAATGCTGTTTTTTAGAAACCTATGTAGTGACAGTGACAGTTACAGAAACACTATGTATTCTATTAGCAGAAACTTGTATATTTTTTCGAGGGTAGTACCAGGAAATCTCTCGTAAAAAATTCTGGGTCCATCAATAGGACCCAACCTTGATTCCCAGGTGGGACAAGACTGATGAGCAAGTTTCCTTACACCTGCTGACCCTTCTTGCATAACATTAAAGTAGACAGCTGGGTGTTAATTGACTACTGGATTGTGGGTTACATTCTAGAGAATGATCCCAAATAGGAAAAAAAAATAGTTATCCTGTGTTAATGACCCTAAGAATATTTTTTTATCTTTTTTACTAGGAAAACATGGCCAGAAAAGTTTTGGGTCCATCTACAAAAAATTGAAGTTCACAATAATGAAGTTAGACCAATTATAATCAGTTTGATCTGACTAGAGTTTATATGTATTAATTGATTAAGTTTGAGAGTAATGGTTTCAATTTTGTGTGGGTGTTTATTTTATTCATTTGGCCATAATATTTTCGTCAAAATTGTAAATAAAAATATTGAGAATACAGTGGTACCCCGACTTACGATGGTCCCCAAACACACCCTTTTATGTAAGTTTATTTTTTTAAATGCTTTTGTAAGTGTAATTTTGGGGGTCTAAAAGGACTAGTCTATTTTACATCATTTCTTATGGAGATAAATTCGTTTGGTAATGGCACTTGAACAGCATTCTGGAATGAAAAAATATCGTAAGTCGGGGTACCACTGTATATTTAATTGTTGTATTAAATTTTTTTACTTAGTTACCAATTTCTTCACAATACTGTACATGTGTGTATGTAACAGTAATGACAGGATTTGGAATATGTAGTATCAGACTATCATTGATACTTTATGTATGAAGCTTAAAAGTTAAATTTTGCCTTCATCTCTTGGGTAGAAACCATAGAGGTTGAAGATGTTAGGTTACTAATGAAAATTCACTTGCCTGAAGCCATTGGCTGCAGTGATGAGTGCAATCTTTTTCTAAGTTTCTGACACATTCAGGGCACTCATCAGATGTATTTGTGATCAACATGACAAAATAAGTCTTATAAGCTAGTAAAATGTTAAAAGAGCTTTAGATCATGCTGTCTGTGCACTTATGAAAAGACAGATAATTATAGTGTGAGTGGTAACCGTTACTTTAGGCTTGCATTATTAAAACCCCAAAGGTATGCAGTGTTGCCTTTAGAAATAAGAAGGCTCCAACATATTACTTGTGTTTATTGTTGTTGAAACCTTCATTTTCCTCTCACTTTATCAGACAGATTGTAAGGTAAAAACATTGAGGGACACGTTCAATTTACTCTTAAATTTAAAAAAAAACATTTGCTGAAGATCCATAAAAGAATTCTGTCATTTTGGATATTGCAAATTTTGAGGATTTCATTATATATAATATTTCTACTATCTGTAAAATGATTTACCTATAGGTGAAGGTAAGTTTGAGATTCTGAATGGTATTAATCTTAACCTTTGTATTTGCATGACTTTCAGATTGATCTAGAAAATGGGAAGAGGCAAAAATTCTTGGGACTTCAGTGGCCAGTGTTCATACTGTATGGCAATGGAGAAATCTATTTTGTTATTTCAAACCTCAGCACGACTAGGTACAACTGGACAGTATAATTGTCTTAATTTTTTTAAGATTAAATGCTTTTTCTTTTTATTGCTAGTAATGCTTCAATTTTTTTAAATATTTGTTTTCTCATATTGTGTATATACAATAGTACCCTAATCTATTGATTATTCCTCTTGATAATATTGAATTAATGTGCAAAATTCAAACTTGTTCACTAGCTAATAAAATCTTTCATTGGATTCGAGAGTACTATATAGTTTCATTTTGGTAATTCGTTAATTCTTAAATTTTATTATTTTACCCTATGAGGAAATAGTTAATATTCTTCCTTTATAGTTTGTGGCATATAAGATGAGCAAAATGTGAAGAGCTTGTGACTGGTTACTCCTTTTCTGGAACTTGACTAACTGAAATTACAAAGCAGGAAATATTTTGTTTTGCCAAGGTGAGGGAAAATGACCTTGACTAACAAGTAAAAAAAAATATGTAATATTCATTATTAATTATTTTGAACTTATTGTGTAGACCAGCCTTGCATAGACTGTATGGCCCCCTGAGTATGATGCCAGCTTGTGATGACAACTATGGGTTGGATTCTTGTAGTCTCCTGGTTCTCCAGTCCTCTCCACCAGTGTTAGTTATTGGCACCACAGCTGGCCAGCTTCACCACTGCATAGTGATTGACAGTGATATAAATGAAAATGAATCACTGGTAAGTAAAGCATCTGTAGCATTGTATTGACAGATTTAATTACCTATTTTAGAGTAAGGAAGCTAGCTCAAATTCTTGTTCCTGGCACTTTTGGCCTACTGACATGTTGTAGCCCTGTCATGTCTATTTTTTAACCTCTGTGGCTTGTGTGGGATTCTCTTCCACTGTGTTGTTGTTCAGGTGATTTACCAGTCTTCCATGGAAGTATTTGATATAGCTAGTTCTTTTGGCTCTGTAATTTCCAGCCAAGCACTCTTGTTCTTGTTTCATCCTTGGTAGCGAGCCCATCTTAAGTCTACCCTGCATTTTCCTTGGAATATTTTGTCATGATGTCCTCTTTTGTTCCTCATTTCTCAATAATAAAAAAGGTGTAGCTTTCACATTCTTCAGGATTTATTCAACACAACTAAAGCACCATTCTTGATGCATTTGAGTTTCACATTGTTGTATACTATGTGAGGGATCCACACTGGTGTTGTATACTCAGTCACACACATGAGTCTTTGTCAAGGTTCCCAAATGCCATACATGTTTGAGAGCTTTATCTGTGCTGCTAATTTTATTTTGTTAATGTGCACTTCAGAAAAAGAAATATTGGGTTACTGGTTATTCCAAAGACTTTCTTTAATTTTCTGTGAGCTTTTTCTCATCTAGTTAGTGCTGTTTTCTGTTCTTTTCCTGTCTTCTAGCTTGATAGTTTCGTTTTTTCTTGTTTTACATTCCTAAAGCCTTTTGGTTAATATGTATTAAGAAGGCAGCTATGTAAAGTGAAGGAAGTCCCAAAAACATTTGTCACCTGCTACATTCCTTTTAACACAGGATTTCTAGTGGGAAAATGCATGATGTCCCAAAACCAAAACAGCTATTCATTAAAAGCAGTGTGCTAATACTAGGGATTTCATGGTACCAACACAAAGTTTGTGTATTGTCATTTGATGATCATGACACCCTAATGGTTAATCTGAGAATGGAATACATACGTACTGAAAAATATTTATACTGTACTGGCATTATAGGTAGTAGGTTGGTAGAGAGCCGAGTGAGTGTGTAATGGAAACCTGTAATTGTTTTACACAATGACAGGATTGCTGGTGCCTTTTCCATCTATTTCATTAACAAATAAGATGACAGGTACATCTTGCAACTTCTTACATTTAGTTCATATGACACATGCAGTGTAGGGGTTGTCCTAAAAAAAAAAAAAAGGTTGGAGGGAGGAGGTAAAGAAAGTTGAGCGTAGTTGCTTGGACATGCAACAGGCTTGTGTGAGCATGATAGATAATGAGTGGAAGCAAGCGGTTTTTATGATTTGATATTCTGTTGGAGTGTGAGCAAGGCAAAATTTATGAAAGGGAAACTGGGTTAGCCTGGCTTGTCGTGGAGGTGGGACATACAGTGCCTGCACTGAAAGATGGGATGGGAGGTTGCAGTTTGGAGGGATCTGCACTGTGATGTTGGTGCCCTTGTAGCAAGACTGTGGAAGGGTTTTATTTTTTGTTGGGTCACTACCTTGGTGGGAGACAGCCAGTGTTAATTTTTTGTTATAATGTAAGTTTTTATAATTTTGTTCTGCATTTTGATTCACAGTGAAGAGAGTATCAATAAGTTTTGTTTTCAGTCCAGTGTAGCAACATCAGTAAAGCTTCATGTTTACGAGACTGTTGAGCTGGAATTGTCACTTCTTCCAGATGATGAAAATTTTACTTCGCCTCTCTCACTTCATCCAGATCCCACTACACCCACAAGGTATGCTCAACTTTCACTTTCTAATTCAGGCACATGACATTTCAGACAATTGTTTGTGCAGTTTAAATTTTTTTAAACATGTTGGCCATTACCCACTAGAGGGTCATCAAAAGAAGAGAAACATTTATCATCACTCATTTCCAAGTTGTCTTCCAAGAACACATACATCTTAATTTCAATGATTTGGCTCTCTGGTTAACTGAATGTAATTCCAATGATTTGGCTTTGGTTAACTGAGTGCTTTATAGATGTTACATTGCTCACACTCCAGAGTATATCTGCACTACTTCCAGCTTCTTTTTTTTTTTTAAGGTGTGGGTTCTATAATGGTGTTGCATATTCAAAGATGGGCCTGACATGTATTGGGGGAAAAGGCTAAGTTGAAAATTATTTATTTGCCTAACCAGAAACATTTAACCCTTTGGGGGTCGACAGGCATTCTCGGAAATCTGTTCCTGGGATCGAAAATTTTTTTTTGGGAAAAAAAAAAAATCTTATGGAATGATAGAGAATCTTTTTCCGATCATAACGCCACCAAAATTATGAAATTTGATTGAAAACTAACGGAATTATGCTTTCGCGAAGTTAGCAGTATTGATGACATTTACGCATCGGCGATTTCGCCCATTTTGAGCCCTATTTTCGCCAAATTACAATGTTTCAGTCTACTAAAATTATAGCTATTTTGCTAGAACTCCATTTCTTCTATCGATTGAGTACAAGAAACCGCCTATTTACCAATTTCAACTACCCAAAATAGTGGTCAGAAAATGGCTATTTGGCCAATTTCAAACTATGCCAATTTCAAAATAGGGTCCAGAATAAACAAGGCAGACATTCCTGGCACTAAAATAACATCTTTTCTGTTCATTAGTCATGTCTCCAGGCCCCTCTTACATTACTTTTGCTTTTCATTTTGAATTTTTATTCACAAAAAAATAGAAGATTTACTGTTATGTATACAACTGCATCATTGTATAAATGGTATAAATAATATCAGAGCACTTGTGCATGAATATTAGACTCGCCAGTTGATGTATATTGGACGCATGGTGTGATTTGTTTACTCTTGAACATCGTCAAAAATCTAACATTTTCGCTACTTTGAGCTCAATTTCAAGGTACTTGTCATTTTCAAACCAATCAAAATCATCTCTATTTCTGTAATATATCTTCCATTCTATCAAATGAGACCAAGAAAACGAGAATACATCAATAAATAGCATAAAAAAATAGACTGCAAAGTCGCTGTTTTAAACGAAAAAAACGATCGGAGTTTTTTTTCTCTCATTATGCAGTGTGTGGTGCAGGATTTTTTTTATACTGCGCACACTGACCACATAGACCCATTCTTTCATATGTAGGGCTACCAGCCGTTTCCCACTTAATTTGAGGCCGCTAGAATTTACGCGTACTAGTACGGCACCAACCCCTGCTCGTAAAACGTACTAGTACGGCACCGACCCCCAAAGGGTTAAAATCTGTGAAAGACCTTGGCCTCAGGGATTTGAGAATAAAGAGGTTTGATTGTTCTTTGTTTCCATTATTTTTCTATAACTTTACCCAGTATGACCTCATAAGAACTTGATTCCCTGCTGGAGTGAAACCTTAAAAGTTGCCCATGGTATGAACCCCAGTTTGGTGAGCATTAGACAGGACAGAACAGCATGAAGGTGTCCATTTAACCTAATATTATTTTCATTTGACAGGTACTGGGTGAGTCATGAGGCAGGTGTCCATGGAGTTACTGTTCCATTCATTGAACATCTTCTTCAATACACTGATTTGCCTGATGGTTAGTGTATAGTTTGCTACTTATTTTTTTTTTTTTTTTTTTTTTTATATACATGTCGGCCATCTCCCACCGAGGCAGGGTGACCCAATAAGAAAGAAAATACTTTCATCATCATTCAACACTTTCACCTCACTCACACATAATCATTGTCTTTGCAGAGGCTCTAAGATACGACAATTCAGAAAATCCCTCCAAACCACCAATATCTCAAACCCCTCCTTTAAAGTGCAGGCATTGTACTTCCCATTTCCAGGACTCAGTCCAACTAAATCAATTAACTGGTTTCCCTGAATCCCTTGACTAAATATTACCCTGCTCACACTCCAACAGCTCGTCAGGTACCAAAAACCATTCGTCTCCATTCACTCCTATCTAACACGCTCACACATGCATGCTGAAAGTCCAAGCCCCTTACCCACAAAACCACCTTTACCCCCTCCCTCCAACCTTTTTGAGGACGGCCCCTACCCCGCCTTCCCCTACAGATTTATATGCTCTCTAAGTCATTCTACTTTGATCTATTCTCTCTAAATGACCAAACCACCTCAACAACCCCTCTTCAGCTCTCTGACAAATACTTTTAGTAACTCACACCTCCTAATTTCCACACTCCGAATTTTCTGCATAATATTTACACCACACATTGCCCTTAGACAGGACATCTCCACTGCTTCCAGCCGCCTTTTCACGGCAGCATTTGCAACCCATGCTTCACACCCATATAAGAGTGTTGGTACCACTATACTTTTTTACATTCCCTTCTTTGCCTCCATGGATAACGTTTTTTGTCTCCACAGATACCTCAGTGCACCACTCACCTTTTTTTCTTCATCAATAATATGGTTAACCTCATCCTTCATAAACTCATCCGCTGACAAGTCAACTCCCAAATATCTGAAAACACTCACTTCATCCATAATCCCTTTCTCCAAAGTGATATCCAATATTTCTTTATTTAAATCGTTTGATACCCTCATCACCTTACTCTTATCTATGTTCACTTTCAACTTTCTACTTAGTTATCTAAAATATTAGAGGTAAAGGAGGTCCTAATTTGCAAAAAAAAAAAATCACTAATAGACCAAAGTCAGGTTGAACAAATTTATTGCTGTGAAGGGGTTGGATTTGAGAAGGACATACCTAGCAAGTTCAGTAGGCCTGCTGCAGCATTCTTTCATTGTTGCCAAGGAACTTCTTATTGTCCCACATAGCAACAGGTCATAGTATGGAGGAGCACTGCAACAGGCAGGTCCAAGGAGCTAGCTTCAAAATTCATCACCTGACTTTTCATGTTGCTTCACTTCCTGAATATATTCATTTTCTTCCCATGTGAATCTGTTTGTGATTTGATAAAACCCACTGTGGGTGCAGTGTTGTCAATAAAGGATTGCATTATACTATACGTATTTGTCTTTATCAGTGCATGTTATGTATTTTATTATTTATTCATATTTTCAGATGCAGCATTCTCAGCAAGTGAGTCTCCATGTATTGTGGATCACATACTTTGCACAAGATTGCTCACCCCTGCTGGTCCCATGCCTGTGGTGGGCTTAGTAGCTGGTACTTCTCATATACTCTATGTCATGCTGGCTTCTGGCAGGATCATCTCCATTATTATTCCACCAGCTTTTGTGCAACAAATCATAGAATCTCCGAATACCGATTTTGACCTTGCTGTGTCCCCACTTAGAAAGGTACTAGTTGTAAGGTTATATTTTTTAAATCTTTTATTGTACTGTGTTGTTCATCTATGTGCATACTCAATACTATGTTTTGTAAGGAATTTTTCCTTCATTTAGGAGCATTTTTTAAGTGTAAAGAGTAATGTCATGATGCTAAGTTCCATCTGGGAACTCCTCTTCCTTTAAGGCATGACTTCCTGAAGAACATTCTGAATATCTGTCAGTTTAAAATGTTGAAAACAAAATTAAATAAATAAATTTATACTTTTACAATACAGGAGGGGTGGGGATGTTTCAATTTGGAGAGTCATTTAATTTGTGATTAAACAGTCGCAAATGGGTATTGAATAAATGATGGTGAAATGTTTCCTTTTTTGAGTTGCTCTGCCTTAGTGGGAGATGGTCGCTGTGTTAAATATTAAAGTGCTATCAGCACACTGGACAAGACAGCAATTTAATGTTTCTTGTTACTGCATGTCATTGTCCTGTAAATGACCACCATTCACACTGGTGAGATATTTTTAACAGTTTTTGAATTGTAAAAAAATCTTGGTTAATTTTTACTAAAGGTATTCATACTGTGTGTATATTTTATTTTATGCATGTATAGAAAGTGTTTCTTTCTTTTTTGGGTCATCCTGCCTCGGTGGGATACAGCCAACGTTTAAAAAAAAAAAATCAACCTAAGTATTAGGTTGGTAGACAGTAACCACCCAGGGAGGTACTACCGTCCTACCAATTGAGTGTGAAACGGAAACCAGTAATTGTTTTATATGCTTGTGTCTTTTTTTTCTGTCTCATAAATACTCAGGATACCAAGTATATCTTGCTACTTACACTTAGGTCACACTACATGTGCATTTACACACATATATATACATACCCACCTGGGTTTTCTTCTATTTTCTTAATGGTTCTTGTTCTTCTTTATTTACTCATCTCCATGGGGAAGTAGAAAAGAATTCTTTCTCCGAAAGTCATGCACGTCATAAGAGGTGACTAAAATGCCAGGAGCAAGAGGCTAGTAACCCCTTCTCCTATATAAATTACTTAATTTAAAAAGAACTTTCATTTCTCTTTTTGGGTCACCCTGCCACTGTGTGATGCGGCCAGTTTGTTGAAAAAAAAAAAATAGAGAACTGAAATTGGTTTACTAGAGATTGCTCAAGAACCAATGGTTTTCATATTTACATTTTATTAAGGCTGAATTTGGAAAAAATTGGCCAAAATTCAAAACATGTTCAAGGAAGTATTTTCTGTAGCACTGTCATGAAATGTAGCAACTATAATTCATTGTAGAAACATCTTATGAAAATGAGATTTACACCAAAATATTGCCAGACTTCACAAGTAATTTTTCTCGGTTAATTTTTTACCAAATGCATTCACACTTTATTTTATGTATGTATTAGAGCTCACATTTATTTGGTGGTCATCACACAGATTTAATAGTAGTTGAAAAACCACAAGTGACGAGATGTTCACAGACAGCAACACTCCAAGCTGGTGGTGGGATGAGCTGGCTGGCCACACATTCGTCAACCCATCTCAGTCTATAATTCCATCATCCACCATTTTATGATTATCACTCCATTTTTTATCTTTCCATCACCTTGTCTTGTGTTTGGATATTAACCATGGCATCAAGTGGAATACTAGTAATGCGGGAAGTCTGGGTTAAAAAAAGAGAGAGAGAGAGAGAGAGAGAAAATTGTGTATGAAAGTTATGTGGAGACCTTAACCCTTTCGGGATCGGTGCCGTACTAGTACGTTTTACGAGCAGGGGTTGGTGCCGTACTAGTACGCCCAAATTCTAGCGGCCTCAGTTTAAGCAGAAAACGTCTGGTAGGCATACATATGAAAGAATGGGTCTGTGTGGTCAGTGTGTGCAGTATAAAAAAAATCCTACAGCACACACTGCATAATGAGAAAAAAAAACCTGACCGTTTTTTTCGATTAAAACAGCGAATTTGTAGTCGATTTTCGTATGGTATTTTTTGATGTATTCTCGTTTTCTTGGTCTCATTTGATAGAATGGAAGATATATTACAGGAATGGTGATGATTTTGATTGGTTTGACAATGACAAGTACCTTGAAATTGAGCTCAAAGTAGCGAAAATGTTTGATTTTTGACGATGTTCAAGAGTAAACAAATCACACCATGCGTCCAATACACATCAAGTGGCAAGTCTTATATTCATGCACACGTGCTCTGATATTATTTATATCATTTTTACAATGATGCAGTTGTATACATAACAGTAAATCTTCTATTTTTGTGTGAGAATAAAAATTCAAAATGGAAAGCAAAAGTAATGGAACAGGGGCCTAGAGACGTGGCTAATGAACAGAGAACATGTTATTTTAGTGCCAGAAATGTCTGCCTTGTTTACTCTGGACCCTATTTTGAAATTGGCATCGTTTGAAATTTGTGTGAAATTGGAAAATTGCCATTTTCTGACCACTATTTTGGGTAGATGAAATTGGTAAATAGGCAGTTTCTTGTACTCAATCGATAGAAGAAATGGAGTTCTAGCAAAATAGCTATAATTTTAGGAGACTGAAACATTGGAATTTGTCGAAAATAGGGCTCGAAGTGGGTGAAATCGCCGATGCGTCAGTGTCATAGATACCGCGAAGTTCGCGAAAGCATAATTCCGTTAGTTTTTGATCAAATTTCATAATTTTGGTGGCGTTATGATCGGAAATAGATTCTCTATCATTTCATAAGAAAAAATTAATTTTTTTTTTTTCCAAAAATTTTTCGACCCCCAGGAACACGTTTCCGAGAAGGCCTGTCAACCCCCAAAGGGTTAATATGGAATGACATCTGAATTGTCATATCTGGGCGCCTCTACAAAGACAGTGATTGTGTAAATGATGGTGAAAGTGTTTCTTTTTTTTGGGGTCACCCTGCTTCGGTGGGAGATGGCCGACGTGTTGAAAGATAAGATTTTGTTTGGATTTTTAACCCTGGAGGGTTAACCACCCAGGATAACCCAAGAAAGTTAGTATGTCATCAAGGACTGTTTCTTATTTTCATCTGGGTCCTCAAATGTTGTCCCCCAGGATGTGACCCACACCAGTCGACTAATACTCAGGTACCTACTTGCTTGCTAGGTGAATGGGGACAGCAGGTGTATGGAAACACGCCCAATGTTTCCACCCTTGCTGGGGATCAAACCATGGACACTCAGTGTGTGAGGCAAGAGTGTTGCCTACCAGGCCACGGGATACATGGTAAACTACGTTAAACATAAGCCTTCCCTAGGCCATATATTTACTTAGTAAGTTTTTATTTAGGTTTTGGGTTTGCAACATAAAAATTTCTTACATTGGTTTTGAGGGCACACATGTTATGGCCACATAAATAGGAATTATGTTGATCTAACCAAGGATTGACAAATAAGATCAAACAATGACATTACATTCCAACTGTGTTATATTAACTCACTCTAGTCATTTCCAGAGCAACATGCAATGACATGTACAATTTTGATGAATCAAGAATTTTTAAAGATACGTATTTTTGAGGTGTCAAGTATGCAACCCAGTTTTTCCCATATGTTCTTCATGTTGCATGTTACATTATCACAGGTAGCACCAATTTCAGGCATGTAATTTTCAGGGTGTGTGATGAACTACTATAGTTAATTTATTTTTATCATACTGACTATTGCCCACCAAGGTTGGAAGAACCAGAGAAGGAAACACATTCACCATCAGTCATTCAATAGCTATCTTGCCAAACATGGGTGGATATCCCAATTCAAATGTTGCATTACCTTGCTGCTCATCAATCATATGTTGAGTAGGGAAAATAAAATTCACCTTAGAAAAAATGTACCTGCACTGTACCCACTTGGCATTGAAGGTGAATCTGATGTGCAGTACTTGACTGGTTTAGAAAAAGATAGTACATATTTAAAAAAAAAAAAATCTTAATTTTTTCAATTAGTAGTGTTCTTTTTTTCATAATATTCTGAAAGATCCAGGTATTATAAAATATAGCACTAGAGCAACATTTAAATTGCAGGCAAAATTCTTGTTTTGCAAATAGACATATAATACGTACAATGAAATGCTTAACTCAAAATTCTTAATGCCCTGACAGATTCATTAAAAAAATGTCCTTAATGTTATTTATTTTCATTAGGTCCATTCACAAAACTTTGAAGATCACATTCGGTGTATTTTGCACCGTTTATCATCTCAGCCACTGCTGGCTTCAGGTTCTACCTCCAAAGTTACACCCGACGAGTACCTGAATCTCCTGAACCGTATAACTGCCACCCTTAGAAAAAACTACATGCAACCTCAGCGAGCAGCTAGACTAGACATACACAGAAGGTAGTTTCTTCTGATTAAGGTACTATGTGCCTTTTAAAAAATCCTGTAATAGTCAGTTTGTCTTCAGAATAGCATATCACTAAGTTAATCGTGTTTAAAGATGCCTTAAATCTTATTTTCATTGATTTGCAATTTTTTGGTTTGCATTTTTGCTACAAGACTTCAGCAGACTCATTGATATCTGGAGCCATTTCAGTTTTCTGTTGGCCACATGTTGTTTGTCAGAAATTAAAATTCTTTATAAATTTTCATTATGTTTATATTATGGTGAATGTTTGGTATACGTAAATGATTATTTAAAGCTGTCTAGCAAGAAATAACCACACCCTCTTGTAAATAAAAATAAATCATTAAGGAACATAAATGAGATGCTTCCCTGTGCTTTATGACATATATCTGCATATGATTAACTACATTATTTTGTAGTGTGAAATGAATCCTAGGAGAGTACAAATGTTTACTCACTGGAAAATACAAGTGTGAGTGTATCCATCTTTATTTAATGTTGGAAACTTGCTAATGTTTATGAATTTAAAACAGCAACTGTGTTTTAGTTTGTATTTACCAACAAATCTTATGAATAAACACAATTCATGTGGTGACTTAATTAGATGACTTAAGCATAGAAATTTAAATGGGAACAACCTGCACCGAGTGTATCAGCTAAGTCACAAAGGGCCCATCGTACATCAACCGGTAGCCAGTTATAAAATGGTTCACATGTATATCATTAATTTCAAAAACTATTTACAGGTCAGATATATTAAATGAACAGAAGCAAAGATTGCAAGCAGAAGTAGATGATTTGCAAGCAAGAAAGAAATCATTAACAGAAAAAGCTCACGAATTAGCAGAGAAGTATGAAGAAGCAAATGATAAGAAGAGTCAGTTAGTTGAGAGGTAAGATGAGATTCATGTACTTCCCTTTCAGGTCCTTACATTATTGTCTTGCATCATACTTGAATATTTTACTAAGTATTTTTATTATGGTGGTGGATATTGTGAATGGTGTCAATGGGGCAAAGGAGAAATGGAAGTCAGTGATTAAAAAGGATTATAGATAAAGAAGAAAATGCTTAGAAGCTATAGCAGTTTAGGATTTTCTGGTCATAGAAGAAAACCAGGGGGGCATTGAATATTGCTTCACCTGTAATTATTATTTAGTGGAGCCAAGGCCCACTTAATCTAGTACAGTGGACCCTCGGTTAACGAATACCCCGGAAATCGTGCAATTATGTAAGTATAATTTTGTAAGTTCTTGTGGAAGTGTATTTTTGGGGGTCTGAAATAGACTAACCTACGTGAAATTTTTCCTTAAGGGAGTAAATTCGTTCGGTAATGGCACTTGAGCAGACTTCAGGAGTGAAGTTTTTACGAAACTCGGGGGTCCACTGTATCTCAATTTGTAAAAACTTCTATCTAATCATCTTCCTCTCTCCAGCTAGAACATGCTGTGATAAGCTTACCTTTTGCAATTTCTGTCATTAACCCTTAAACTGTCCAAACATAGAGAAATGTTATAAATGGTGCAAAGGTGACATTAAAATAATATCAAAGATGATTGATACAAATCCACTACCATTATAGTATGCTCCTCACTTAGCAACGATTTCATTTACTAACGTGGTCTTAGGAACGGAAGTCCGTCGTTAAGTGAGGAGAGGCTGTATTGTGTTGAAAGGTAGGTGCTTGAATCATCCAGCAGGCATGTGTGAGTGTTGAATTTCAGTGAAGAATGAATGGAGATGAGTGATAAAAAGTGATTAGAGCTGCTTGTAGAGGGTCAGCAAGGTAATATTTGAGAAGGAATTCAGGGAAACTAGCTAACTGGATTTGTTTTGAAGGTTGGCAAGTGGAGTGCCTGCACTTTTAAAGGGGTGGGGTGGGGATCCTATCATTTGGTGAATTAGCATTGGGTTATGATGACTGCCCTTCCAGAGGTAGTGAAAAAATGGTGGTGGTAACTGATGGCAAGTGTAAATTTTATTTCTTCAGAATCATAAAGGATGCTGGACATCAGTTTATCAATAGAAAGCAGTGACTGTGCAGTTACGGTAGTCTGTATCTTTCCAGATTAGAAAGAGTGTTGAGTCAAGTGATGCGAGCTTTACCAGTGCTGTCAACAGGAGAGAAGAACATGATGCGTGAGTTGGAGTCCATGCAGAGCCATACTTCCAGCTTATTGAACCAATTAGCTCAAATTAAGGCTAAGGATAAATGGCAAATCAGTCAGGTGAGCCTTAGTATAAACAATTTACTTAACTAGTTGTTATATTTTACATAATTATTAAAATGTGCATTGTAGGATTCTTTTTTTTCAGTGACAAGTGTTCTTAACATTCATGCAGAGGCTTCCTGTTTTATTATTTTATTGTTCTACTATTTATTGCTTCTTCAGATGGAGAAATATCAGAATACAGAAACTGTTAAAAACCAGCGAGCATCATGTGTATCTGAAAGTCAGCTTAAAGCTCTCAAACAGGCTTTGACAAATGAGTAAGTGTGACTATTATTATTATTATTATTATTTTATTATTTTTGTCATTATATTGACTACATTAGGCCCCTGTTTTTTCCAAATGGGTTTTTATGTACTTAATTTTGTTTGGCCCCTATGCTGTACACTTTTATTATCTTCATTATAATTTTTGCATTTAGCAATCTAAAAAATCATACCTGCGAGTAGAGGGAGTTAATTAGTATCACAAGTATATATAAATACATATATTGTAAATACGTATGAAGTTCATTATTGAAATACTGTACTGATGTAGAATTTATTTTGGTAATTATTTCAGGGGTGAGAAGTTGTCGAGTCTGCTGGAGAGAGTGAACCAGGTTAAGCACGATCTTCAGTTATGATGAGGGTTACAAGAATAGTAGAGTCTAGTTACTGCTGAAGGATAATTGTAACAAATGATGTGTTCGATTTGTAACATTTCAGAAATTATCATGCCCAGTGGAATGAGTTTCAGTGATATAGTTATATATATTCCTTTTATTAAAATAGTAGTAAAGTAGGTTTTGTATTGTGAAGCTCATAAGCATTCGAATACTCATTTGGTAATTCATCCTGAGTGTTTCCAAATTAAAGTAAATAGCAAACTGTAAAATATTTTTTAGTCATGCTCAGAGTTACATTTTGAAGTTCAAGAAAGTAAAAGACATTTTAATAAAACTAACCTTTTATATATTTTTTATGTTTTAACACATGATTTTATTGATGTTTATATACCATGCTGGAAATTCATTTTTCTTCCTTGGATGACTCTTCATTTATATCTTTTTAAGGCCAACTAAGGCTTGAATGCATTTTTTCTGGATTGGTTGTGTATATAATAACAGTTTAACAGTATTACCTTATTGCAATATTACTGAAGTAAACAATAATTGCAGGTTTAATATTATTGCAGGTTTTTTCCTCCCCCTTCTTATTTTTAAAGTGATCCTAATGTTTAATATGTTAATGTGTTTATTTTAGGTGTGAAAGTTTCTGTTGCTGCTATTTTCAGCAACAGTTTACCCAAAATAACCTTCAGAAATGGTCTTTAAACCCTTAAACTGTCCAAACATAGATCTACGTTGTTATCGCTAGCACTTCAAACATAGATCGTTTTATTTTTCTTGCCTTCAGATTTGGCACGATTGGCATGAGATGCCTGGTTAGTATAGAATGGGTCTTAACACTTGGTGTGCACAGTATTAAAAAAATCTGGGACCACTTAGTACCTTGCGGGAGCACCAGTTCAATTGAGCGCCAGCTAGAGCAAACCGTGGCAAACACCAGGGATTCACTGATGCCATGTCGTATTAACACTTCCCTTTTAAGAGGAAAGTGATGTTGACACCTAGTTTAGTGACTGAGATGGATGTGCCCACAAGTGGCTGAGGAAATTTCAGTTTTCGCGCACTTTTCTTTTTGTGGAAATATTGGCTCCATTTTCGCCGATTGGCTCCGTTTTCATTGATGGTACGGAACCTGTCCAGTGCCCAGCGCACATACAAAGCCCCAACGCCTGCCTCCCACGCACATGCTCAGGCAGTGTAGCATTGTTTCTGGTTGAGTGAACATTATCCTGCGAGTTCATACAAAACATTTCTTAACAATCCATTGTTTTTGGCCCTTGATTATTGTGTGTGACTACTAAATAAGCCACCATGGGCCCAAAGAAAGCTCCTAGTGCCAGTCCTTTGGTAAAGAAAGTGAGGAACACCGTAGAACTGAAGAAAGAAATAATAGAAAAATATGATAGTGGCGTACGTATTGCCGAGCTCGGCAGGATATACAATAAGGCCCCATCAACCATCAGTTCCATTGTGGCGAAGAGAAAAGAAATCACTGATGCTGATGTTGCGAAAGGGGTGAATTCGGTAACGAAACAGACCACAAACAATTGAAAATAGTATGGAGAAATTGTTTTTGGTGTGGATAAACGAAAAACAGCTAGCGGGTGATAGTGTTGTGCAATCCATCATATGTGAAAAAGCAAGAATGCATTTTTTCTGGATTGGTTGTGTATATAATAACAGTTTAACAGTATTACCTTATTGCAATATTACTGAAGTAAACAATAATTGCAGGTTTAATATTATTGCAGGTTTTTTCCTCCCCCTTCTTATTTTTAAAGTGATCCTAATGTTTAATATGTTAATGTGTTTATTTTAGGTGTGAAAGTTTCTGTTGCTGCTATTTTCAGCAACAGTTTACCCAAAATAACCAAGAAAATGCCTGGAACCAGTGCTGATGTGAGTGATTTTAAGGCCAGCAAAGACTGGTTTGAAAAATTCAAGAAGCAAAGTGGCATACACAGTGTTGTAAGGCATGGTGAGGGTGCCAGTTCAGACAAACATGCAGCTGAAAAATTTGTGCGCAAATTCAAAGAATATGTACAGGCTGAAAATTTCAAACCCGAACAAGTGTTTAATTGTGACGAAACAGGCCTGTTTTGGAAGAAAATGCCAAGGAGGACCTATATCACGCAGGAGGAAAAGGCACTGCCAGGACACAAGCCTATGAAAGACAGGCTAACTCTTATGTTGTGTAGTAATGCTAGTGGGGATTTCAAAGTGAAGCCTTTACTTGTGTATCACTCTGAAAATCCCAGAGTGTTCAAGAAAAACAGTGTTGTCAAGAGTAAATTGTGTGTGATGTGGAAGGCTAACAGTAAGGCATGGGTCATGAGGGAAATTTTCCTGGAATGGTTTAATCAAGTGTTTGGACCGAGTGTGAAGAACTACCTCCTGGAAAAGAAATTGGGACTCGAGTGCCTCCTGGTACTGGACAATGCTCCTGCTCATCCTCCAGACAGGAAGACCAATTGTCTAAGGAATTCAGTTTTGTAACAGTGAAGTTCTTGCCTCCTAACACCACTCCTCTCATCCAGCCCATGGACCAGCAGATCACTGCAAACTTCAAAAATCTGTACACCAAAGCAATGTTTCAAAGGTGCTTTGATGTGACCTCAGACACTGCATTGACCCTAAGAGTTCTGAAGGGATCACTTCAATATCTTCAATTGCATAGGCCTTATAGATAAGGCTTGGCAGGGAGTGACTTCCAGGACGATGAACTCTGCTTGGAGAAAGTTGTGGCCAGAGTGTGTCCAAGAGAGGGATTTTGAAGGGTTTGGGGCTGACCCTGAGGAGCTTATGGAAGTTGTGGAAAGTATTGTGGCATTGGGGAATTCCATGGGGTTGGATATGAGTGGCGAGGATGTGGAAGAGTTGGTGGAGGACCACAATGAAGATCTAACCACTGAAGAGCTGCAAGAGCTTGAGGTGCAACACCATCAAACCAGAACTCAGGAAATTGCTTCAATGAAGGAGAAAGAGAGATGTAAGGTGCCTTCTTCAAAGATTAAGGACATTTGTGCAATGTGGACAATGATGCATTCGTTTGTGGAGGAACATCACCCTGACAAAGATGTTGCAATCCGTCTCGGCAACATGTAGAATGACAATCTCTTGTTCCATTTTAGGGACATTTTAAAGAGACGCCAGCACCAGAGCTCTCTGGACAGATATTTAGTGCCACAGGTGTGCAGTGACTCTCAAGCTGGTCCTAGTGGCAGTAAAAGACAAAAAAGGGAAGTGACCTCAGATGAGGACTTGGTACCTACAGTCCTTATGGAGGGGGATTTCCCTTCCAAAGACGACCAAAACGCATATGTGATTTACACAGATTTTGCAAAGGCGTTTGACAAATGCGATCATGGAGTGATAGCTCACAAAATGAGGGCCATAGGCATTACGGGGAAGGTAGGCAGATGGATTTTTGAGTTCCTAACACACAGAACACAAAAAGTAGTAGTGAACAGGGCAAGATCCAGCATCAGCGAGGTCAAAAGCTCAGTGCCCCAAGGCACTGTCCTGGTACCTCTGCTGTTTCTCATCCTCATAGCAGACATAAATAAAAACACCCAGCACACTTTTATATCATTATTTGCAGATGACACTAAAATATGCATGAAAGTCACTACGGTAGAGAACACTGAAAAATTACAGGACATAAGCAGGGTCTTCCAGTGGGCAGTGGAGAACAACATGACGTTCAATGGTGATAAGTTTCAGCTGCTTAGGTATGGAAAAAATGAACTCAAAAGGAACACTATATACAAAACGCAAGAGGGTCACCACATAGAACGAAAGGAACACGTAAAGAACTTGCGAATAATTATGTCTGCTGATCTGTCTTTTAAAGACCATAACAAGACAAAGATCACAACAGCCAGGAAGATGACGGGGTGGGTATTGAGAACTTTCAAAACAAGGAAAATAATGCCGATGGTGACACTCTTCAAATTGCTAGTGCTCCCTCACTTAGAATACTGTTCTGTGCTGATGGCCCCATTCATGGCAGGAGAAATATCAGAGCTGGAACAAATTCAGAGATCGTTTACGGCTCACATTGAGCCATTGAAACATCTAAATTATTGAACATGTACTCATTGGAGCGGAGGAGAGAGAGATACATGATAATATATACAGTGGTACCTCGCGTTACGATGGTCCCCAAAATCGCCCTTTTATGTAAGTTTATTTTTTTAAATGCTTTTGTAGGTATATTTTTGGGGGTGTAAAAGGACTAGTCTATTTTACATTATTCCTTATGGGGATAAATTCGTTTGGTAATGGCACTTGAACAGCATTCTCGAACGAAAAAATATCGTAACTCGAGGTACCACTGTACTTGGAAAGTACTTGAGGGCCTGGTCCCAAATCTGCACACTGCCATAACAACATACTGGAGTGAGAGTTATGGGTGAAAGTGTAAAATAAATCCAGTGAGGAGCAGGGGTGCAGTGGGGACAATACGGGAGCACTGTATTAACATCCGGGGTCCCAGACTATTCAACATCTTACCAGAAGATATCCGAAACACGGCTGGAACCAGTGTAGAAGCCTTCAAGAGGAAACTGACAAGTATCTTCATCGGGTGCCAGATCAACCAGGCTGTGATGGATATGTGGGGCAGCGGGCCTCCAGCAGCAACAGCCTGGTTGACCAGGCAAGCACCAGACGAGCCTGGCCCATGGCCGGGCTCAGAGAGTAGATAAACTCTCGAAACTCTTCAAAGGTATATCAAAGGTAACGGTATCCCCTCCTTCCTCTCTTCCATCCAGCAACATCAGTCTTCAATAAAGGTAAGTGTCAAGTTGAATGTTCATTCTTTTGTGCATGTAAATCTATCTTTAAGGGCCCCCCAATTTTTTTTTTTAATACTTCTGGGTGTCTGGAACGGATTTATTGAATTTACATTATTTCTTATGATGAAAATGGTTTCAGTTTTCGTCGATTTCACTTTTAGCCGATCCCTCTGGAACAGATTAAACATGAAAACGGAGGGTCCACTGTACGTGTTCGGCAGGCTGGCTGTCTGTATCTCCCTTTGTCTATCTCTCTCTGTGTCAGTCTCTGTCTCTATCTCACAGGTACACATAAATACAGTTATCATACATAGTGTAAATTACCTAGGATAATCCAAAAAAATGCAGACAAACTGCTATACTGTGCTTGTAGATATAAGGCATAATAAGCATGACTGGCAAGTAATACATATTTTCACTTGGTCAGGAATCAGACGACTCTGCATCGTGTATAATACCTGTTGGTTCATGAGCGGCTCTCTGAGACAGAGACAAGCACAGACACACACAGGCAGACAGAAAGACAGATAAACAGAGACAGCTAGATAAACAGACAGACATGTTTATGTGTAACAGTGAAAACAAATAAAGCCAAAGTTCCCTGGAGCAGTGCAAGATCCTCAAGTGTCACTCCTCTGCTGCACTGTCAGCAGTGGAGTGACACTCGTCTTACACTGTGCTTCAAGTAGTTTCATGTGGGACCTATAAATACTTTGTATATATTTCTAGACAATAGTATGTGACCAATGAAGGGGGAGCCCTAAACCCGTAGGATTATGCAACGCCTGTGGGAGGGATGTGGAAGGTATTTAGGCTTAATTCAGGGAACTGGAGCACAGATCCAATTCCCTGGATCAAGAGCCCCTCACCAACGTCTAGGAACCTTCCTTGAGGGGTACCCAAGGCAGGTGAAAATGTTCACCTGTCAGTGTGTTTGTGACTATTTTAGTACTATTTCAGTACCTAATATTAGTGTCAGAACAAAGATTGGCTATAATTTTAATTATCAGAAATTGTAACTCTTTCAACATAAAAATTATATAAATTAAAATAAAAACAAGAAAAAAAAAGGTATATCAGCAACACTTCTGCAAGCGGCAGGACTCCACGTTGCCGTCAGGTGAGCATCCAGCACCAGCTTCGTGGCCTTATATCTTAGCAAGTACTGACCCTAAAAGTTTTTTTTTATTTGGTCTTATTACACAGAAAATTGTCCTTTTTTTTTTTTTTTTTCTAAATACAGTGGACCCCCGAGTTACGAACACCCCGGAAATCGTACAGTTATGTAAGGATAATATTGTAAGTGCTTTTGTAAGTGTATTTTTGGGGGTCTGAAATGGACTAACCTACTTGACATTATTTCTTAAGAGAGTAAATTCGTTCGGTAATGGCACTTGAGCAGGCTTCTGGAATGAATTTTGTTCGTAACTCGGGGGTCCACTGTATTCGGAGCGCTGGCAGTGAAAACATAAATCTACATTTGGACAGTTTAAGGGTTAAACAGTGTTGTAGTTTGATCAGGGAAAGAGAGAGGAAATAAGAGAGAAATAATGAGCAAGAGTGTCGCACCAAGTTTTCAGACAAAGATTAAAATAATGTGATTAGCGGCAGGGGTTGCGCCAGAATTTCTATACTGTGAAGGCTTAGGAGTGATTATCTGAGTGGAAGAGGGAGAGCTAGGAGACTGTTTTAAAGCTGCTTTATTATTATTATTACTTTTTATTTGAAGGGCTGAAGCCTTCCCTTGGTGCACCTACCAGGGAGAGAGGAGAAAGTAATAGCAACATGAACTTTTAGCATTGAGATTTACTAAACATTAAAACACGAAAACAAAAATAACAGTTTGATTAAATGCTGATGTAGAGCAGACTGTATTCACAACAGTTTAAATGACATATTTCAGTATTTTTAACATTTCTGGCCTGCCAGTGGTGGTGGTGGTTACTGAAGGTAGGTAATACCTAAAGTTTTGTTTGGACAGCTGGAACTACTAAAATAACATGCAAAAAAAAAATTGTTATGCTTCTAGTTTTGCACATAATTTTTTAGAACTGAAAACTAAGCTGTTGTGAATGAAGCTAGTAATGTAAATATTAATTTTTCTGTTTTTGACTGCCTGGTGATTTAGTCCATTTTGCTAGAGGTGCTGAATCAAGCTTGGCTGTTGATTACTTTCCACTTTTGTTCTCATTTCTTATTAACCAAGGTGAAACTTCTCCAAGCCCTTGCTCTTACCATTTGGAGCTTTTCATTATGATATTCCTGCTGGATGTTCGACACAATCCTAGGGCACTCTTTTCTGCCTTCTTTCAGCAAGGTGGGTGAATTGTGACTGGTTCAGTAATAGATCCATAGTGTATAATTAGGTATGTTAATATCAACAGGTTATGGGAGTAAAACATATGTACAGTAGGCATCACAAATATGCATACTCATAAGTACACCTTTAGCAGACTTTGCCTGACAGATTCAAGAAGTGCCAGGGCAACTTTTATCTGGAAGATGATGCCCCTTGCCATACTGCCAGACACACACAGAATTGGTTAAATTAGTGTAATATTTGCATATTTTAATGACTGGCCTCGAAACTTGCTGGATTGAAAAAAACACGGTACGGATGGGGATTGAACTCGCGACAAGTGAGTCCTCCCAGGCCAGCGCGTAAGCCACTGGGCCAGCTGGCTACAATAAGATTCATCCATTTGAAACCTTAATAAGCGTAAGTTTCATAGCATAGACTTGCCTTCTAACCCCAAAATCTTGAGTGTCATTAAGGTGTGGGAGGGTATTAACTTTTCTGTCCTCCATAAGTGCCTAGGAGACTTAAGGAGTGCATCAAGAGGAAGGGTAATCCTATGAGATACTAGTTTAGGTGAGACACACAAATAATTCATTATTATATAGGTTATGGTGAGTAGTCTTGCTTTCTGTGTGATCTGTTTATGTATGTGCATATTTATGGTGTCTACTGTACAATCAGGATATTTACTAAAGATACACACACAACCCGCACATATATAAAGAGAGGAGCTTACAACGACGTTTCGGTCCGAATTGGACCATTTACAAAGTCACACTAACACGAAGGACAGGTGGAAGGGGTATTTATAGGCAGGCAGACAGGGGAGAGCACAAGAAAGTGGTGGAGGGGTAATGGAGGTAGTAGTGATAGTGGTAGTAATAGTAGTAGTGGAGTCAGTCATATTCTAGGAAAGGAGCACTGCAATGAAGCTGGCAGCCCATATAGAGTAAGAACAAGAACACAGTGGGGGAAAAATGAAAATAAAATATAGGACAAATACAAGGCTAAAGAAAAGAAAGAAAACCCAGAGGAGAAGGGGAAAGAGATAGAAGGGGAAGGAATCAGGTTAGGTTAAGTCACAGGTGTTCTGAAGTTTGGAGCATTTAACAATGTAATGGGAGAGGAAAGCATCTACAGAGACAAAGCCAGGGCTAAGATTCATACAGGAAAAATTGTGTATAAGGGAGGATTCAACCAAACGGTGACTGTGAAAGTTAGACGTAGTGTAGACAGTTTTAGCAGAAGACCAATCAGTAGGATGACTGTGATCTCTGACATGACAGAAAAGAGCATTATTAGTGTCGGCAAGCCTAACACTATTTTTGCGTTCCCTGAGTCTGTCATTGCAGTGCTCCTTTCCTAGAATATGACTGACTCCACTACTACTACTACCACTACCACTACCATTATCACTACTACCTCCATTACCCCTCCACTACTTTCTTGTGCCCTTCCCTGTCTGCCTGCTTATAAATACCCCTTCCACCTGTCCTTCGTGTTAGTGTGACTTTGTAAATGGTCCAAGTCGGACCGAAACGTCGTCGTAAGCTCCTCTCTTTTTATATGTGCGGGTTGTGTGTGTATTGTTCCAGTCACGGTATTGTGCCTTTTTTGTTATTTACTAAAGATGTTTTCCCACTTTTTTTAATCCACAAGTAGCAAAATATATCGTTTAATAAATGTGTTGATTGTGCACGTCTTATTCCTGTAGATCTGCTGCAGGAAACAAGAACTCGTTGCAAGTCTTCAACTCGCCTGAATTTGTAATTTCAGACATGCACAATTTTTGGAAGTTATAAAAATAATACATGTGAATACAACAGGCTCCATTGTATTGTAGTATTTAATTAGTTCAGTATGGTTTGTTTCAATCGGTTATGGAGTTTGACCATCAAGGGGGAGAGATTGCTAAATCCATAGGAATAGTGCCAAGGAAATGGAAGGCAGATTTGATCCAAGGAAAGATAGAGTAGTTTCAGTTCTTTGGGTTATGAGCCCTTCTTTATATTTGGAAAGATGTGGCAAAAACAAAAAATAAAAAAACAAGGATGTTCCCAACCATTTTCAATTGGATGAGTAAACATAATATAGAATTACTGTACTTATTTTGAGCAGGAAAGGGAAGAAAATAGCTCTTGGTCCTACCAGCTTCACATTCATTCTCTAATTTTAAACAGAAGTGTGGAGCCTACATCCAATTTCATTGTTTCAGTCATTTCACTTCCAACTGTGCTATTTCTGGTCAACTTCTGTTCTTTGTTTACAATGTTTATGCGCTGAACATAATTTGTTAAGGTAGTATCCCTTCTTTCTTTCTTTTTTCAGTAACAGTTGGCTTAGCTGTCAAGTTTCACAGTTTTACCAGTTTACAAATGGTGCTGCACATGAATGGATTGTGCTTTCGAGGTAGGGTTTTGAATATGACTTTTTCTATTACATTATTATTATATTAAAAAAAGTGCCAAACCCGTATGGGGTCGTACAGTGCAGAGTTGGTTCAAGTTGTAAGGATAGGGTATTAGTGAAAGTATATTATATTTATAGTCATAATGTCTATAGTGGAGGTGAAATACAGTGGTACCCCGACTTACGATATTAATCCGTCAGAGAGGGCATATTTTAAGGCGAAACAATCGTTACACGAATCAATTTTCCCCATAAGAAATAATGGAAATAAATTTAATCCGTCCAAGACTTCCAAAAGTAGTTAAATAAAATATTTTTTAGAACTTTTTGACATTAAATAATACAGAATTTAATAAAGAATACCTAAATACACATGTAAATATTGTACAATAACATGTCACTTACATTTATTGAAGAGTTGTTGATGTGTGGAAGACGGGAGGAGGGGAGAAGATGGAGTAGTATGCTAGTGTTTGGAAGGGGAATCCCCTTCCATTAACACTGCAGGTACCAAGTTCTTTTCTGGGGTTACTGGCCTTTTTCTTTGAATGCTACACTCCCTGCATGAATGCTACACTCCCTGCATGAATGCTGCACTCCCTGCATGAATGCTACACTCCCTGCATGAATGCTACACTCCCTGCATGAATGCTACACTCCCTGCATGAATGCTACACTCCCTGCATGAATGCTACACTCCCTGCATGAATGCTACACTCCCTGCATGAATGCTACACTCCCTGCATGAATGCTACACTCCTGCATGAATGCTACACTCCCTGCATGAATGCTACACTCCCTGCATCCCTGCTACACTCCCCTGCATCCTGCTACCCCTGCATCCACACTCCCTGCATCCCTGCTACACTCCCTGCATCCCTGCTACACTCCCTGCATCCCTGCTACACTCCCTGCATCCCTGCTACACTCCCTGCATCCCTGCTACACTCCCTGCATCCCTGCTACACTCCCTGCATCCCTGCTACACTCCCTGCATCCCTGCTACACTCCCTGCATCCCTGCTACACTCCCTGCATCCCTGCTACACTCCCTGCATCCCTGCTACACTCCCTGCATCTGCTCACTCCCTGCATCCCTGCTACACTCCCTGCATCTTTGCTACACTCCCTGCATCCCTGCTACACTCCCTGCATCTTTGCTACACTCCCTGCATCCCTGCTACACTCCCTGCATCCTGCTACACTCCCTGCATCCCTGCTACACTCCCTGCATCCATGCTACACTCCCTGCATCCTGCTACACTCCCTGCATCCCTGCTACACTCCCTGCATCCTTGCTACACTCCCTGCATCCCTGCTACACTCCCTGCATCTGCTACCTCCCTGCATGCCTGCTACACTCCTGCATGCTGCACTCTCTATTGCTACACTCCCTGTATGCCTGCTACACTCCCTGCATAAATGCTACACTCCCTGCATAAATGCTTCACTCCCTGCACATTCTTTACCACAGGCTTGGCACTAGGAGCTTTCTTGGGGCCCATGGTGGCTTATTTAGCAGTTGCAAGCACTAAAAACAGTGGAATAATGACAATATACTGGTATGAATGCGTGGGTGTGGGTGGGTGGTCGCTCTCACTTGTAAACAATAGCACACTGACGCTCCCTGGAGTGCGCGCTCAGCTGGGCGGCAAGCGGACACGTCCGGTACGAATGTCGTTACATGAAGCAAACATCGTAAATCACAATAAAAAATTTTACGTTATAAATATCGGTTATCGAAAATAACGTAAGATGATAACATCGTAACACGGGGTACCACTGTAGGTTAGTTTGTTAAAAAAAAAAAGTCTGAGGGAGTCTTGTGTCAAATGAAGGGTTTTTAGTGATGTCTGTCAAAACATTGATGTCGAAAGTGAATTTTGCATGCTCCGATAAATAGGACATCCTATTAATATACGAATAACTGCTACAACCCCCCTTTGCAGCACTCTCAGATAGGTGCTGGTGTCTTTCCATATGATATTCGTGTGTGGGTGATTTTTTTAAGCAAATGCAGTTTCCCATGCTTAACAGTGCTAGGAAGATGGTCATGAACCCATTGTTTGATTAAAAACAATTAGCCGTCAAATTAACCCAGACCAATGTTGTTGCAAAGCACAGTTTTTGAGTCTCTGGAACAGCATTGGGATGTACTGTATTTTCTGGCATGTAAGGCACATATCCTCTCCCCCACCTAAAAGAATAAATCACCATGTGCCTTCTGTGCTCAAGGTCGGTAACAAGAGTAGGCTTTGGGTTACTGGAAAGTGGTGGTTTCAGGGTTGTGGAACTGGTAGGCTAAACTCCAAAACACCTCCCATCCCCTCTTATAAAACTGTTTCTCAGATTACTTTAGTGATTATTAACTATTATGCACTAATGTTTGACAGTTCTGTCATGTGAACTAGAGTATTGTCTACATGTAGATCAATGCATGCATTATAGACTGCCCTGTACACTCATAGACTTAGTTCAGCATCACCCAACTTGTCACCATCACTCATTCATGAAGATTCTTTTGTAAACATTCATTGGTAATGTTTAGTGTTAATAAACATAGCACAGTAGAGTGAGTTACTGATGATACATCGCACAACAAGGTCACAGAGCTTGTGTAATGTGGTGTAACCACTTCCTTCATCCTCTCTTAATTAGTTGAACATGGTTAAATCACTACCACTATTGCTGAATTTGTCATATGTGGTTAAATGAAACCACAGACCAGAGTTAATACTGACAGAAACAGTTGTCCATTGATTAAAATAGTAGTTTTGTTATCGAAAATGGCATCTAATAAAATTGTCTAAAACAAACTGAAAAACATGAGGAAAAATAGGGTTACATTCTTTGTACCCATGAAAATAGCAACCAATTTTTTTAGGTCTCAAAATTGTAAAAAAAATATATATATAAAATAATATAATTGTGGTTAGTTGTTGTGATGTATCATTTTTAATACATTTCTTAACCCTTTTATTGGCCATGCCATAGTACTACGGCTTTGGGGTCACTGTCTGTGCCATAGTACTATGCCAAAATTCTAGCAGCTTCAAATTTAGTGCGAGAAGGCTCATGGGTCTACATATAAGAGAATGGATCTGCGTGGTCATTGCGCACAGTAAACACAAAATTGGGGCACCTGCATTGCTTTGTGAGAACATCATCTCAGCATGCTTTGGTCACCATGCCTCGTGGTAGCAAAAACCTCACTCTCCGTTGAATTGAGAATCTCTTTCCAAGTGACAGTTCCAACATGGATGGAAGTAGAAGTGAAGAGGAATTCTATGGTTTTGAACAATTTGTGACCGAAAGCAACGCTCAGGATATTGAAAGTAGTGCTGAAACCCCCGACGGCCCTCAGCCTTCCACCTCTGGTGCTGGCCTGTCTGGGGTCACATTCAGTTGTACCTCACCGTAAGCATAAGCTTATATTTTCCTGTGGCCAGGCCTCAGATGTGAGTAATGGTGATGACACCAACGTGGACTTTGATTTTATTGCTCTTGATGGTTATTCGAGTAGCAACAGCGAGGAAGAATATTCACCAGTGAAGCATCAGTTTATATGACAAGGCATGCGGTCTGGTAGTGTCATGTGCAATTCCAAGGGGATGGAGTAAATCCTGTGGCCCTACTCTAGGAACAGACAATGAAAGTGACAATGGTGTGGCTACAATTGGGATGGATAATAGATTGCATGTGTCAGTAGGTGGTGGTTGTGCCATGCAAGGTGCAGCACCAGCAACACCCTAGGGTGGGAGTCATGCCGCTTACACCACATGTCCATGATCCAGGGCATCCTCAACCAGCCCCACACCACAACCTGCACACCCTCAACCAGATACTAATATCCAGTACCCACCAACAAACTGCATCTGGGATTGGCAGCAAAATGCAAATTTTGTGCCCAATCCCCATCAGTTTGATGATAATCACAGTGGAATCCTGCCATCTTGTAGCCTTGGAAACACTGCAAGTGAACTGGAATTCTTTGACCTCTTCTTTGACCAACCCCTGATAGAAATTGTCAGGGAAAAGTAACAGGTACTTTGATTACACCATGACAAATACAGTGGTTTCACCACAGTCACAACTACACCAGTGGAAGGAAACAATTGTGGCTGAGATTTATTTGTTTTTTGCCACAATAATGCTTATGCCACATGTGTATAAGTATAGTATCACGTCATACTGGTCCACAGACCTCCTAATTCCTACCCTGGCCTTCAGTAATATTATCCCAGTCAACAGATTTCTCTTACTGTTACGTATGCTACATTTCTCTGACAGAACAAGACCTGACAAACGACAGGTTATACAGTTAGTTTAATATCTTTATTATACACCCTATACCCATCTTGTGGGCGGTAGTCAAAAGATTACAGAGGTACATAATGGGTCCAGGGACTGGACCCCAAAGTTTGATAGCTGAGCAAGTTACAAAGGTAATGAACTAGGTTATACAAGATTAGGAATGTTTTTATGAATCTGAAACAGAAGTTCAGTATGCATTTTTAACCATTCAAGAATCTTGTTATTGATGAGTCTGATTTTGTTCAAAGGTAGAATGTCATTCAAGCAGTATATGCCGAGCAAGAGGAAACGCTTTGGTATCAATTGTTTGTGCTTTGTGACTGTGACAGTGGTCTTGTATTGGATATAATTATGTACATGGGGAAGTAAAACATTGAAAGATACTAGTAAGTTATTGGGTATCTCAAGTGATGTGGTGAGAACAATAATGGAACAATGTCTTGGTAAGGGGCATACATTATATAGTACTAATAATTGGTACATGAGCCCCTTAGTGATTTCTTGCGAGTGAACATGACTGATGTGTGCAGTACATTGCATTTAAATTATAAGCATATGCCCAGGTTCAACACAGGCACTCATATTGGTGAGGTGCAGGTGTTCGCTGCCAATGACATTATGGCATTAACCCTGTGACTGTTTGTCGTATATATACGTCTTACGAGCCAGTGTTTTTGACATACTAATACGTCAAAATTCTAGTGGCTTCAAATCAAGCGGGAGAAAGTTGGTAGGCCCACATGTGAGAGAATGGGTCTGTGTGGTCAGTGTGCACAGTATAAAAAAAAATCCTGCAGCACGCAGTGCATAATGAGAATTAAAACCTCTGACTGTGTTTTTGGATTAAAATGCCAACTTTGAGGTGTATTTTCGTATAGTATTTATGGTTGTAGTCTCCTTTTCTTGGTCTCATTTGATAGAATGGAAGACATATTACAGAAATAGAGATGATTTTGATTGGTTTCACGATAAAAAGGACCTTGAAAATTGAGTTCAAAGTAGCCGAAATGTTCGATTTTTGCCGATGTTCAAGAGTAAACAATAAGTGTCCAACTAGCCATTCTAATACGCAGTCACGAATGGGTTGACATTATTTATACAATTATTACAATAATGCAGTAGTCTGCATAACAGTAACTCTTCTATTTTTTGTGTGAATAAAAATTCAAAATAGAAAGCAAGAGTAATATAAGAGGGGCCTGGAGGCATGACTGATAAACAGAGAAAATGTTATTTTAGTGCCAGGAATGTCTGCATTATTCATTATGGACCCTATTTTGAAATTGGCATCTTTTTTAATTTGCGTGAAATTGGCCAAATTGCCAATTTCTGACCACTTTATTGGGTAGTTGAAATCGGTAAATGGGTGGTTTCTTGTATTCAATCGATAGAACAAATGGAGTTCTAAAGAAATAGCTATGAGTTTGGTCGACTGGAACAATGGAATTGGCCGAAAATAGTGCTCAAAGTGGCTCGATGTCGCTTATTCGTAAATTTCGCCGAGATCGCTAACTTTGCGAGAGCGTAATTCCATAAGTTTTCCATCAAATTTCGTACTTTTGGTGTCATTACCATTGGAAAAGATTCTCTACCATTTCATAAGAACAAAAATATTTTTTTTTCTCAAATATTTTGTGACACAGAGACACGCTAGGATTTGGGGTCGCGATAGTCAAAGGGTTAACCCTTTGACTAACGATACACCGAGAATGTAAACACATATGAACACACCAGCTAATCTTTTACTGTGAACTTCTTTTGTACTTCCATTTTCTTTTTCTATATCTTCTACTATGGGATGCACAATAAAGTACAAATTTATAGATGAAATATGTAGTCTTGGAGATTGTTTGATGCTGAGGTGCATCACTAACCCCTTTACAATGAACTTCTTTTTATACTTCTTCCATTTTCCTCTTGTTTTCCTCTTCCAAGAGGAAAAACAACAGGAAATTTGTACAAATATGTAGTCTTGGAGACTGTGAAAGCTAGTGTACTGAGTGGCTGTAAAAAGGAGATAAAGATGCTTGATGCTGAGACGCTGCGCTGCCCGTTCATGACCCAAGTTCTCATGCAGTATACAATAACTTGTCAAGAGAGCCCGTCGTAACTCCGAGTTGTCGGTAAACGACTACGTTGGTAAGTGAGAGGCTGTACTCTCACTAGCCCATCTGTCCTCCAACAGTTGTTTATATCTTACCCTAACTGCCTCCTCCTCTAGTTTATAAACCTTCACTTCTCTCTTACTTGCTGCCTCCATTTTCCTTGTGTCCCATCTATCTTTTACTCTCACTGTAGCTACAACTAAAAAGTGATCTGATATATCTGTGGCCCCTCTGTCAACATGTACCTCTTGGTGTGGTGAAGGGGCTCATGGTCTGAGGAATTAAGACATTTTGGTCTCCTTCCTCAGACCGAACCTAATTACCCCCCACTTCCCCTTCCCTTTCCCATCCTCCCATTTTCCTTTCCTCCTCCCCATCCCTCCCCCATTCCCTTCCTTTTTTTAGCTTTTGAGATTCTTCCCACAGGCACTCTAGTTCCTAGGTAGGGGGAAGGGTACTGGGGTCCATCCCATTCCGTTGAGGTCCTTGGCGGTGGTGTACAGTGGACCCCCGAGTTTCGTAAACCCCGGAAATCGTACAATTATGTAAGTATAATATTGTAAGTGCTTGTGGAAGTGTATTTTTGGGGGTCTGAAATAGACTAACCTACGTGACATTTTTCCTTAAGGGAGTAAATTCGTTCGGTAATGGCCCTTGAGCAGACTTCAGGAGTGAAGTTTTTACGAAACTCGGGGGTCCACTGTAGTTTGCTATGGAATCTGGATCGCCTGGGGATGTTCCGATCCCTCTCCAGTCTCCCGGAGGGTGTCTTTCAGGTGACGGGTGTATCTCGGGAGGCTACCTGTCGGATTCCAGGGGGTGGTGGCCGAAGGAGGTATGCTTTGTGGTGGGTGTCCGGTCGCCCTCTCTTTTGTCCACCAAGGTGGCTCGGTGGGTGTGAGGTTGCTATCCCGGATTGCTGGTTTACTGGCATGAAAGGTAGGTATGTCACGGGTTCCATGCTGCATCTGCATTACTTGTGGTGCTGAGGTCCTCTTGTTCGCGGAGGGGGGATTTACGGCCCTTTTTGCCTCCTAGGAGCTATTCCTCCCCGTTCCCCCCCCCTTTTTTTCTTCTTTTTTTCTCTGCATTCTTTCTTTTCTTTTCTAAAAAATAAACAGAAAGAAGTGACATAACCATGGAGTTCCAAATAAAGGAACATGCTCCCCTGGGCCCCTTCCTGATACCGCACCCTGTTTGTTCCGACCCTGCCTCATTCTTAGACCACTCTTTGGACATTTCTAATACCCTTGTACCTCCTGCTGGTGCCGTTTCATCACCTGCTTCAGGTACAGGGGTTTCGACTGACTCCTTCGATACGTCTGACCTCTGCTCTTCTTTGACTATGCTTCTGGCTTCTCCCTCTACAGTGCGGCAATTTTCGAATCGCCTGCCCATCCCGCGTCGGACCAACTCCAGTCCCACACCTAAACGTCCAAGACCATTACCTGAAGATACTTCTTCGCTTCTGCCTCATTCTACTCAGAAACGACCAGCACGTCATGCACTCCCTTTCCACGCTATGTTTCAAAATACACAATGGACTAAGTTTTTTTACTCTATGACCGACTTCCTCTACTGCCTACCTTTCCGACCATAGTATTAGCAAGGCCCTCCTACATCATGTTGGTAGAGATACAGTGGTACCTCGGTTTACGATATTTTTTCATTCCAGAATGCTGTTCAAGTTCCATTACCAAACGAATTTATCCCCATAAGGAATGATGTAAAATAGACTAGTCCTTTTAGACCCCCAAAAATACACTTACAAAAGCATTTAAAAAAATAAACTTACATAAAAGGGCGAATTTGGGGACCATCGTAAACCGAGGTACCACTGTATATCCTTTCATGCTCTCGAGTGGTACACGCATCATCACTGTCCAGAATGCTTCCCAGGCTCACGATCTTTCTCTCCTTACAACTATTGATACTACTCCTGTAACTATTGAAAAACATCCTTCCCTCAATTCTTGTAGTGGTACTGTCATTCTGCCTCATACCATTGTCCAACAGAATTTCCAGACATGTGGCAATGACATTCTGGAACAGCTAGAACTCCAAGACCTCCCAATCCTCAAAGTAGACACTAATGTCCTCCCTGCTCGCAGGTGGAGACGATACCCTTGCAATGTGGCTCGTTTAACTTTTGACTGCCGTGAACTTCCATCTGTATATATTGTGGGACATCGTTTACAAGTTTGAAAAGTGATCCCTACACCACAACAGTGTAGAAAGTGCTGGAGTTTTGGTCATCCAGCAAAATATTGGAGGTCCATGGCTGAATGCCCTGTCTGTCTTGCCGATGACCATTCTAGTACGTCTTGTAGTCTACCTCCCTCTTGCCTTGATTGTCATGAGGCTCACCCATCTTGCTCTCGCCATTGCAAAGTTTACGTAAATGAGTGTGAAATCCGCTGTCTCAAAGAGGCAGAAGGCCTCCCATATACTATGGCAGTCTCTCATCTGCACCTCCAAGGGAAACTTCCCCGTATTTCTTATTCTTGAGTTGCTGAACGCCCTCTCTCCTCTGGGGTCCCAACTTCTACAGCCTCCTCTGTGGTCACCCATTCTGCAGTCACCCCTGTCTCTAATTGTTTTGCTGTCCTAGACTTTGAGGTCCCTACCTTGGCACCTCTTCCTCTTCTCGCTCACAAGTTTCTGTGTCTACACGTCCTCGTACAACACCTACTCCCCATCGCCCCTCTCCTTCTCCGAAGTCCAACACATCCCCACTGTTCAAATCTTCTTTCACCCCTCCTTCCCTTCTTCAATCTACACATTTTTCCTTCCCAGTCTCTGTACCCAGTTCTTCCCCTCTAACTGGCTCTGTTACGAGTATGGAGGTTCATCCTCCTCTTCGTACAGTACCTTCTTTCCCTGTCACCTCCCAAGTTTCTTCCTCTTCAGCCCCCTCCCAGGTTGCTTCCTCTCCCATCCCCTCCCAAGCTTCTCTAGTTCCCTCTACCCTTTCGTCGTCCCCTACTTTGGTAGAGTCCATCGTCTCCCCGATCTTTACTCACCCTCCTTCCATTTCCAATAGTATTGTACCACATACAATGTCCTTGTCCACTGAAATGCTTGAAGCTATCTCAGAATATATTGAGGAGACTAGACCTTTGATAGACACCGATCCACCTCCTGTTCCTCCTCTTCCCTCTTCTCCATCTGCACAACTCCTTTCGTTGCAACGTCCCAATCCTTTGCTACTTAAAAGTTTTCCACTACCTCCACATGTAGACTTTTCTAACCCTACTAGTCCGTAGCTCCCTCTACCTTCTGCTTGCTTGTATCTTTCTCTTTGCAAATCATGGCTTATTTACGGTGGAATATCCGCGGCCTCGGGTAACCGGGGTGAGCTCCAGGTTGTTGCTTTCCCAGTGTGTGTTTGTTTACAAGAACCCAAATTACGCTCCGCTGTTATCCATCCCATCTCAGGCTATGATTTATTATATTCATCGGATCCTTTTCCCGATGGAACCTTTAATGAAAGTGCCCTTATATGCACCAGTATTCCATATCGTCGGCTCTTTGTTCATACTTCACTGCAGCCCATTTCCACTTGAATAAGTGGTAGTATACAGTCTGTTCTTTATATCTCTCTCCTTCTAGGGCCTTATCTATCCCAGATGTTGCATTTCTGGTTTCTTCCTTACCACCACCACTTCTGTTACTTGGTGATTTTAATTCCCACCATTTCCTCTGGGGAGGGTCCCACTGTGACTCCTGCAGCATTCAGTTGGAGGCTTTCTTTGCTTCTTTTCCCCTCCATGTTTTAAATATGGGTACTCCCACCCATTTTGATCCTCGTACTCATTCTCTCTCTTGCATCGATCTTTTGGTTTGCTCTTCCTCAACTGTACTAGACTTCACCTGGTCTGTCCCTCAGACTTGCATGACAGCGAACATTTTCCAATCTCCTTCATATTCACCACCTCCTCGTAGCCCACGCTGGCCATTTGACGAGCAAATTGGGACCTTTACTCGCATCTAACTGCTTTTCGTTAGGCTCCTTTTTCGTCCTCCATTGATGAGTTTTTGCACCTCTTCTCGACCTCAGTTTTAACTGCAGCGTCACATTCCATACCCAAAACTTTGGGCAGGCATTCTCAGAAGTGCGTGCCTTGGTGGTCTCCTGCTTGTGCTCGGGCAGTATGTTTGAAACACGCTGCGTGGGGCAGGTACCGGTACAACAGAACCACAGAGAGACTCCTTGATTTAAGCAGAAGAGAGCAATTGGTTGCTGTGTCATCCGTGACGCTAACCGCACTTGCTGGTGGGATTGTTTCTACCGTCATTTCAGCTTCCTCGATGACTGCAGTCTGGAAAAAAGTATGGAAACTGAATGGTAAATACTCCCCTGACCCGGTTTCTGTTCTTCAGGTTGCCAGTGTCGATATAGCAAGCCCTCTTGACGTTACCACTGAAATTGGTAATCATCTGGTCAGTATCTCTCGGGGGCTCCATCTATGCCCCTCATTCCTTTCCTCAGAGTCTTCCAGCGAGTTAGAGCCCTTAAACTTTTCTTCTATCAGAGAAGAATCTTATAATGTGCCTTTTACACTTCTGGAACTAGAGGCAACACTCTCCGCTTGCAGATCATCGACAGCTGGGCTGACGGCATACATATTCGTATGTTACAGCATTTACATCAGTCAGCCCTTGCAGTCCTCTTACAACTATTTAATCTTATTTGGTCACAGGGAGTTCTTCCCCAGCTGTGGAAATCTGCCATTGTTCTACCTTTCCACAAACCGGGTACTACGGGACATGATGCCTCCCACTACCATCCCATTGCTCTTACCAGTGCATTTTGCAAGGTGATGGAACGTCTGGTTAATAGACGTTTGATGTGGTATTTAGAGACGCACAATAGTCTCTCCACTAGTCAATATGGCTTTCGTAAGGGCCGTTCTACCATTGTCCCCTTACTACGTTTGGATACGTATGTTCGTAATGCCTTTGCGAATAACCACTCAGTTATTGCCATATTTTTTGACCTTGAGAAAGCATATGACACAACTTGGAGGTATAATATTTTGGCCCAAGCCCACTCCTTAGGCCTCTGAGGCAATCTACCATTCTTCCTTAACCCTTTCGGGGTCGGTGCCGTACTAGTACGTTTTACGAGCAGGGGTTGGTGCCGTACTAGTACGCCCAAATTCTAGCGGCCTCAATTTAAGCAGAAAACGTCTGGTAGGCATACATATGAAAGAATGGGTCTGTGTGGTCAGTGTGCGCAGTATAAAAAAAATCCTGCAGTACACACTGCATAATGAGAGAAAAAAAAACTCTGACCGTTTTTTCGATTAAAACAGCGACTTTGCAGTCGATTTTCGTATGGTATTTATTGATGTATTCTCGTTTTCTTGGTCTCATTTGATAGAATGGAAGATATATTACAGAAATAGAGATGATTTTGATTGGTATGACAGTGACAAGTACCTTGAAATTGAGCTCAAAGTAGCAAAAATGTTCGATTTTTGACGATGTTCAAGAGTAAACAAATCACACCATGCCTCCCAAAACACATCAACTGGCGAGTCTTATATTCATGCACAAGTGCTCTGATATTATTTATACCATTTTTACAATGATGCAGTTGTATACATAACAGTAAATCTTCTATTTTTGTGAGAATAAAAATTCAAAATGAAAAGCAAAAGTAATGGAACAGGGGCCTGGAGACGTGACTAATGAATAAAGAACATGTTATTTTAGTGCCAGGAATGTCTGCCTTGTTTACTCTGGACCCTATTTTGAAATTGGCATCGTTTGAAATTTGTGTGAAATTGGAAAATTGCCATTTTCTGACCACTATTTTGGGTAGATGAAATTGGTAAATAGGCGGTTTCTTGTACTCAATCGATAGAAGAAATATAGTTCTAGCGAAATAGCTATAATTTTAGGAGACTGAAACATTGGAATTTGTCGAAAATAGGGCTCAAAGTGGGCAAAATCGCCGATGCGTAAGTGTCATGGCTACCGCTAACTTCGCGAAAGCATAATTCCGTTAGTTTTCGATCAAATTTCATAATTTTGGTGGCGTTATGATCGGAAAAAGATTCTCTATCATTTCATAAGAAAAAATTAATTTTTTTTTTTCCAAAAAATTTTCGACCCCAGGAACACTTTCCTGAGAAGGCCTGTCGACCCCCAAAGGGTTAAGAACATCCTAGCTGACAGACATTTCCATGTTCGGGTTGATAATATGCTTTCCCCGGACTTTGTCCAAGCTGAAGGTGTCCCCCAGGGTTGTGTTCTGAGCATAACACTTTTTCTCCTTGCTATAAATGATTTGGCCTCTGTTCTTCCATCCAATATTTGGTCATCGCTCTATGTTGATGACTTCCCTATAGCTTGTGCAGGCACTGTCACCTCATTGCAGTTTCTCTCCAGCATGCAGACAACCATGTTTCCCATTGGGCAACCACTCATGGGTTTAAATTTTCTAGTAGTAAAACTCTCCAAATTACTTTCACTAGACATTCAGTTGTCTCTGATCATCCCTTGTACTTATATGGCCACGTATCCCAGAACATGATACGGTCAGGTTTCTCAGCCTTCTGTTTGGCCATCGCAGTGTACACTAATGATTCTAAGTCTTCTGACGGCGACGGATTCGCAGCAGTGTTTCCAGACAGTGTCGTGCGAGGGCATTTATTATCCTCGGCTAGCATTTTTACAGCTGAATTGTATGCCATTCTTGTAGCACTTATCCGTGTTGCATCTATGCCTGTGTTACCATTTGTGGTCGTTTCAGACTTCCTTAGTGCTTTACAGGCTATACGAAAATTTGATACACTTCACCCCCTAGTTCTTCATATGCAACTTTGGTTATGCCATATCTCTAGCAAGCACAAAGATATTGTTTTTTGTTGGGTCCCTGGTCATGTTGACATACAGGGCAATGAACAAGCAGACACTGCTGTGCGGTCAGCAGTACACGACCTCCCAGTTTCATATAGAGGTGTTCCATTCACGGACTATTTTGCTCCAGTATCTGTTAGCCACATTCTGTTGAACTGCCCACTCTATCAACGAGCACGCAGAATTTACCTCCAACTTCTTCTCCACTCTGCTGCCCTTTCTTTACCATCCCTTCTTGCTGAGGGACCCTCCTTTAATTCAGACTCTCTCATTGACTTTTTGACAGCAACTGATTTACTACACAAACTCTGATGATGATGCCTCTAGCACTCCCTTCAGTCCTTACTACCTCAATATCTTGCTACCCTCTATACACTGCCCTGTTGCACTCCATATCCTAATAATCATCTCTCTACCTCTTGCTACCCAATATCCCTGCATCCTGATCTGCCCTGCTGCTCTATATGACCCTTGTGATTTAGCGCTTCTTTTCATTATAATAATAATATAAACACGTACATCCTGAAGTCTACCCAACAGTCTTTTATCTACCAATACGTAGTCCAACAAACTACTGTCATTTCGCCCTACATTATATCTTGTATACTTATTGATCCTCTTTTTCTTAAAATATGTGTTACCTATAACCAAACTCCTTTCTTTACAAAGTTCAATCAAATGTTCCCCATTATCATTTACACCTGGCACCCCAAACTTACCTACCACACCCTTTCTAAATGCTTCTACTTTAGCATTTAGGTCCCCTACCACAATTACTCTCTCACTTGGCTCAAAAGTTCCTACACACTCGCTTAACATCTCCCAACATATCTCTCTCTCCTCTACACTTCTCTCTTCTCCAGGTGCATACACACTTATTATGACCCACTTTTCACATTCGACCCTTATTTTAATCCACATAATCCTTGAATTTATAATTTATATTCCCTCCATAACTGATCCTTCAACATTATTGCTACCCCTTCCTTAGCTCTAACTCTCTCAGACTTAATCCCATTTATTTCTCCCCACTGAAACTCCCCTACCCCCTTCAGCTTTGTTTTGCTTAGGGCTAGGACATCCAACTTCTTTTCATTCATAACATTAGCAATCATTTCTTTCTTATCATCCACACTACATCCACGCACATTCAAACATCCCAATTTTATAAAGTTTTTCTTTTCTTTGTTTTTAGTAGTTTGTACAGGAGAAGGAGTTACTAGCCCATTGCTCCCAGTATTTAGTCGCCTCCTACGACATGCATAGGTTACAGAGGAAGAATTCTGTTCCACTTCCCCATTGAGATAAGAAATAAACAAGAACAAAAACTAGGAAGAAAATCGAAGAAAACCCAGAGGGGTTAGTATATGTATGCTTGTACATGCATGTGTAGTGTGACCTAAGTGTAAGTAGAAGTAGCAAGACATACCTGCAACCTTGCATGTTTATGAGACAGAAAAATATACCAGGAATCCTAGCATCATGCAAAACAATTACAGGCTTGTTTCACACTCATTTGATAAGACGGTAGTACCTCCATGGGTGGTTGCTGTCTACCAACCTACTACCTACAAAGGTAGTCATGTCATCATTAATAGTGATTCTTGCAGCATTAAGGGATTGTTCGTAAAACCATCTTTGAAAGTTGTACAAGAGGGTAAAGTTCATCTTTTAGTCGTGAATACCACTGAAAACAGTTTCTGCCTCTAGGCTAACACCAAGCCAGTGGATATCATCAACTCTATCTTGTTTGGGTAGAGGGTGAGCTTCCACCTAACCATTGGATTGGTGTTGTGTCCATCTCACTGCTAACACCATCTGCTATGCCCCAAACTGATGGGCATAGCACGGGTTCACTAGCTAATGGAGCTAGTAAAAGGCATCCTCTGATATTGCAGTTTATTGTAACTAAGGTGTACACAACAAAACTGCAGCCAAACTTATCCACCTCAACCTAGCACCCGATTTGAACTGAGGTAGGCCGCTGGCCTAAGGGCAAAGCCTGGGACACACAGTCCTACTCTGCATGCATCAACAAATCATCTCTGCCATAAGGGCAAGAGTGGTATATTTGGCTTTAATGGATTCTGCCAGACCAACAACACACACCAAGTGTCACTACAAAGAACTACACAGGGCTACACTAACATTGCTGACAGATGGTGTTGGGTGGTGGTGATGAGTGGTGTCATTTGAGGTATCTCAAGTGACAGTGGTGTCATATGTTTAAAATCTATAGCCCTGGTAAGTGAAATATTGCCTGAATAAATGTCACATTAAGTTACATGTGTCCGTTTAACTGTTGTCAGGATTATTTCCAATAATTACACACATTACATAAAACTTAAAAAGAAACAGCCCAGAAATACATATATTTACATTCCTGATTTAGGCATGTAGTTGACATATAACAATATAAATTAAAACAAAATATATGTGAATCATCACAAAATGGGTGGGGTTCGAACCCATGGCAGGCGAGTCCTATAACTCAGGACTACGAGTTTTAGAACTCGTAGTCCTGAGTTATAAGGGCTCATAGCCATGGCTATGATTATTATTGTAATAAAAAAAGAATAATTAAACCTACAGAGGTGAACCATGGTTATGAGCCCCACCTGTTCTGTGATTTGTCTGCAATCATGTTATTTCAGTTTCACGAGTAAAATGTGTGCGAAACACTAAAGAATAAAAAAAACCCCTGTGGTTTAGCGCTTCTTCTATTTGATTATTATAATAATAATAATAATAATAAAGAATAAAAAGGAAAAAGTGTGTCCAATTGGGAATTATATTGCCAGAGGCACTATGATTCATTTATATGGATCAATATGTATGTACATATTTTAATTACCATTTTGATATGTATTAGTGTTTTTTATATTATTCTAAGTTGATTGCAGTCTGATATCCTGCACTCACTAGTCCATAACCTTTCTATAGAACTGTATTCAATGAATTCACAAACTCACTCTGGCAACCCAACCATTGTTCCTCCTTAGCATCTGTCAATGTCTCACTTTTTTTTTTTTTTTTTTGTATATGCAGAGAGAGAATTTAATCTAGTATAACCCAATATTACAATAATAATAATTGTAATAATGTGACTTCCTAAGATATGAGCTGCAATGTGACTTAAAATATTTAAATTAGGAGAGGGCAAGTGGTCATTCAAAGCATGCCTGTATTATTATTATTTTTTTAAGTCTGGTCATGTCTTCAATTCAGCAGACTGTTTTATTGGGTTCATGCCTGGTAGTCAATCAATTAAGCGTACATTGTCTACTTAATCAAAACTTTCACTATAATGGATTTTTCACTAAAGTGCAGACCTTTTCCTCTCCCCTGTATTAGTCTGCTGCTATTTTTTTTCCTTCATAAATCAGTAATGACTATATGAATAAGTTACCATGTTTACCTTGATCAGTCATGATATATTTTTCCTAACAAGTCAGGCACTGAGATCATAGTTTAGCTCAGAAATATGTTGAGCATGTCCTTGAATTTTTATTTCATGCAGTTTCCAATTTTGTCATTTGTATGAACATAAGCAGATACTGGTGTGTGTTCAGTCAGAGAGTGGACCCCAAAAAAGCTTGCTGGGTCGTGTTTCATCTTCGCTGAGGAAGAATTCTCTGCCTAATTTGACAAATTCTTTCCTACTCAACTTTCCATCTCCATTCTTGTCAATGGCTGCAAAGGATTGAGCAGCATCCTGCAGGAACATTTACAAAAGTTTAAATTTAGCAGTACAAAATAAAAAGCTGTACAACGTATTACAGTATTATATAATGTACAGTACAAACATCATTTCACAGAATCTTACATTACAGTAAAATGGTAACACTGCTGCATGACCCTTGTTGGTTTAGCGCTTTATTTTATTATAATAATAATATAGTAAAATGGTAAATACAGTGGATCCTCTAATTTCGTGAGTCTCTATTTTCATAAATTTCGATTATCGGCAACTTTTTTTGTCAAAATATAGCCTCTATTTTCATGATTTCCCTCTGAATTCAGCAGTTGTACAGAACATGTCCCCAGTGGCCGCACGCACACAAAGCCTCCCACACCATTCAGAGTCAGTCTGGCATTGTTTCTCAGTGAGTGACCATCACCCCTAGCGTTCATACGAAACATTTTGTAATAATCCATTGTTTTTTGTGCTTGCAACTACTAAATAAGCCACCATGGGCCCAAAGAAAGCTCCTTGTGCCAGCCCTTTGGTAAAAGCGAGAAACAAAATAGAATTAAAGAAAGAAATCATAGAAAATATGAAAGTGGCGTACGTGTGGCCGAGCTTGCCAGGATGTACAGGAAGCCCCATTCAACAATCACTTCCATCATGGGGAAGAAAAAGGAAATCAAGGAAGCTGATGTTGCGAAAGGGGTAAATGTGCTAACAAAACAGAGGTCGCAAATAATCGAAGATGTTGAGTTGTTGTTGGTGTGGATCAACCAAAAACAGTTAGCGGGAGACTGTTGTGCAGTTGATAATTTGCGAAAAGGCAAGACAGTTGCATGCCGATCTCAAAGAAAATGCCTGGAACGAGTGCTGATGTTAGTGAATTTAAGGCCAGCAAAGGCTGGTTCGAAAATTTCAAAAAGCAAAGTGGCATACACAGTGTTGTAAGGCAGGGTGAGGCTGCAAGTTCAGACAAACGTGCGGCTGAAAAATTCGTGCATGAATTCAAGGAGTACGTAGAGGCTGAAGGATTCCTCCCCAACAAGTGTTCAATTGTGACGAAACAGGCCTCAAGCTGGTCCTAGTGCCATTAAAAAACAAAGAAGAGACGTAACCCCGGATAAAGACTCGGTACCTAAAGTATTTTTTGTTAATACTTTTGGGTGTCTGGAACGGATTAATTGGATTTACGTTATTTCTTATGGGGAAAATGGTTTCGATTTTCGTGAATTTTTACTTTCAGCAGACACTGGAATGGATTAATCACGAAATTGAGGGTCCACTGTAACTTATTGTAACTGTTAACATCTACTACTACTAATTGCTTGAAGATGTAAGAGCAATATTATTATTATAATCAAAAGAAGTGCTAAACCACAAGGGTTATACAGCTGTAAGAGCAATAACATCAAAATCTTAAATAAATCCTGTATTATACAGTGTGAGCATACCTCTGGTTTTTGTGAATGAAACAAAATTGTTTAATTTTTATTATACTATTATTATCTTTATTTCTACAAGTACATGTACAAGGTATACAGGCCTTGCTGATATCTATGACATACTACTATATAGAAAGCCACTTGTTATGCAGAGCATTTCCCTGCCCGGCGGCGCTGTATGACCCTTGTAGGTTTAGCGCTTTTTTATTATAATAATATGCAGAGCATTTTGGGTAAATTAGGTCAGTTTTGTCCCAGGATGTGACCAACACCAGTCAACTAACACCCAGGTACCCATTTTACTGATGGGTGAACATAGACAACCGGTGTAAAGAAACACATCCTAGTGTTTTCCAGTCGTACCGGGGATTCGATCTCCAGACCTCTTTGTGCGAGCCGAGTGCGCTAGTGATCGAGCTACAGGACACCGTAGTCACCACCAATGTCATAACCACTCTAACACTTACTTTATCTATCCTCCTCAGTGACGGCCCCGGCCTCACCTTTGACACGGACTCCCTCTGACTTTTTTGACAGCAACAGATTTATTACACCTTTCATTTTACAGTGGAACCTCAGTTTTTGTATGTAAAACTATAGTTCTTTCTTCTTTCTTTCAACATGCCGGCCGTTTCCCACCGAAGCGGGGTGGCCCAAAAGAAAAAACGAAAGTTTCTCCTTTTACATTTAATAATATATACAGGAGAAGGGGTTACTAGCCCCTTGCTCCCGGCATTTTAGTTGCCTCTTACGACACGCATGGCTTACGGAGGAAGAATTCTGTTCCATTTACCATGGAGATAAAACTATAGTTATTCTCTATAAAATGTTTTTTGTTAATATTTTTGGGTGTCTGGAATGGAGTACAGTGGACCCCTGGATTTCTTACTTAATCCATTCCAGAAGGTCATTCTAAATCCGAAAAACCGAAGTAATATTTCCCATAAGAAATAATGTAAATACAATTAATCCGTTCCAGACACCCAAAAATATTAACAAAAAATACATTTTTTAAAGAATAACTATACATAGTTTTACATACAGAAAACAATGAAATAAATATAAAGCACTAATTTTAATGATAAATGAACATTACATACCTTTATAGATATTGTTTGGAAGGGGGCTGTATAACCCTTGTGGTTTAGCGCTTCTTTTGATTATAATAATAATGTTTGGAAGGGGAATCCCCCTCCATAAGGACTTCAGGTATCAAAGCCCTCTCTGGGGTTACTTCCCATCTTTGTCATTTACTGGACCCCTGTTGCACTAAAAATCTGTCCAGAGCACTGTTTCTGGCATCTCAAGATTTGCCTAAAATGGGACAAGGTATTGTCACTGAACATGTTGCAAATAAAGCTTGTATCAGCTTGGTCAGGGTGATATTTTTCAACGAAAGTTGGGAGAAGAATCCTTCAGCCTCTACATACTCCTTGAATTCATCAACGAATTCTTCGGCCACACGTTTGTCTGAACTTGCAGCCTCACCATGCCTTACAACAAAGGGCTGGCACTAGGAACTTTCTTTGGGTCCATGGTGACTTATTTCGCAGTCACAATCAATAAGCACAAAAATTGCAAAGTTTCGGATGAATGCTTGCTCAACCAGTGACAGCCAGACAAAAACATACACGCGAGTGGCGGCGTCCCAGGGGGCAGGTGGACACGTCTGATACGTATGATTTCTGGATGGAGGTACAAAATCCGGACCAAAATTTCACCCAAATAAAGTGTCCTAAATCCAAATTGTACGATATTTGGAATGTACAAAAACCAGGGGTCCACTGTAATTGGATTTACATTATTTCTTATGGGAAATATTGCTTCCGTTTTTGTACAATTCGGTTTATCGTCGGACTTTTTCAAACGGATTAATCACGAAAACCGAGGTTCCACTGTACTTCCTTAAGCATTCCCCACTGCCCTTACAATCTCTACCTCCATTATATTCTCCACCCTCACTAGTTTCAGATCAAGCATATTAAACTATTAGCACACCCTTTCCCTGCAGCGCTATATGACCCTTAAGAGTTAAGCGTGTACTTTCAATTACGTATAATAATACTAACATCAAAACCATTTCCTCAGTGTAATGTATTAATGTCTAAGCTACATTAGCTGTATAACCCCTGTGGTTTAGCACTTCTTTTGAATATAATAATAATAATGTAAAGGTTAGTGTATGAATTTGGGAGGGTATATAACAGAAGGAAATTAGATATGAACACAGAAAAGAACACGATTATAAGAGTAACAAAAAGTATACTCAATGAAAAATTGGATATCAGATTTGTAGGAGAAGTAGTTAAATATTCAGAAGTGGACTTGTCAGCAGATGGGGGAATACAGTAGAATAGATGGGTTGGGCAATAGTAGTAGGTGGAGTCAAGACATCTGCAGAAAGAAATCTTATCTACTGAATGAACGAATGAGTCTAGGTAAGACCCCAACGGGGTGAGTGAGGAAGATGGGACAGGCGAAGAAGTGTTGGAGAGGAGTGTCTTCAGATTCAGGGTTAAACTCAGTAGCTAAGCTCTCATGGGACGGAATGGAAAACACAAGAGCAGGCTGTGCTTGTATCAGGCTTGAGTCCATTGGAAGTCTTGAATGTTGGACAGCAGGCATGGTCGCAGGAGAGGGCAGCAGGCATGGTCGCAGGAGAGGGCAGCAGGCATGGTCGCAGGAGAGGGCAGCAGGCAGGATCACAGAAGACAGCTCACATGTAGAGTATTTTCTTAATGTGCTTGTTATTTAGGGTTGGTTTGTTAAAGATTCGTTTACAGATTTCTTGAAGTTGCTTCGGAAGAGGTGGTACAATTGTGTCCTGTGTCCAAATGTGTAACTGTGTGGTTTAACGAACTCCAGTACTTGTGTCAGTGTGAAGTGATGTGGTGGTTCACAGGCAAACTTGACAGATCCAGCATAGGGTCCTTTATAGTTCCATGCCAGTCATAGTATCGCCATTTTATGAAGGCGTGCGTGTCTTCACTATTCTCTTCCTTGGAAGAGGAGTCTGTAGGCAAGTCTACATGGGTACTGGCAGGTGACTGTGGGTCAACAGGAGCATAATGAGGTGTGTTGGTGAATTGTCTGGTTTAGCGCTTCTATTTGATTATAATAATAATGGTGAATTGTCAGCTGGCTGAGACATAAGAGGTAGTGGTTCAGTCAGTAGAATCTTCATTGTTGATGTTGTTTCAGGAACAGTTTTTTGGGCAGAGGAAGAGACAGGTCTGCAGGTGTAGTGAAGTTCACAACTTTGGGAAGAATCTTGAGAATGTTGGCTGAAGGTGTGGAATCAGGGAAATTGAAGATAGGCATGTTCAGGTGGAAGAGTTTGTTGATAGTAGTGTTAAAAGTACCAGGATTTTCTGCATTAGCAAGGTGAGCATACACCATGCAATAAGGCGCTTTTGAAGGAGCACCGTCAAGAAGTGAAGAGAGGGAGTTGTGTTGCTAGGCGAAGGTACTATCTGTTGTATGGCGTGTAGAATCTTGGTGGTGTCAGCTGGTAGTTTAGTTATGATGGCATATGTTGGAGAATCTGAGGTGTTGTTCTTCAGATCTTTAATTTTCTTGTTTTTTTTTTTTCTGACTGGACATTTAGCTGCAAGAGTATGATGATTACTCTTGCAGTTAAGGCATGTTGGAGCAGTAGTGGTGGTGCAGGATCTGAAGTAGTGTACATTTCCACAGTTAAAACAAAACTTCCTGTTCTTGATGGGGCAGTTCTTGGTGGTATGGTTGTAGTAGTAGTAGGTCCAGCAAAGGGAGACGTGTGTGTAACTTTCTGGTTCGACGTGGCTTGGATGTATGTAGTAATAAGAGATGGCCAGTCCATCAGAGGGTGAGTTTCGGGAGCCATGGAGATGCCTGAGAAAGATATCTTAATCATGGAAGAGGCGTTAAGTATCTTGGTAATGCTGTCTACCGAGGCCCAGGCGTTTTGTTCCTTGATAGATGTCTTCAGTGCTTCATCCAAGGGAGGGGCGATGATCTTGTCAAGCCGTATCACAAAGACATTGTTTCACCTTCAAGAACAGAGATGGAGATATTGTCGGTCTTTTAGGGCCTTGATAGAGTTGTCCATGAGCTAGGATGCTTTAGTGTCATCAATGCAGACAACAATGAAGGAGTCCTTCAATGAGTAGATTGCTGTAAAGTTAATCTGCAAACAGGTCCTTACAGCAGTAGCTAAAGCTAGCTTGGTGGAGTTGTTAATTACTCCATTTCCTGGTTTGATTTTCACATGATGCTGTCGCATCGTGGGAGAGAAGAGGTAGCGCTTGTAGGATATAGATTTCCCTTCCCAGTGGGGATTGATAAGGAGCAGCTGTTACCTGGTGTCTTTTGTCTGATCTATGGAGATGAAATGGAATGTACATACTAATTATAGTGGTACCAGCACTTGTATGGATGTGAGGCATGGGCCTTTAAATGTTAGAGTGAGGAGGCCAGAGGGAGTGGAAATGCCCATGTTTGAGAGCAGTGTGATGTGAATATTATTTGGAGTGCTGAAATTAGATGGTATGGGGTTACCATAGATATAATTTAGAGAGAATGGAGCAGAATGGGATCAAGTGATGGGGTGGAAGGAAGGAGGGGTAGGGGGCCATCCCAGGAAAGGTTTCAACCCTAGGGGCTTGAGCATCCAGCAGGCTGTAGAAATATACGCCCTGCAGCGCTGTATAACCCCTGTGGTTTAGCGCTTCTATTTGATTATAATAATAATAATAATGTAGAAGTATAATGGGTATGAATGGAGAAAATTAGTTTTTTATGGTTTAAGGTGCTGTTGAATATATTTAGGAGAAAACTTTAAACCCAAAGAGGTTGTACAGCACTTGGGGAAAGTGGGGCAGTCAGGCTCAATTGAAGGGAGGTTGAAAAAGTCCAATTCCTTGGACCAAGAACACTTCACCTTAGAGTGAAAGCATTGTGACATTTATGGAGGGTATAAAGGAGGGGTGGGGATGCTGCAGTGTGGAGGGTTATCTGAATTGTGATGTTTTTGGCAATACACTTGATTATAATAATAAATCATTCAACAAGACTAAGCACTAAACCCACCAGGGTCATACAGCACTGCCAACTTGTTGAATGAATAATGGGAAATGTGTGTCATTGTGTGCCCTTTCCTGCAAGGAATGTCGATGTACACCATATAGCTCACTGTAGACAAAGGCTTGTTCTGCTACATGTCAGGTATGCCACAACCACACTTTCCAGCTGTGCAATAATCTTTAAATCCAATGCGAGTATAGTCAATCACATTTAGCTTCATTAGTGATTTCAAATACCACTTATAAATATTTTTTTATCTAAATTAAAAACAAAAATACAAAACATGCATATAACAACATACCTCTTCTGTCAGGCCCAAGCATGTGTAGAAAACTTTGAATTCTTCAATAGATATTTCTCCACTACCATCTGTGTCTACAGCCTGCAAAATATAAATAATAATCAATATAAGCCATTAATTTTCATTTAAAATTTTAAGTATTGTGTTTTTTATATCAATATAGGGGTTCCAGCTTATAAGTTGCAGCTTTGATTTTTCAATTTAAAAAAATAGTTTTTATCTAAAAACAATAGCATAAAGGCAAATTATGTTGGTTTACACATGTTCATGCTATGCCTTGGCAGTTTTAAAACTTTAGATGGTTCTTATATAAGAATGTTTGTAATTTGGAGCTTTTGTTGAGGACCTGTACTGTGTGTGATTGAACTTCTATATACATATGAGAAAAGTTGTAACATTGTTAGCAGTACTGTACCTTAAAGAAGTAAACGAGGGGACTAGCAACTTTCTTACGCAGGTCCTTAGTATTGATGACATGTTCCATCTGCACCAGGAACTGCTCCTGTCCAATGAAGATATATGGGTCGCTTGATGCCCCCCACTCCTCCTCCCATACATGCTGCATGAATATACAAGTTTTTTTTTTATCTGTTAAATCTGGTGCTGCATTGACTGCAATACAATTATGGTGTTAAGCTCACAATTTATATTTTTATAGAAAAAAATATGTTTGCAGACTTGTGGCCAATTATAGCTCTGTATTTGTGTCACTGGGTTTGCAGTTTGAGGTCTGTTCAATGCCTCTCTAATATGTTTAGGGGTACCTGATGAAAGGCTCTTGATCTGAGGAACTGTAACTGGTTTAGTAGTAGCTTTTAAGGGATATGATAGAATTTGTCTTCTGAGCTTTCTCCTAGATGCCTGGTGTCTAGATAGTAGCTTAGATAATGCCCACAACAAAGAAAGGAACATGTAGCAAGCAAAAAAGTTCTCTACAGTATTAGTACTGTGCACAGGACATTATTATTATTATAATCAAATAGAAGCGCTAAACCACAGGGGTTATACAGCGCTGCAGGTTATTGTAGGATGCAGGGAGAGAGGTGTAAGAGGGAGATGGACGATTAGTAGGGTATGGAGTGCTAGATGACGGTGGGTAGTGCAGGGGAGGAGGGTAGCAAGAGATCGAGGTAGAAGGGACTGAGGGAGGTGCTAGAGGTATAATCTTCAGAGTTTGTGTAGTAAGTCAGTTTCTGTCAAAAAGTCAACAAGAGAGTCAGGATTAAAGGAGGGTCTATCTGCAAGAAGGGAAGGTAAAGAAAGGGCCGCAGAGCGAAGACGTCGTTGAAGGTAAATTCTGCGTGCTCGTTGATAGAGTGGGCAGTCCAACAGGATATGTCGAACAGACATTGGAACCTGACAATGCTCACAGAGAGGGGCAGGGAGCCTCTCCATGAGATACCCGTGAGTAAGCGAGTGTGGCCGATGCGAAGACGGGAGAGAGTAGTCTCCCAACCTCGACATTGGTGACAAGAAGAAGGCCAGAAACCTATAACCGGTTTAATAGAATGAAGTTTGTTATTCAGCACGTCAGACCAGCGTTGTTGCCAACGGGTGCGAAGGTGGGTAGCAATGACCGCAAAATAGTCCGTGAAAGGAACACCTCTATATGAAACTGGAAGGTCATGTACTGCTGACCGCGCAGCAGTGTCTGCCTGTTCATTGCCCTGTACGTCAACATGACCAGGGACCCAACAAAAACAATATCTTTATGCTTGCTAAAGATACGGCGTAACCAAAGGTGGATACGAAGAACTAGGGGGTGAGGGGTATCAATTTTACGGATAGCCTGTAAAGCACTAAGGGAGTCTGAAACGACCACAAATGGTGACTCAGGCATAGATGCAATACGGATAAGTGCCACAAGAATGGCATACAATTCAGCC
>WNWK01000561.1:0-47907 GCA_009830355.1 Cherax destructor | reverse complement strand
GGTTCATGGATTGGGTCAGCCATGGTTAGGTTACTTCTTTCTTTTTATTTTTAAGAAAAAAAAAAAGAAAGAAAAGAAAATAAAAATAAAAAAGAATAAAAAAGGGGGAACGTGGAGGAATAGGTCCTAGGAGGAATGAAAGGGAGCGAAATCCCCCTCCGTGCCCAAGAGGACCTCAACACCACAAGTAGTGCAGATGCTGCATGGAACCCGTGCCATACCCTACCCTTCACGCCAGTAAACCAGCAACCCGGGATAGCAACCTCACATCCACCGAGCCATCTCGGCGGACAAAAGAGAGGGCGGCCGGATATCCGCCCAAAGCATACCGCCTTCGCCACCACCCCGGAATCCGAAAGGTGGCCTCCAGAGATACACCCGTCGCCCGAAAGATACCCAAAGCCACCCCGGGTGACCGGAGAGGATCAGGACATCCCCAGGCGATCCAGATTCCACGGCAAACTACACCACCGCCAAGGACCTCAACGGAATGGGATGGACTACGATACCCTTCCCCCTACCTAGGAACTAGAATGCCTGAGGAGAGAAGCTCCCAGGGCAAAACTGGGAAGGAAATAAGGGAGGGATGAGGAGGAGGAGGAGGAGGAAAGGGAAAAGGGAGGATGGGAAAAGGGAGGGGGGATTGGGGGGTAATTAGGTTCGGTCTGAGGAAGAAGACCAAGAGGTCCAATTCCTCAGACCGATAGCCTCTTTACCACGACAAGGAGCCCCCCTTAAAGAGGTGTGCACAGGACAGCATGTAGTATCCACCAGTTTCTAATGTAATCGGAAAGTCACTAACTTGATACTGTACAGTCTGTCCAATATGGAAATGCTCCATAGCAATGTCTGAAGTAGTCTTCAACACAAGGGTGGGTCAGTGGAATCATAGATGAATGCCAGCCAAGTAAAGATGAGTGACACAGTTGATGGCTCTTGTCGGTTTGGCCAGTTAATTTACATCAAAGAGCAGTTTCCAGTCCCAACTAAGGATGACCTCTTCAGGCAAAATCCCTTGCAATGACACAGGGGTTCTTGATCCATGGAATGTTACCTCTTGTCCCCTTGGATCAAATTTAAATATCTACACTTTCTTCTTTGGCCTCAATGGGGATATTACCCCTTGTGTGAAATCTACCTAAGATAAGAGGAATAATACACAACCTGCATGTAGGAGAGAGCAACTTACGACGTCTGCGCTGTATGACCCTTGTGGTTTAACGCTTCTTTTGATTATAATAACTTACGACGACGTGGTAAGCTGCTCTCTCCTATATGTGAGTTATTTGTGTATTGTTCCAATCATGGTAGTGGTTTAGCGCTTCTATTTGATTATAATAATAATAATCCAATCATGGTATTGTGCCTTTTTGTTCTTTAAAAGGAATAATTATTGGCCCTGTTCTAAGATAACTTCTCTTGGTAGTGCTGTGGTAACTGGGTCACTTCTGATGATAAAGCCTCAAGCATGTCTAGTTACTCTGAGACAGGTGGCCATCTGATAGCATTACTACTAGAGGTTGCCTTCAGATCCAGGAGTAGCAGTTGAAGGTGCGTGACTCTGCATATCTGCTAGTTTTCCAGCCACAGTTAATTTCTTTGTTTATTCTCCAGGATCTTTAGTTACCATTACACCCTCTACCGACCCCAGAACAAAAGTAGACACTCCTAAGAACCCAGAACCACTTTCAAGCAACTTGTTGGGTGAAACTGATGCTGGCTTTCTACCTATCCCTCCACTTGACCTTGACAATGGAATCTGCTTTCCAATGATGCAAGGATTATTCACAGACAGTCCATGTTCCTTTGGACAAGAGTGGCTCAAGGTCATCTGTTAAGGATAGAATGGCAGAAAAATGACAGTGGTGATATAGCAGACGTACCTTTTTCACATACAGCAGTAAATAACACAGTACCTGGACACCTCTTAAACTTATAGGAATCTCCCCCCCAAAAAAAAAAAAAAAACGGACAAAAAAAATAAACTACAAAATCTCCAGGTATACCCAAGAGATCACAAACTTGCCATGCAATGCTTTATTATGAGGTAGCAATAAACCTGAATGTCATACAGGACCTGTAGAATGGGAGGTAATCAGGCTGGATCCGAATAGGTTGGTAGCTCAAATTCCCTAGATCAAGAACCTTTCAGTCATGAACCTTGTGGGTTTAGCACTTAGTTATGATTATAATTATATGATCATAGTATTGAAGCCATTCCTCTTGAAGGAGGATGCTTGACTTGCCTAAAATGGCAAGAGGCGACGTCACGGCTTCAGTGCTCCCTCAATATAATAAACTTTCATACTTCACAAGTTTTATCACCCATAGGAGTTTAGTACTTATTTTCTAATGAAGTTCATAAATTATGTTTGTCGTTTGTGCAGACGCAGAGCATTGTTCTGCTCTTGTAAGAAGGGAAAGGGTGGTATGCCTTGCTCTTGATACAAGAAACTATTGAAACACTCTTTCCTTGGATCGAACCTGAATGCCTCCCATTTTCCCAGGGGCTATATCACCCTTCTGGGTTTGCTTTACCCCAGGAAGGCAATGCAATCTCCCTTTGGATCAAATTTCATTAACTCCCATTCATTCCATATACTCTCTGCTGTATGACCCTTGTGGTTTAGCGCTTCTTTTGATTATAATAATAATAATAATTCCACATACTCTATAACAAACTGCTTTGGTGATTCCTCATGGATATAATGATAATCAGTCTAAATACAAAATATAAGTTTATCTGCACAGTGGCCTAAAACAATTTAATCTAATGACTGTGCTGTATGACCCTTGTAGGTTCAGCACTTCTTTTGTATTGTAATGCTGAAGGGCCTTTGGTCAAAGACAGCACTATATGACCCTGGTGGTTTAGCACTTAATTTTGATTATAATAATAATTTTGGTTAAAGGAAGCGGAGCTACCCTTCTCTTAGCTCAATCTTGATTCCCTCCCATTCCCCAGGTGCTATAAGACCCATACACAGTTTGCCAACCCTGCCCGGCCTGGTCAAGACCACCCTGGTAAACCAACTAAAAACCTACGTAGGATACTCTAGCAGCAAATATAAAATACATCTAGTGTATGACTGATGTGTTCATGCTAAAGGAATATACAAAAATATGACTGACTCTGATAGCATCAGTGAACTTGGAGACTTCCTGAGGTGAGAGGTGACCCAGCTGCTTAAACCTGGAGATGAGAGCCTCGAAGTCGTCCCATGAGACAACACCGTCTTTATTAACGTCAATCAGGCTGTGATGTGTACGCATCTTTTGTCTCCAGAAAGGTGTCTGCCCCTGCAAAAAAAAAAAAGTTAACCGGTTTATCTATGTGGGGTCTACCGCCTAAGGTGATGCCTTCATGGTAAAGGACTCTTGATCTAAGGAATTGAAGCTATCTTCCATTTCCTCTGATTAAACCTGATTGCCTAAGACTGAAGGCGCTGTTTTATCCCTATGGGTTTTCCTCTTCCCCATGGGTAAAAAGTAGAAATGTACACTACAGGCTTAAAAAAGAAATCTGGCCATCTGGGTCTTTTATTAGTATGTTTAGTTTCCCTTTGATATATCTGTCTTTTAATAAAATCAACAAAAGATGTCTTATAAGGAATATACATATAGAAGTAATCCACAAACTATTTTAGAAACAAGGCACTATTGAATTACTAGCTGTATAACCCCTGTGGTTTAGCGCTTCTATTTGATTATAATAATAATAATATTGAATTACTAAGATACAAACGGTACCGATCAACTTTCCAAACTGGCAAAACAAACAAGCGTTCCGAGATATACAAACATGGATCATTTTAGTACGTTGTAGTTCCTTTTTAAAGTCGTTAATACAAAGTGAAACTTCCGAAGTGCTAGTGAAGAAAATGTGAGAGTACGATTCAATTTGCAATTTAATCGTCATTTACTGTAATCAAATTGTGATAATAAAGTGGAGAGGTTTTGAGACTTCAAAAGCACTTTGACTAGGTCGATGTGACTAATATATTCACCTGACTGATCATACAAGATATATAGTCATGTAACTGAATAGTGAATAAGATAAAAAAAACCGCACAAGAACATCCAAGACTAAATTATCAGTAAAAAAAAAAAATACCATTCAAGTTATAGGTGGTAGTGGTTGTGACGGTGGGAAGGGGGGGGGATTGGGGGTAGTGGCGGCGTCGACAGAAGACCGGTTTTGGTGCACGTGAGGTCTGGTACAGAGCCAATGGAGGCCTGACAAAGATTGAATACCTTTATATGCTATGGCCGCCCTACACTCATCATGCATACTACATTTCGTACATTCAAAAGCTAATTCAATCCTTTTACCGCATCGCATGACCAAATTTCTAATATATAATTGCCTTAAACCACTTATTACTTAAGCAGTGAGCAGTCAGTAACGCCCTTTTGAACTCCTGTGGATAAAACGATATTTAGAATCAACTATGCAGCGATTCTTTATTTTTTTTAAAAAATAAAAGCTAGCCAAGAGTTGACCAGGAGCTTAACCACTTACGGGTCATCAGGTGACTTAAGGCAATGTCAAGAGACACTTGCATTGTTTCCTGAAGAAAACCAATACCCAACGAGTCCTTTGTTTTTGTGTTGTAACTTTAATATCACTTCTTGTGATGTTTATTTTTATGTAGTACGCAGGTGACCAAGCGGAAGGACTTGTCAAGTGATCAATCACAGAGTCCTCATGATGCCAAGAGCAGGATCAGGAATGTTTCTCTGTTTCTCTTTACAAACAAAATACTACAGAACTCCGTCAAGAAAGACCCGACTGGGAAGGAAGGACCCCACTAGGAAGGTACGGGGAAGGACCTCAAAAGACACAAGAAAGAATAGGAGCCCTACCACAAGGGGACCGGAAAGAATATGATCCCCCACCAAGAAGGGACGGGGGTGGGAGATAAGGTGGAGTCAACTAAAACCATCAACACAGAAGCAGACGTGTACAAGATCAAATGGAGGTGACAAATTCTTAAGACATTTGTGAAATATCACGCAGCCCCCACATCCGCCACCTAACATTAGGAGACCTGGGTAGAAATATGAACAACCAAGCGGTGGATGACTTAGTAGAAGCAGCCATGAGTACATTTACGTATAATCGAAAATTTCAACTATAAATAAATATATTTTGAGAATAGAGAAACCTTTCTGAGTGGAAATATGGGAGACGAGCCAGCCAAACTGGACCAAGTGTTTATCATAAGTACATCTGACAGGTGAAACAGAGAGCCATATGACCTAGTACTAGTGATCATGTGGTCAGGAACTTCAAGTACCTAGTAGAACTAAAGGTAGAGGGAAATACAGAAAGTTGAGAACATAAAAGGTCAGTCTTTAGAAAGGGGAATTTTGAGGGGTCGAGACTTTCTGAATGTATTGGACTGGAACAGAATTGGAAGATAAGTCAATGATTTAGATGAAGTACCTAGCTGGAAAATACAGCTAGGTACTCCATGCAAAGACCTAAGGAAACCATACCAAGAAGATGCAGAAATAACTAAATTAAGGAGAGCCCTTGGTTCAACCAGAGATGCAGGAAAGCAAAACATAAAAAATGTATGAGAGCGGAAAAGGGACAGATGAGAACAGAGAAGTGAGCAGATTGGCCAACAACGAATATGTTAGAGGAGAGAGGCTGATAGGCATTACTAAACCGCATTCATAAACCACCAGCACCAATATTTCACTACTAAACCGCATTCATAAACCACCAGCACCACTATTTCACTACTAAACAGCATTCATAAACCACCAGCACCACTATTTTACTAAACAGCATTCATAAACCACCAGCCCCACTATTTCACTACTAAACAGCATTCATAAACCACCAACACCACTATTTTACTAAACAGCATTCATAAACCACCAGCACCACTATTTCACTACTAAACAACATTCATAAACCACCAGCACCACTATTTTACTAAACAGCATTCATAAACCACCAGCACCACTATTATACTAAACAGCATTCATAAACCACCAGCACCACTATTATACTAAACAGCATTCATTAACCACCAGCACCACTATTTTACTAAACAGCATTCATTAACCACCAGCACCACTATTTTATTAAACAGCATTCATAAACCACCAGCACCACTATTTCACTACTAAACAGCATTCATAAACCACCAGCACCACTATTTTACTAAACAACATTCATAAACCACCAGCACCACTATTATACTAAACAGCATTCATAAACCACCAGCACCACTATTATACTAAACAGCATTCATAAACCACCAGCACCACTATTATACTAAACAGCATTCATAAACCACCAGCACCACTATTATACTAAACAGCATTCATTAACCACCAGCACCACTATTTTACTAAACAGCATTCATAAACCACCAGCACCAATATTTCACTACTAAACCGCATTCATAAACCACCAGCACCACTATTTCACTACTAAACAGCATTCATAAACCACCAGCACCACTATTTTACTAAACAGCATTCATAAACCACCAGCCCCACTATTTCACTACTAAACAGCATTCATAAACCACCAGCACCACTATTTTACTAAACAGCATTCATAAACCACCAGCACCACTATTTCACTACTAAACAACATTCATAAACCACCAGCACCACTATTTTACTAAACAGCATTCATAAACCACCAGCACCACTATTATACTAAACAGCATTCATAAACCACCAGCACCACTATTATACTAAACAGCATTCATTAACCACCAGCACCACTATTTTACTAAACAGCATTCATTAACCACCAGCACCACTATTTTATTAAACAGCATTCATAAACCACCAGCACCACTATTTCACTACTAAACAGCATTCATAAACCACCAGCACCACTATTTTACTAAACAACATTCATAAACCACCAGCACCACTATTATACTAAACAGCATTCATAAACCACCAGCACCACTATTATACTAAACAGCATTCATAAACCACCAGCACCACTATTATACTAAACAGCATTCATAAACCACCAGCACCACTATTTTACTAAACATTCATAAACCACCAGCACCACTATTATACTAAACAGCATTCATAAACCACCAGCACCACTATTATACTAAACAGCATTCATAAACCACCAGCACCACTATTATACTAAACAGCATTCATAAACCACCAGCACCACTATTATACTAAACAGCATTCATTAACCACCAGCACCACTATTTTACTAAACAGCATTCATAAACCACCAGCACCACTATTTCACTACTACCTGGAGTCTACCTGGAGAGAATTCCAGGGGTCAACGCCCCCGCGGCCCGGTCTGTGACCAGGCCTCCTGTTGGACCAGAGCCTGATCAACCAGGCTGTTACTACTGGCCGCACGCAGTCCAACGTACGAACCACAGCCCGGCTGATCAGGTACCGACTTGAGGTGCCTGTCCAGTGCCTGCTTGAAGACAGCCAGGGGCTTGTTGGTAATCCCCCTGATGTATGCTGGGAGGCAGTTGAACAATCTTGGGCCCCTCACACTTATTGTGTTGTCCCTCAACGTGCTAGTGGCACCCCTGCTCTTCATTGGGGGGATGTTACATCGCCTGCCGAGTCTTTTGCTTTCGTAGGGAGTGATTTTTGTGTGCAAGTTTGGTACTAAGCCCTCGAGAATTTTCCATGTGTATATAATAATGTATCTCTCCCGCCTGCGTTCATAAACAGCATTCATAAACTACCAGCACTACATCACTACCATACAGCATTCATAACCTACCAGCACTACGTCACTACTAAACATTTATAACTACCAGCACTACATCACTACTAAACATTCATAAACTACCAGCACTACATCACATTCATAAACTACCAGCACTACATCACATTCATAAACTACCAGCTCTACATCACATTCATAAACTACCAGCACCGACCATCAATAAACAACATTCATAAACTACCAGCACTACATCACATTCATAAACTACCAGCACTACATCACATTCATAAACTACCAGCACTACATCACATTCATAAACTACCAGCACTACATCACATTCATAAACTACCAGCACTACATCACATTCATAAACTACCAGCACTACATCACATTCATAAACTACCAGCTCTACATCACATTCATAAACTACCAGCACTACATCACATTCATAAACTACCAGCACTACATCACATTCATAAACTACCAGCACCGACCATCAATAAACAACATTCATAAACTACCAGCACTACATCACATTCATAATCTACCAGCACTACATCACATTCATAAACTACCAGCACTACATCACATTCATAATCTACCAGCACTACATCACATTCATAAACTACCAGCACTACATCACATTCATAAACTACCAGCACTACATCACATTCATAAACTACCAGCACTACATCACATTCATAATCTACCAGCACTACATCACATTCATAATCTACCAGCACTACATCACATTCATAAACTACCAGCTCTACATCACATTCATAAACTACCAGCACATCACATTCATAAACTACCAGCACTACATCACATTCATAAACTACCAGCTCTACATCACATTCATCACAACTATCCATGCACTACATCACATTCATAAACTACCAGCACTACATCACATTCATAAACTACCAGCTCTACATCACATTCATAAACTACCAGCACTACATCACATTCATAAACTACCAGCACTACATCACATTCATAATCTACCAGCACTACATCACATTCATAAACTACCAGCTCTACATCACATTCATAATCTACCAGCACTACATCACATTCATAAACTACCAGCACTACATCACATTCATAAACTACCAGCTCTACATCACATTCATAAACTACCAGCACTACATCACATTCATAAACTACCAGCACTACATCACATTCATAATCTACCAGCACTGCATCACATTCATAAACTACCAGCACTACATCACATTCATAAACTACCAGCTCTACATCACATTCATAAACTACCAGCACTACATCACATTCATAAACTACCAGCACTACATCACATTCATAAACTACCAGCTCTACATCACATTCATAAACTACCAGCTCTACATCACATTCATAAACTACCAGCACTACATCACATTCATAAACTACCAGCACTACATCACATTCATAATCTACCAGCACTACATCACATTCATAAACTACCAGCACTACATCACATTCATAAACTACCAGCTCTACATCACATTCATAAACTACCAGCACTACATCACATTCATAAACTACCAGCACTACATCACATTCATAAACTACCAGCTCTACATCACATTCATAAACTACCAGCACTACATCACATTCATAATCTACCAGCACTACATCACATTCATAAACTACCAGCACTACATCACATTCATAAACTACCAGCACTACATCACATTCATAAACTACCAGCACTACATCACATTCATAAACTACCAGCACTACATCACATTCATAAACTACCAGCACCGACCATCAATAAACAACATTCATAAACCATCAGTACTTCAAAGCACTTATGCTCTCTCACAAGTGAGATATCTGAGAAAACAAACAGACCAATTACTGCCCGCATATGATCAAACGTATAACCTACTTTGACTGCCTTTGTCAAGACACTCAGATCGTACTCTCATGAACGGTGAAGAGATGATAATCTATACATGGAAAATACTCGAAGATTAAGTCCCTAATCTAATGTAAGCGCGACCATAATAACTTACTGATGAGACAAATATTTGAAACAGGTCTCATTTCTCATACTGTAAATTTTGGCATACAGCCGAAGCCCTCTAGCAGAGAACTCATAAACATTACCTCTAAAGCCTTATAAACATGGAGCCAAACATTATCTTCCTTGATTTTAACTGAAGCACAAAAATCGAAGAATGTTGCAGAGAAAATCCCAGGAGGTAGTACAAGAGAACAATTTTACATACAAACGAATTATCAATTTGACATATTCGTTTTAAGTCAGTAAGTAATAAAACCGACTAAAATGGAAAATACGCCCATCAGAAAGAAAATAACACTGACCTATTCACAATGACGATTCTAGTAAGGACAATAAACGATGTTAAAGACAAACTCTAAACACAACCTATTTGAAATTCACACATGCACAGACAACAGACCCAAACAGCCCAAAATATTGTTACATGGATATTTTCAAAACTTCAGATTCAACATACTCTATAACTAGGAAGTTAAATGAATATAAAGCAGTGCCTCTAGAGGGAATGTGCGCAGGGAGGCTAGAAATATGTTCAGTGATTAATTATATGTATGAGATTCTAAGTAATAATTTCAGATCTCAAGATCTTATATTCAAATAGCACCAGAAAAAAAGGAGTCTGAATAAGAATTTTCCAAACAAAAGATGGAAGTAAATGATGACAAACAGTAACGGCACTTGTACTAGACTGGAATGTTGTGAACTAAGAGTGGCAAAATGTCACCCCTGGAGACCTTTCAATGTCTTCGTATTCAAACATTTAAATTATTGAAAATGTCTAACCATCTTCAGGAGGAATCTTGACGTTTCTGCGAACTGTTCCTGATCAGCCGGGTTGAGGTGCCTAGTTTTGGACTGACCAGTTCACCTAGTTAGCTTGACAGTCATGACTCGTGTCACGTCGACCGCTGTCTCTACTACAGTGTATAGGCCTATGCCATAATCTGATAATCATAGGGTAGGCCTCTGCCTGGTAACTGAATAAAAGAATTTTCACCTTTTCAATTTGTTAAGAATTACATGGCTTCAAATAGCTTGAATAAACTGAAGAGGCAGCTTTACGTTTGAAAAGTTATGTTGTATCAAGAATGTTATTGGAATAGGAATACAGCACATCTCGTAAGTTGTTCTATCACACAACCCAAGCTCAAGTGTTTACTCTGGGCCACGGGTAGATTATATACTCTTTGTATGCTTGTTAGGTGTAGTTATTAGGGCTGAATGTTCCTCGAATGCCAGGACCATTACAGTCGCAATGTACCTAGTTAGCCGTCGAGGGTCTCTTAATCCCTAAAACAGTTACGGATAAAAAGTAATCAGTATAAATGAATAAGAGATAGGTCTTGGATCTCTGCAGCAGCGCGCCTGGCTCCCGACCGAAAACATCCAGGTTGGGAGGGTCGTTTAGTTTAATATCTTTATTATGCACCCCATACCCATCATGTGGGCGATAGTCAAAAGATTACAAAGGTACATAATGGGTCCAGGGACTGAGCCCCAAAGTTTTGATAGCTGGACAAGGCAATGAATCATGTAAGTAAATTTACTTACGTTTATACATGGTTACAATCATGAACAAATTATAAGGTAATGAGATATTCACTAGTCTACACGTACAGGCAATTCTGCACCTGCTGTCATATTAAGAAAAGAATGAACACTGCAGTAGGCCTATTGACCTGTACTAGGCAGTTCCAACTCGCCCACCCATACTCATGCACCCATTCAACCTATATTTATAGCAACCCAAAGTTCTTGTCACAGTGATGATACCTGGGAGTTTGTTCCATTTATTTATAACTATTACCAAACCAGTACTCGTATCCTTTATAAATTTAAATTTCTCCAACTTGAATCCATTGTTGCTAGTTCTATCTTGGTTAGATACTTCCAACACGCTATTTATAACCCTTTATTTATTCCTGTTTTTCTTTTGTACACTTCAATCATAACTCCGTTGCCTAGCAGCAGACACCTTGTAGGTCAAATACAATGGAAATAAACGGCATTGCTTGGCTTTCTTGGGCTAGTTATTAACCCTCCAGAGTTATCAATTCGAATAGCTTTCTTCCACAGCCTACTACCAGTAATGGTTGCAGAAAACAAATGTTTTACATATTCACATATTTGGAATGTGATGCTTTTAAATTAGTTACATATGAATACAAAATTTAGTGGTTGTTTTTGTCACCCTGCCTCGGTTGGAGACGGCCAGCGTGTTCATATATATTGTGATATCACCTGTTTACTGTGATCTTATTGCATATATTATATATAAGCAATAAGATCACAGTATGCAAAACAATCGCATACAAGCGATCTTAACAAAGCAGAACAAGCCGAAAGTGCTTTAGCTCTAGATTTCCATCCCTATGTGGCTTGTTATACACGCACACACACATACTATATATATATATATATATATATATATATATATATATATATATATATATATATATATATATATATATATATATATATATATATAACCAAGTTCCCAGTAGCATCACGCTCTGGGAGCTAGCGGGATGATGGGAAAGTTTTATGCCATTGAGGTATGTTAGGTAAAAGGACACAAGTGCAACTAATGACATTTTAATGTGGCAACTTTTCGATTTCCGGGAACTTTGTTAAGGTTTGACAAAGTTTGAGAAAGCACCAAGAGAGCAAAACGTTGCCACAATAAAATGTCACATTAGTTGCACTTGCGTCCTTTTACTTAAGAAGTTTTTATTATATTCCCGGGCGAGCGCTAAAACATGTCATAATGCGCCTGGGGAATGGGAGGCAATCAGGTTTGATCCGAGAAAGGAAAATGTGTTGAAATTCCTTGGATGAAGAGTTCATCAGCATTAAGGCACCCCTTTGATGGGCGCTACCCTTGTCCCCTGACAGGTATGTAGTACAAGGTTAACCAATACGCAGACACTGTTGCCAGTGAATACTAAACAAATGTACAAAGTGAACACTTTATTAGGACAAGGTTCCGCTTGGATATCAAACTTTTTCAAAGGTAGAGTTATGTTGAAAATGGTATATATAAAATACCGACAAGTTGCAGTAGGCTTCTTCAGTCAAATACAAAGGCAGTAGGTGTAGTAGTGAAATGAAGATGTAATCAGTCCATCAATCAACCTTGGAGAAACAGTATTTGAGGTGGTCAGTCCCTCAAATAGTCCAAGGTTGGACTAATTACATCTTCATGTCACTACTACACCTACTGCCTTGTATTTGACTGAAGAAGCCTACTGTGTAGGCGAAACGTTTCAACGATAAAGATACCCAACTGTTGCACATGTCTTAATCATCATTGGTATAGAGAGTACATGGGTAATGCGAGAGCATACAATGAGGATCGTAGGGAAGATGAGACTCATCTGAGGAACTGTAAAGGTGACGACGTACACGGTGCCCACTATGAAAGATTCTCCAGATATTTTTGTCCCTAAATCTGTATGATAGTGTCCGTGGTGTACAATCAGGTTGAAACTAATGACCTCTGGTCAGATTATACCCTTCGAATGGCTATTGGAACACAGAATAGCGAATATTTTTTTATAATTGGAAAAAGCTTGGTACCCAAGTGAAACATTGTCAATCCTGCCTTTATTGTACAAATTGTCTTTATTTTATACCTGTGCCCAAATACAGTGGACCCTCGAGTTAAGAGCATAATTTATTCCAGAAGGCTGTTCAAGTGCCATTACCGAGCGAATTTTCTCCCTTAAGGAATAATGGGAAGTAGGTTAGTCCATTTCAGACCCCCAAAAATACACTTACAAAAGCACTTACAAAAATATACTTACATAATTGTTCGATTTCCGAGGTGCTCTTGACTCGATTGACCACTGTACTAGAATGATAATACATCCATCGCACCATTCAAGTCATTCGCAGTTATTCATTTCATAACACAATCTAAGTGTTTCTAACACGATTTTTTAATCAAAATGTGCATATAATAACAGAATTTGTTATATTCAGTATATACACAAACTATGATTTTTCAACCACATTTATTCTGTGAAATGTATTTTAAAGGAAAATAAAGACAATATCTGGCCTGGGTAGATGGTTCAACTGACACGACTACCAGACGGAGGTGGACGTCATGTGTGCTTAAAGTCAACACTAAAAGATTGTTGCTCCAGTTCACTCCTCAACCTCTACATGTCCTTTCACAATGCTCGTTGCTTTACTTCCCTCACTATCTCGTTAGAGAACTCGTCCTCCAAATAAAAAACGTACAAGTTTGTAAAAGCATACCCATATGAGAAAAGGTCAAGACAAGATTTCAAACTACGAAAATAGAGACTAAAGACAGAGTTGTAGACTACTTGAATAGTAGCCATGACGAGGTTGTGCTACTTAATTAGATTAAATAAAATATATGACAAACTAAACACTAGACAGAACATACCAGGAAATGAGAACCTTTAAACCAAGGGATGCCATGCCAGTGATTATCCTCTTTCATTCACTTCTCTCTCTAGGCTGGAATACTGCAAGGCAGGTGAAATTACAGATCTAGAGAATGTACAGAGAACCTTCACTGTACGTATTAGTTCAGTTAAGCACTTTAATTACTGTACTTCCTGGATTATTATTATTATAATCAAATAGAAGAGCTAAACCACAGGGGTTATACTTCCTGGAGCACAGGCGAGAAAGATGCATCATAATCTACACCTGGAAAATCCTAGGACTGGTCCAAATTTGCACAAAAATAACTCCCTTTAAAAGCAAAAGACTCGGCAGACAGGGCAACATACCCACAATGAAAAGTAAGGATACTATGAGTACAATAAACACAAATGTCCGGGGCCCAAGACTGTTGAACAGCTTCCCATCATACATTAGGGGGATTACCAATAGACCCCTGACTGTCTTCAAGAGGGAACTAGACATGTACCTAAAGTCAGTGCCTGATCAGCCGAGTTGTGGTTCGTACGTTGGATTGCGTGCTGACAGAAGTAACAGCTGGTTGATCAGACCCTGATCCACCGGGAGGCCTGGTCAAGTACCAGGCCTGCTGGTTGATCAGACCCTGATCCACCGGGAAGCCTAGTCAAATACCAGGCCTGCTGGTTGATCAGACCCTGACCCACCGGGAGGCCTGGTCAAGTACCAGGCGTGCTGGTTGATCAGACCCTGATCCACCGGGAAGCCTAGTCAAATACCAGGCCTGCTGGTTGATCAGACCCTGACCCACCGGGAGGCCTGGTCAAGTACCAGGCCGCTGGAGCACAGACCGCCGGAACAACCTACAGGTAAGTAGAGAGCATAGCTCTGTTCCTGTAACCACAGAGATAATCGTACACATATACAGATTTGCAGCCATGTTGATTTAGAAAAATGAGGGAAATGCCCTTTGAGGAAAAAACTAAATGAAGTGAATTTAACTTCAGAAGAGCGAAAAACAAGTGATATAATAACGATATAAAAGATTTTCAGAGGCACTGAACGGATGGACAAGGAGTGTTTGTAATGAGAGTGACAGTAACAAGATGAAAACCTAAAACCCGGATAAATAATCGGGATGTTAGGATACACTATTTTTTTAACGTAAGGTTAAGAAAAATGCGGAACGAATTGGAAGAGGAAGAGAAGCAAATATAGTATGAAAGGACTCAAAGAACTGCGAGCTAATAACAGTAGTCGATTGTAGGATACGGAGAAGGGGCTACAACTCGTTAAATATAACTTTTACTTGGACTTGACTCCGCGAGTACAATTTATTTATTTACTGTATTCAGTCCTTGTGACCCTTTGACAAAATTAAAATTTATATATTTTCAAGAGCTAAATGAAGCGTTATCAATCAAGCACAGGCCAAGATGTTCTTGCTAATTCTTGTTGAGACGTGTTATTGCGGGGATATACATGAACTCAGAGCTACACTCTCACACTGGCGAGTGTCACCGTTGCTGGGGCAGGAGACGAACATTAGGTGTTGTTGGGCGAGTGCACTTGATAAGGCAGACTCTGGTTGCTCCGTGAATGAGGTCAGGGAATATGACGGTCAGTCGTGAGGTCAGGGAATATGACGGTCAGTCGTGAGGTCAGGGAATATGACGGTCAGTCGTGAGGTCAGGGAATATGACGGTCAGTCGTGACTTGCTGATCAAACTTACAATTCCCATTCACCGTTTACGATCATATACATAATTTATGCATATGGAAATTTATATTTCGTAATTAAATTATTCTAATTTTTATAAGGAAATCTTTGATTAAAAACTAAGTAAATATGTTCTAGACTTCACAGACAGATGACACGAGTAAAATCAATCTTAGGACTTCATTGATATACGGAAATAATGTTAGAGTAAAGACAAGTACGGTGAAATTTCTGCAAATTTCTTCATGTTGGTTGTGTCATATATTGTTTAACTTGCAGTTTTAAGAAAGCAGCAAAATTATGTATAACATTAAAGTGGTTTAACATGAGTACATTAACCGAGGTGTATTTTCAGCGTATTAATATAATAATATTTACGGGAAGTGCTAGATCCTGAAGAATGGGAGACAATGAAGTGTGATACAAGGGAAGAATTGGTCCAGTTCCTCGTATCAGGAGAACCTCACTGGCATCAAGGAATCTGTATGCTTGTGAACCAGGGACTCTGGTGTGTCGAGGAGCATGTGAACCAGGGACTCCGCCCACTGAAAACTTTCTTGGTTCTGCATGATGGTGTTAATATAAACAACAAACAATTCAAGGCGTTTTCCTTTTTTCTTTTCTTAAGATGAGTGGCCAGCAATCCATGTGGTGAGAGTCTCACTGTCTTAATCAAGGTTTCCATTCTGCCGTAGTCTGAGTTTGGTGTCTTTACAACCTCAGTCCCACCAGGTTTTCCGAGGTTTTAAGTGACCAATGCCATAATAATTCTAGTTATTCGAAGTAACAGTTTATAAGTAATCTAAGGCGATGAGAATTATTGTACAATTAAATAAGGAAATATATTCCTCAACACTGTACTTTTAAATCACCATTTTTTCTATTGTGTAATAACGAATTAGTTTTTTGGAAATGCAGATTCACAGAACAGTGAAATACACAAGGTATAGAAAATTTTGAGTACAACATGTGATAAATTACATTAATACTGATTAATAATATTTATACAGCTAAAATGAAATCTAGGAATTTCTGTAAAAATAAAAACTTATAATAAAAAAGCGCTAAACCTACAAGGGTCATACAGCGCAGCCTTATAATTAATAAAAGTAAATATTTTCTGGGAAAGTGTGAACAAAGAGAGAGAGCCGTGGAAACGAAGGTCAAGAAAATGTGAGAGGGAAGAAACGAGATATTTAGCACGATGTCAGAGGTCAGAACAGGAGGGGTAGGGTCAACTGTAAGATAATGTTAGCTCCAGATAAGACAAAGAACGTGATTTAATGTACAGCAGTATTCTAGCCTAGAGAGAACAAGTGATTTAAAAAGGATCATCATTGGCTTGGCATCTCTTGTCTTGTATGTTCTCATTATTCATCCTATCAGTTTCCTCGCAGATGTGATAGTGCCATTGTGGTCCTTGAAGGTGAGATCTTCGGACATACCACTCCCAGGTCCTTCACATTACTTTTCCGCTCCATTGTGTGATTAGAGTTTGTAGTATACTCAGTCCTAGCTATTATTTCCTCCAGTTTTCCATAACTGAGTAGTTGGAATTTGTCTTCATTGAACATCATAATTGTTCTCTGTTGCCCATTGGAAAACTTGGTTTATATCTTCTTGGAGATTTGCTGTGTCCTCAAGGGATGACAGTCTCATGCAGATCCTAGTATCATCTACAAAGGATGATACAGTGCTGTGGTTTACATCTCTGTCTATGTCTGATATGAGAATGAGGAACATGATAGGTGCGAGTACTGTGCCTTGTGGGACAGAAGTCTTCACTATGGCAGCATCCGATTTAACTGTTTACCACTACTCTTTGTGTTCGATTGGTTAGAAAGTTGAAGATCCATCTGCCTACTTTGCCAGTTATCCCTTTAGCACGCATTTTGTGTGCTATTACACCATGATCGCACTTGTCAAATGCTTTTGCAAAATCTGTGTATACTACATCTGCATTCTGTTTGTTTTCCAGAGCATCTAAGACCATATAGTGGTCCAGTAGTTGCGAGAGGCAGGAGCGACCTGCTCTGAAACCATGTTGCCCTGGATTGTGAAATTTTTGCAAGTCCAAGTGGTTTGCAATCCTGCTTCTTAGAACTTTTTCAGAGATTTTTATGATATCAGACGTTAAAGCTATTTGTCTATAGTTCTTAGCTATTGCGTTGTTGCCACCTTTATGGAGTGGGACTATATCCGTTGTTTTCAGTGACTGGAATCTCACCTGTGTCTATGCTCCTTCTCCATAGCATACTTAGGGCCCGTGAGAGGGGTTTCTTGCAGTTCTACGACATATTTTTTTTCAACAAACCATAAAATCTACACCAGGTCTGGTGTGGTCTTGACCGTGATTAGTTTATAACGTTATGGTTAGGTAAGATTCGTCAGGAAACAGAACAATTGTGTTCTGACGCGGGTCTTCATATTACCCGCCACTGGAGTTTTTGGTCATTTGACCGAGGGCTTCCGCTGGCTTACCGCTCCACCCCCCTTTAAAAATTAAGATTATAGACGTAGGTTATAGTGAGGCTGGGCTACCTCGTGTTCTTTTGCACTGAAGATCTGATGTAGTGATGACAGTGTGAATCTTTTAATGTATATCCGTAAGAACAATTGTTTGAGTGAGATTAATTCTGTCATCCGTCTTGATATATTTGTCAGAGAATATATATGCACTCTGAAATATGGTGGCCAAAACTGCGCAACAGAATCCAAGTCAGGCCTCGCTATAGTCTAAAAAATATATCAGCCGAATTAAGTTTGGTATATTAAAATGGATATTAAACCTAGGCTCCAGCCCCAGGCAATCTAGTTACCAGGTAAATATACAGCGGCCAATGAATTACGAACACCAGCTGACCGTGACAGAGACCATATGGTAGTGTAGATGTGCCTCACCACACGTGCGAAAGGCAGGGAACAGGGAAGGGCAGGGGCAGGAGAAGGCAGGGAACAGGGGAGGGCAGGGGCAGAAGGCAAGGGACAGGGGAGGGCAGGGGCAACAGAATGCAAGGGACAGGGGAGGGCAGGGGCAGTAGAGGAAAAGAAGAAAAATAGACCGAAAAAAAAAATATATAGGGCAGAAAAATAAAGAGGAAATAAAAACGAACACGTGAACAGACAAGAGAAAGGGAGGCTGGGGTTAGGGAGTAAAGTATACAAGTGTGATGGGGGATAAAAGGAGGGGAAATGTTCAGGTGTGGTGGGGAGAAAGGTGAGAGTCGATGGCCTCATAAATCAAGTTACAGGTAAACACTATGACAGTTACCTTGTCTGTGAAAGACGCACGAAGGCTAAGTAGAACTGGGAACATTTGTAAAACCAAGGTGTAAAAAATACAAGATAATGAAGTGTTTGAGAAAGTTTAACCCAAGAAAGACTAGGTGTGACAGGCGGCCCTAAACTACGGGTCAGTATCCCTGACAAGCATATACAAAGTGATAACAAGGAGATTGGTGGACATGTGAAAAGGAGCTTCACTACGGAGCACACACAGGGTTAGACAAAGCAAGTCCTGCCAACATACCGGATGAAATCGGGCAGGACAAAGGATGAGGAAACTGCTCTTAAACTATCACAAGACATTCGACACCGTGCCTCTCCAGTCACTTATCCGCAAAATGGAGGTTTAAGACTGGGTGATAGGAAGTGTAGTTAGGTTGAAGAAGTACTGAAGAGACAGGAGACGATTACGGTAAAAGGCTGAAGCGTCAGACTTGGTAAAAGTAATAAGCGGAGACCTCGTGAATCAGTCCTTGCACAAATAGTATTTCTGACATGTATATAAATCACTTTATCAGAGATGACTACATATTGTTTGCAGATGATGATATTAAAGATGATGCAAGGACACAAAAGGATGATAAGCAAAAAACTACAGGAAGACTCGGAAAGACTGCGGGAGTGGTCCAATAAGTGATTGCTAGAGTTCAATCTCAATAAGTGAAAAGTAATGAAGGTGGGGGACGCGGAGAGGGATGGGATGGGAAGGAGTGTGACAGACAACAGAATACCACTTGGAGGAGAAGCACGTATAGACATTGGATAAAGAAAGATTTGGTGGCACAAATTTCATCTACACTATCCCCAAGCACACGTGAACATTAATATTAACGGTAAATGCACAAATGGTAAATGTAGCAACTGCCGTTAGGAAACCTAACAGGATTCAGAGACGACTCTGTGTATCATTATGTCACACTGGCTTATAGCCCCTCACCGGATTAATTCCGGGTCTCAGGAACATGACTACGAGGATAGACTAAAGAAGCTGCAACTCGTGACACTGGAAAAGTGAAGTGTCATGAGAATGACTACGACATACAAAGAATAAGGCCAGACTGGCACGAGGACCAGAAGTCACGTTAGGACGTTTGTTTACATTTTAGGGCATATGCATACATAAGAGTGAACTGAGAAGATAATGGAGGTGAACTCCACACATGCACTCAAAAATGAACACGGGAGAGCTTTAAGAAAGTTGAGAACAACTGCACTAGTTAATTGAAGGTTAGGATACAAGACGAGGGCCAAAGGCACAATTTAGTAAATGTACACGTGTGAATATATATATATATATATATATATATATATATATATATATATATATATATATATATATATATATATATAAGTAAAAACTGGAGAAAACATTCAAAGTCTACAAGAAGATTTGGATAGAATACAAGATGGCCATACAAATGGTAACTTGATTCAACACCGGCAAGTGCAGATAAAAAAAAAAAAGAGGAAGGAAAATGTCTGTAGACCTATTAACAACTCTGGGACAGTAATGGCAACTTTCGAACAAGGAAGAACCACATTGGTGTAAGTATAACATGGAGCATATACCTAAAGCAGCTCAATCTAGTAACACTAGTATCACTCGTGCAGATATTAACGCTTCCTAGTGCTGCTCAGCCACCGCGTTGCCAGACGTGTCGTGTCACATTTTGCTCTATGGTTAAATTATGTAGTTTATAAGGTTATGTATCCTACTCTAAACTAATATAAAAATATAAAAAACAAGTGTTTGTAAGTTTATAAGGAACACTTACTTCGTGATGAAATTACCAAATATTACCTGAGCTCATTTATGTCGTCGTCGTGTATCTTAAACTTACTTGGAAAGTCACTCCAGTCCTCATGGATCATCATACGACCACCTGCTGCCACATGACTGCCGGGGTCATCATACTACTACCTAGTGTCACTTCACTCAACCTGGAGATCATTATACGACCATCTAGTGTCATCAGACTCAGCCTGGGATCATCATACGACCACGTGGTGTCACTTGACTCAGCCTGGGGTCACCAGGAGAGAGAAGCAGTGTGTAGCACGTACACACCGTCCTTGACGCCAGGCTGAAAGCCTCCATGATAATTACGCCAGAGAAACCACACGCAAACTTTGCACTGTGTCGAGGCCCCCACTGTGTGCTCGCACATCTCTGCTACCTTCAACGTGGAATACTTTCACACTGGTGATGGGCTTCTGATCCCAGCAACTAGCAATACCCTTCCTTTCCTTGGATTCAGCTTTATTATACGAGATACGATTTTTTTCTATTTTTAAATTTGGGAATGTCACTCTTTCTTGAATAGTTTACCGAGTAACCGCTTTGGCCAACGGTTGTATACTCGAATATTCCAGACAAAATAGTACTTACCTCAGGACAGATGAAGTCATGATGGATGCGAAGGTTTCCATGGGTCTTCACTAAGGTAGGGATTAGGAGAGCTACGGTGGTAGGCCGAGGGTGGACACCAGGGGTTTATAATGTCTATATAAAGGGTAGCCAGTATGCAGCTCGGGAAGGAAATAAAAGGAGCCGTAGAAAGATTAAGACCCGTGCCAGGACTATTGTAACCAATATTACAAGAAGCAACTTGGGAGATTTTTGGCTGTTTCCAGTTAGTGGTTATAATCACTCATGATAACCAGTTATCTGACTCACGCCCTGGCCCTGGATGAAGCCCTCAAGACTTGTGCGAGTACCCAGCTCATTTCTGAATGTTTGTACTATTATGATATCCTTATTCATGAGTGTTATAAGTGTAGGATAACGGTTGTTGCATATTAAGGTAAATGACTATAAAATTTAATAAAGCGAGTGTATAACTTCACCTTTTACCTATTAGATCAATAATTCACAGTTATATACATGCTCACCTACTGGAAGTAGCTGTATTGTGAAAAGCGATTGTGCGGCAGTTTGTTCTGGGACAGAATATAGGTTCTGGGGTTATCATCCCGACGGTCAGGCCTCAGACCAGCTCTCCTAAGTTGGAAAGGAAATATTACATGATTAAGAACTATCAAGAAACACAGAAAAGTAAAGGTATGTGTATACTGTATGTAAACAGAAATTTGTAAGGCTTGCCAGTCACCTTCCGTGTACATGAGACAAAGGTAAGTAATCCTGCAACAGTGCATTTTTTTTCCAGATTTCCATTTCGCCTCGATAATTTGGCAGGAAGGTAGTGCCTTCATTGATAACTGTTGTCTACCAACCTACTACCTACTGCGTGTCCCTTTTCCTTGTCCGTATCCATTCTTCAGTCCCTTGAGCATTTTGTATGCCACGATTATGTTTCTTCCTGGCCTTTATTTCAAAGGATGTTAAACTGAGTTATTTAATGTTTTTTTTTTTTATCCCAGAGACGAATACTTTCCCTTCTACTATTGTAATGTGCTGGCTGTGAACCCATGGTTGTTGTTTTAACAAGACAAGGTCAATGAAACTAATGACAAAGCAATGTGACTGACCCTCTCACCTTGGAAGAAAATGATTTGTAACTTGTGATGTTTGCATAGTGGGAGCTTAACTCACTTGCTCCCTGCACCTCTAGTTCCCTCTCTTGTTTCTTACTTGCTCCCTGCACCTCTAGTTCCCTCTCTTTGTTTCTTACTTGCTCCCTGCACCTCTAGTTCCCTCTCTTTGTTTCTTACTTGCTCCCTGCACCTCTAGTTCCCTCTCTTTGTTTCTTACTTGCTCCCTGCACCTCTAGTTCCCTCTCTTTGTTTCTTACTTGCTCTCTCCACAGCTAATTCGTTCGCTCGCAGCTAACACAGTCATAGGGCGTTAAGTACTTTTTCAGTCTCAGAGTACTTGAGGTGGTGGTGGAGGCAAACACTGCACAGTTTCAACAATAGTTATGATGGGATCGTGGAGATCATTCGAGGAAGAGAACAGAGAAAACCTCCAGAAACACTTGTAGGTTGCAATAGTCAAAGTGGCTATTGGAGTTCAATCCGAATAAATTCAAGGTTCGAATAGGGAAAACTGGAGTACATACTTGGGAAAAGAGAACATATATACATAAAAAAAAATCAAATTAACATCAGAGTGAACATGTCGTCAGAACAGCCTACATGAACAAAATTTTCTACGATAAATATTAAAGGAACTAAGCCTGACAATTTTGTACTCACAATATGACATACATGATAATCAAAGGAGTTGATAGAAGTTGTTTGAAATGCAAAGGCCATAAAAATTGGAACATAAAAGCTAAAAATCCAGATAAGCCACATGACGTTAGGAAGTACTTTAGTCACAGGGCAGTAAGGAGGTGACATGAACAGCAAAGTGAAAATTGTGAAGGTGAAGTGTGAGCAGTTTCAGGAGTCGATATGATAGTAATGCCGATTAAAGAAGCAAGAGGCGGGAGCCAGGAACCAAGATTCTGCACAAATGAAAAAAAAATTGTGAGTACAAGACAAAATACTTTTAACACAACACATCCTAACTTTAGACCTTTCTTGACAAGAATGGCTGGGTCATCTCTGTCACAGGGCGTCTTGTATTATGATACAATGGTAGAGTTCTATAACATAGTAATAGGTAAGAAGCCTAACAAGTCACCTAACACCACCTTCCCCGCAAACCAATAATTTCCCTGCAGCGTAACACGTCTTCCCAGCAACCTAACCTCCCTCGCCTAGTCTAACACCACCTCTCTTTAGTCTGACACCTTCCCCTTCATTTTTTCCCCAAAACCTTCGCCCACACGTACAGTAACCCCCATCCCCCCTCCTCCACAGCCAATCGACGTCACCCCCCCCCCCCGCGGCCTTAATACCTGCGCTTTGTCAAACTACGTAGTACTTGGCAAATATCTTGTACATAGAGGTCATTTTATTTTCAAAATTTAGTGACTGACTCAATAACAAAAAATATAAACAGGAAAATACAAACTTAAGAAATAATGCATAAGCTTAGCTTTAATGCATGTTGCCCAAGCTGCTGCCGGTCATATCACAGCAATGAGTGAAAAAATACTCGCACTGACTATCTCAAAGTAACTCAAATTTATTTGTTTTCGTTATTTTTCTATGTACCGTACATGCGTGTGTGTTGCAGAGATCGCTGTTATTAAAGACAAAGCGTACACATACAGCTGGCAGGATGTGTGTGCTAATTTATGCTGCAGCCGCAAACCATGACCGCAGGAACATATTACCAGGTGATGCCTTTCTTCTCTGTCACCACTTTAACCAAAATTAATGGTTTAAACGCCGTTGAAACAGTAAGAGTGCAACATTGTCACGACGTTAACTTTCTCATGTCTGGAACCTAGCTGGCTTTTATATGAACGTTAGAGCTTAGATAAGGTTCATTAACCTTATCTAAGCTCTAATTAACCGAAATTAACACATTTTAAGTGTAAGATAAATATAACCTGGGTTACTTTTTTTATTTAGACCAAGAGGGAACAATGTGGACCACTCACTATGCTGAAACAATGTGGACCACTCACTATGCTGGAACAATGTGGACCACTCACTATGCTGAACAATGTGGACCACTCACTATGCTGAAACAATGTGGACCACTCACTATGCTGGAACAATGTGGACCACTCACTATGCTGAAACAATGTGGACCACTCTACTAAACAATGTGGACCCTCACTAGCTGAAACAATGTGGACCACTCACTATGCTGAAACAATGTGGACCACTCACTATGCTGAAACAATGTGGACCACTCACTATGCTGAAACAATGTGGACCACTCACTATGCTGAAACAATGTGGACCACTCACTATGCTGAAACAATGTGGACCACTCACTATGCTGAAACAATGTGGACCACTCACTATGCTGAAACAATGTGGACCACTCACTATGCTGAAACAATGTGGACCACTCACTATGCTGAAACAATGTGGACTCTATGCACTCACTATGAACTGTACACTATCAAAATGTGGACCACTCACTATGCTGAAACAATGTGGACCACTCACTATGCTGGAACAATGTGGACCACTTATTCATGGGGTTAGGATTCCATTCCCTTTCTGGGGTGTTCCTTGATACTGGTTAGGGGCTCTTGATCCTACTAACTGAAGTTATCCCTCGCCTTCATTGAATCAAACCTCATTATTTACCATTCCCGAGGTATTGTATGCCCCTTACGGTTTTAGCGCTTCCCCGCAAATATAGTTCCTTGGACGAAGAGCTCTTCTCATGCACGTAGGCGGCGCCTCCCGCCCACACTGAAGTATTGTGGAATGATTTGTTTACTAGTACAGCCTACCAAACTATAATATGCAATGCGAACAAAATAATTCACTACGCTGTTTAGTGGAAATGGGTTAATAAGTGAAAATATTTAAATTTATTAATTAAAAATCTTAAAGTGTGAAGGTGAAAATTCATGCGTGTGGCTGAGAATACGTTATGTCTGTAGACCTGCTATCAGCCTAGTGATGACTCCTCAGTTAACCCCAATGGAAATAAGTCACTCTGTCTGACTTTTTTGGGTTATCCTAGGTTCTCTACACATATGCTGTTATGTATGATAATGTATGTAAATGTATTTGTGTATACCTGAATAAACTTACTTACTTACTTACTTACCTTATACCCATCCAGTGGACGGTAGTGACCCATACCCATCCAGTAGGCGGTAGTGATCCATACCCATCCAGTAGGCGGTAGTGACCCATACCCATCCAGTAGGCGGTAGTGACATACCCATCCAGTAGGCGGTAGTGATCCATACCCATCCAGTAGGCGGTAGTGACATACCCATCCAGTAGGCGGTAGTGACCCATACCCATCCAGTAGGCGGTAGTGATCCATACCCATCCAGTAGGCGGTAGTGACATACCCATCCAGTAGGCGGTAGTGACCCATTCCCATCCAGTAGGCGGTAGTGACATACCCATCCAGTGGACGGTAGTGACCCATACCCATCCAGTAGGCGGTATTGACCCATACCCATCCAGTAGGCGGTAGTGACCCATACCCATCCAGTAGGCGGTATTGACCCATACCCATCCAGTAGGCGGTATTGACCCATACCCATCCAGTAGGCGGTAGTGACCCATATCCATCCAGTAGGCGGTAGTGACACATACCCATCCAGTAGGCGGTAGTGACACATACCCATCCAGTAGGCGGTAGTGACACATACCCATCCAGTAGGCGGTAGTGACACATACCCATCCAGTAGGGGGTAGTGACATACCCACCCAGTAGGAGGTAGTGACTCCACCTCATCAGTGTGTATATAATACTGAAGAGGAAGACTGGCTGAATACCTCTGTGAAAGTTGCTGGAGCGTACCCAGCAGTGACTGCTGTGACATGAATATTTTAGTGTTATTATACTTACAAAGCACTAGAACTCCTTAGTCATTCAGTACTTTAAACATACCATTTCTAACATTGATAAATGTACACTATAATGATCAACTTGCTACTGTTGTGGACAATTCGCTTTCACACTATTATAATCACAAAGTAAAACTTTCAAAATCAAAAGTTGCATTTTCAAGCTATGTGTGTAAGGTTTGAAGCCGATCAGATGAGGCATTCATATATTGCATGAAAACCGATATTTCAATTTTCATTTTTTAATAAAATTGGCACCTAGGCCCAAAATTAATGCAAACCAAAATCGGAAAGACATAAATAATGATAAAGGGCACTTGCTCATCTCAATAGTTCCAGGAACTATTCCGTGATTAATAAGTTCGGACGAGGCGTTATGAGTTATAAACGAAAACCTAAACTAGGAGGGAAAAAAACTGCACCCGAATATATGACAAGCTCTACAATAACACCACAGTAAACTATGATATTTAAAGACTCGTTAAATTCCTGAAATTAAAAACGCCATAAAACACAAATTTTAAATATTTCTCGGTTTGCTTTTCTCAATTTTATTTCAAATTTTCTAAATTCCTTTAAGGAAAAAAAACCCAGATTTTGGCTTTAAGAAAGCTTTTTACGTAAAGCTTCGTGTAAGTGATACATCAGCGTTGAGTGTCTACAGGAAGGCATTCACAAATTACCGCATGAAAACCAGTCTTATATTTTTCCAAATTTCTTCATTTGTCAAACTGGCATCCACCCAGCTCAAGATCAATCTAAAAATTCCTCAAAGTTACACAAGCATTTAGGGTTTCAAGCTGATCTTTAGAGGCATTCTCCAGTTCTTTCAAATATATAATTTTCTTAAAAAAAAAAGGGGGAGGGGGACCTATACTTAATCGTCTTTTTCGTAAGAAAAACCGATGATGAAAAGTCTGAAGCTGATCAAAAGAGATTTTCTAGTTATGACACGGATTCCAAAAACCAAGAATTTTCTATATAAAACGGGACAGAAGGCACCTGCACATGCCAATAGTTGCATGAACCTTTCCCTAATTACAGTAAACCAGCGATGAAAATTGGAAGCCAGGCGGACGAGGCGCTAAAGGTTACAAAAAAAAAAAACTTTGATGTAAAACAGGTACTCCTTCAGGGATACCTAACAAGTTTACCTATCGTCTCTCATTTGCAGCTACCGGGACCTACACACCTCGCAGGCTGACTCCTCATAACACTATGTTGAGGTAAATGCTGACAACTGCGCTATTAAGGTCTAATTATGCACCAGCGAAAGTTATTGGACAGGTGTGAGACAACTTGGTGTCCTTGTCCCAGACGTAAGACAACACAGTGACACCATCAGTAGGCTGCAACATGTCAGTTTAACTAACTATTCTAGCTTTAGCATTTTAGTTTGCGTGCAATGTTAATCACAAAATGTAATGTGGACAGAAACAGGATCACAATAAAAGTGTATAATAATTATCAATTACTATATTAAAAATAAGCTCTAAACCTGTATGCGCCATATAGCACACACCGTCCAAAAATCCAGCCATTTAGGAAAAGGTCCCAACAAAAAACCCTATAGAGAAAATGGTAAACCACTTCGTTTCACAATATCTGAAATCTTGAGATATCGACACATCACTAAAAAATAAATACTCCGATGAAACTAATCTATGAAATGACCTTATGATTAAAGTGTTAATGTTACACGTAATCTTGAGATCGCAACACTGGTTAATATACACCGAGATATATATTAACTAAGAACGAGTGGGAATCGAACCCATGGCAGGAGAGTCGGATAGGTATTAAAGTATCCCCGACTTATGGTGTACAAGTGAAACTCATTCTTAACGACCTTCATGAAGTCGTTTTTTTTTTTTTTAAGAAATCACTCACTACCCACTGCTTCAGGGGTTGACAACCACAACCCGGGTAAGGTAAGATTTCGTTCGAATTTTTAACCCTGGAGGGTTAGCCAACCAGGATAACCCAAGAAACCCATACAACAAAATTACGCAGCTAAACATGAATTGACAGCTCTGCCGGGAATCGAATCACGGACACTCAGCGCGTGAAGCGAGAGCTTTGCCTACCAGGCCACGAGCCACCCTATTTCCATAGAGGGCGAGACGCTTAAGCAGGTCACATCTGCTATCCCTGGGTGTTAGTAGACTGTTGTGGGTTGCATTTTCTGGAGTGGAAGTAGAGAGAGGGAGAGGATAAATCTTAAACATGGCAATTCATATGTAAAAACTAAGCTTTAAAATTACTAATATTGCGAAAATATTACAATGCCAATGAGCTGCGGGTGCACGAATTAGCCCCTAATAAGGAAAAATAAAAATAAATAAAGAGGTACTCACCATCATGCCTCGTTTTCTGGAGTCACGGTTGTAGTCTGAACTGGAGGAAGAGCAGAGGTACTTGAGGTACTCACCGTCATGCCTCGCTTGCCGGAGCCGGAACCACGGTCGGAATCGGAGTCGGAACTGGAGTCGGACTTGGCATGGCTGCGTGCGCTGGCCCGCTTGCTGTACTCCCTCACCGTCCACACATCACTCTGCACACGTCAGAATGAATTACCCATTTATTCAAAACTTTATTAAAATAGGCGAAACGGTCCGCACCTCACTCTTTACTGTAGGTTACTCATTTGTTTAATCACATGACTATAATTGCTAATACAACAGAAGTTACATACAGTATAGTTGTGATATTTAGAGTAGTTTGACCGTGTAGGTCACTCCATGTTCTCAGCAATAATAATCTATACAACACAATAAAAACAAAGATAAAATAGAATAAAAGCTACGAACAGTAATAAAGGCTCAACACAAATCAATACTATCGTCCAAGTTAAAATAGTCAGCATTAATTAAAATATTATCAAAAGACTCCCCTAAAAGCTCTTCGAGATCCCTACAGGCACCTCGGTAATTATAAAAACCATGACAAAACTTAAGTCGTGGGAAAACTATTAAAATGTGTTCCAGAGTCAGCTGCACATCACACTACATAAAGGAAGGGGAGGAGTGCAGGGGTCTATGGGTGAGGTGTGCCCGCTCTTAATCTACAGAGATTCATCTCAATGAGACTTATTCCTGTCGAAGAAGGACCAGGCTCCCAGGTCCTGCCGAACTCTATATAACTTGCTCCTAGTCTGCAGGACCCACCAGTCCCGAAGTTATATACAGTAATACAGGTTTAGCTGTTTTTAAAAGTGTCATAATAAAAATAACCTAAGAAAAGTACAGCATTTAAAATTAAAAACAAAACAAAAACAATGCAATGTGTGTATACAACTTTACTGATACTTTATTGCCATAATTTTCTTAAGTCTGATTACACCTCTGATAGTATGAGACATGTACATGTCAGGTAACCTTAAGAAAACATTGTACTAATCAGCAACGAGCTTTGGATTATTATTATTATAATCAAGGGGGAGCGCTAAACCCGTAGGATTATGCATCGCCTGTGGGGGGGATGTGGAAGGTATTCAGGCTTAATTCAGGGAACTGGAGCACAGATCCAATTCCCTAGATCAAGAGCCCCTCACCAGCGTCAAGAAACCTCCCTTGAAGGGAAGGAGCTTTGGAAATCTAATTCCCCTGGATTGATAAAGCTCACCTGGGGCTTTATCAATGCAATGTCCCTGGTGGGCGAAGCGTTGCGCCCACCAGGGTGTTTATCAAATGCCTCTGATGGGTAAAATGTTGGCGAGTATGGAGATACAGTCCTTTTGAGAAATTACGCTTTATTTATTTTGGGTGATATTAGCAAATAAAATACATTTCTTTTGGGACGTCAGAGCCAATCAACAGTTAGTATTGACGTTTTTGGCCAATCACAGCGAACGTAAACAAAGACAAATCCAATGTCAAGAAAATTGCGCCAGTCCCATGTCTACCGTGGGTGGAGTAAGTTTAACTTAGGTAAAGTTTTTCATATCTGCACAACTTTAAACAATGTCCATAACAAAACCAGTCTAATACTGAAACTTTTAAGGAATATATTATGGCCAAACTCGCACAAGTTTGGATGTCCATAATTACAGAAGTGTTACCAAACATTGAATCTGTGAGTCTTTTATACATTTGTCATTATATAACTTGTGTAATAAAGTTCTGGTAGTGTTATGTGATATCTTAGTACTTATAATTGTATTAGCACCAGTAGTTTTGTTAGCACTTGTCGAGTTATATTAACTGGTCGATTTTTTCCTTGCTTCTTCATTTAACGTCTGCATGTATTAATTCAGAGGTATTTTGAGTTTCTTCTACTAAGATATTTTCCCCACATAATTCAGCGTTTGCTCTTACCTCTCAGCTACGTTAATTTTCAACGCTTTATAGGAAATTGCTTTCTACGCCAATGAAGTAATTATGGATACTTTGTGTAGAAGCTTACCCCGTACTTACTCGTCTCCTACCAGACGCCTACTACATTTTACGATATTTATCCCCTCAATTTTCTAAAAGGTATTCTGGGAGATTTGTACCTAATATTCTTCCCAACGTTTCCGATACTTGTTCCCTCTAGCTTCTTTTCTTCAATTCCTAAGAACTTTTTTTAATCTTCCATCAAAACTAGTATAACACTTCCTTATGTTGATGTCCTATTTTTCAAGGACATTTTTCCCATTTTCCTTGGAACCTGTCTTCATTCCAACACTTTCCTTAATTTTTTTTCAGGTTATTTTTCCCCCTCGCCTATGAAATTTCTCATTTATATTTTTTTGTCAGATTTACCAGCACATCTGCCGAGCTGTCAGCCACCTTCTTCACTGTATTATGATAGGTAATACCCACCTTCTTCACTGTATTATGATAGGTAATACCCACCTTCTTCACTGTATGATAGGTAATACCCACCTTCTTCACTGTATTATGATAGGTAATACCCACCTTCTTCACTGTATTATGATAGGTAATACCCACCTTCTTCACTGTATTATGATAGGTAATACCCACCTTCTTCACTGTATTATGATAGGTAATACCCACCTTCTTCACTGTATTATGATAGGTAATACCCACCTTCTTCACTGTATTATGATAGGTAATACCCACCTTCTTCACTGTATTATGATAGGTAATACCCACCTTCACTGTATTATGATAGGTAATACCCACCTTTCACTGTATTATGATAGGTAATACCCACCTTCTTCACTGTATTATGATAGGTAATACCCACCTTCACTGTATTATGATAGGTAATACCCACCTTCACTGTATTATGATAGGTAATACCCACCTTCTTCACTGTATAATGATAGGTAATACCCACCTTCACTGTATTATGATAGGTAATACCCACCTTCACTGTATAATGATAGGTAATACCCACCTTCACTGTATAATGATAGGTAATACCCACCTTCACTGTATAATGATAGGTAATACCCACCTTCTTCACTGTATTTTGATAGGTAATACCCACCTTCTTCACTGTATAATGATAGGTAATACCCACCTTCACTGTATTATGATAGGTAATACCCACCTTCACTGTATAATGATAGGTAATACCCACCTTCACTGTATAATGATAGGTAATACCCACCTTCACTGTATTATGATAGGTAATACCCACCTTCACTGTATGATAGGTAATACCCACCTTCACTGTATAATGATAGGTAATACCCACCTTCTTCACTGTATTATGATAGGTAATACCCACCTTCACTGTATTATGATAGGTAATACCCACCTTCTTCACTGTATTATGATAGGTAATACCCACCTTCTTCACTGTATAATGATAGGTAATACCCACCTTCACTGTATTATGATAGGTAATACCCACCTTCACTGTATAATGATAGGTAATACCCACCTTCACTGTATAATGATAGGTAATACCCACCTTCTTCACTGTATTATGATAGGTAATACCCACCTTCTTCACTATTATAATACCCAGGTTTGCTTACCTTGGCAGCAGGGAGGCAGAGTTGCACACGTTCATAGCCACCACAAACCTGCAACTGTCATGTTAATTACTGCCGGGTCACACACCATCAATTTTAGCAAGGCTAGGCTTCCAATTTGACAATTTTTATTATTATGATTATTAGCAACTTTAATTAGCTCATTATTTAGTAATGTTAATCATTTATTATAATCAACATTGCAGCCTACCTAGATAAAATTTTCGTAATCAAAAAAATTACCTGCACATTGTTATGGAGGTGAAGGCTTTATATCCAATGGTTACATTTATAACTATGTTAAAAAAGGGTGGACCGGTAAGCCAGCGGAAGGCCTTGGTCAAACGACGAAAAGCTCCAGCTGCGGGTCATCATATGACTAAGATCCGCATCAAGAAACTTGTCCTGTTTCCTGACAAACCCAACCTAAGGTGCAGAGTAAACCTCTAAGTGATCCTGGTTTACTAACATAATGCAAACTTCTCATATGGGATTTTTAAATTTGCACCAAAACCCAGCAGCCTAAATTATGTTGATAAATTGGGGGAATTATGTTCAATTACATAGTTACATTTCATTATTATTATTAAGAGCAGCAGCAGTACTAAAAGTGAGTATACATATTAAGGAAGCTACGCTATAAATCTTCATAGATTAATAGGAAATCAGGAAAGTTGAAAACTTACTAAGCGCTGACAGAATAGGTCACTCAGTGCTTCACAAAGTGATCAATACACAAAAGGTCTCAAACAAAATGCAAAACAAAAGCAGCAGACGTCATAGAGAATAAGAAAATATAAGCTACAAATTAGAAGAATACATAACCACATATATAAGTCATTTAGTAAGCAGAGCGCGCAGTAAATTAAATATGCGAGTGCGTGTTAGGGGTCCAGTTGGCCTCTTCCCACACCACTCTTACAAATACAAACATTATTTATCAGGATAAACCTCAAAAGGGAAGGAACACAGAAGTGTCAAGCACCATTGTTCAAGTGGCTCAAGAAACACCAATTCCCTCCAGGTCGAAGTAATTTTAATTAAACCTGTAATTAATTAGTATGTTAACATCAGGAATACTCTAGTCTCTAAAACACGAAATAAATAAATATAAATATATATATATATATATATATATATATATATATATATATATATATATATATATATATATATATATATATATATATATATATATATATATATATATATATATATATATATTATATATATATATATATATATATATATATATATATTATATATATATATATATATATATATATATATATATATATATATATATATATATATATATATATATATATATATATATATATATATATACAGACACGCAGTTGAAAAGTAAATTATGGCAACTAAAACTGTGAAAGGTGTATCAGATCAAGAAAAAATACATAATAGGTGGTGGGTAGTGCATGCTTGACAGGTCTAGTCAAAGAGATGTGGTGTCTGAAGAAACTTTCTAATGGTGTTGGTATTTAAGGTGACACTGAGGACCATCATGAATTTCATCTGTAGACAGAGTGAAGTATTTGCTAGCTGTTGTGTGTCCATTAACAATATCCATGTGGGTGTAGAAATATATGTATATATAGTGCAAGAGAGCCAAGGTATCGATCTGGCACGTGTAATAGCTAGTAATTATTGTATTATTATATTATTATTTGCGGGGAAACGCTAAACTCTTGGGGTTTAAGTAACACCTGTGCTATGGGAAGCAATTACGTTTAGTCCAAGGAAGGGGGAGGTAGCTCAGATTGCTTGGAACAAGAGGGATTCAGCAACATGAAGGCACCTGCACATGTTGATTAGTTTACAACTCAGGAGTGCGGGAGGCACCCAGCAGAGCTGGACACTCAGGAGTGCGGGAGGCACCCAGCAGAGCTGGACACTCAGGAGTGCGGAGGCACCCAGCAGAGCTGGACACTCAGGAGTGGGAGGCACCCAGCAGAGCTGGACACTCAGGAGTGCGGAGGCACCCAGCAGAGCTGGACACTCAGGAGTGCGGGAGGCACCCAGCAGAGCTGGACACTCAGGAGTGCGGGAGGCACCCAGCAGAGCTGGACACTCAGGAGTGCGGGAGGCACCCAGCAGAGCTGGACACTCAGGAGTGCGGGAGGCACCCAGCAGAGCTGGACACTCAGGAGTGCGGGAGGCACCCAGCAGAGCTGGACACTCAGGAGTGCGGGAGGCACCCAGCAGAGCTGGACACTCAGGAGGTGGGAGGCACCCAGCAGAGCTGGACACTCAGGAGTGGGAGGCACCCAGCAGAGCTGGACACTCAGGAGTGCGGAGGCACCCAGCAGAGCTGGACACTCAGGAGTGCGGGAGGCACCCAGCAGAGCTGGACACTCAGGAGTGGAGGCACCAGCAGAGCTGGACACTCAGGAGTGGAGGCACCCAGCAGAGCTGGACACTCAGGAGTGCGGGAGGCACCCAGCAGAGCTGGACACTCAGGAGTGCGGAGGCACCCAGCAGAGCTGGACACTCAGGAGTGGGAGGCACCCAGCAGAGCTGGACACTCAGGAGTGCGGAGGCACCCAGCAGAGCTGGACACTCAGGAGTGCGGAGGCACCCAGCAGAGCTGGACACTCAGGAGTGCGGGAGGCACCCAGCAGAGCTGGACACTCAGGAGTGCGGAGGCACCCAGCAGAGCTGGACACTCAGGAGTGCGGAGGCACCCAGCAGAGCTGGACACTCAGGAGTGGGAGGCACCCAGCAGAGCTGGACACTCAGGAGTGCGGAGGCACCCAGCAGAGCTGGACACTCAGGAGTGCGGGAGGCACCCAGCAGAGCTGGACACTCAGGAGTGCGGGAGGCACCCAGCAGAGCTGGACACTCAGGAGTGCGGGAGGCACCCAGCAGAGCTGGACACTCAGGAGTGCGGGAGGCACCCAGCAGAGCTGGACACTCAGGAGTGCGGGAGGCACCCAGCAGAGCTGGACACTCAGGAGTGCGGGAGGCACCCAGCAGAGCTGGACACTCAGGAGTGGGAGGCACCCAGCAGGCTGGACACTCAGGAGTGGGAGGCACCCAGCAGAGCTGGACACTCAGGAGTGCGGGAGGCACCCAGCAGAGCTGGACACTCAGGAGTGCGGAGGCACCCAGCAGAGCTGGACACTCAGGAGGTGGGAGGCACCCAGCAGAGCTGGACACTCAGGAGTGGGAGGCACCCAGCAGAGCTGGACACTCAGGAGTGCGAGGCACCCAGCAGAGCTGGACACTCAGGAGTGCGGAGGCACCCAGCAGAGCTGGACACTCAGGAGTGGGAGGCACCCAGCAGAGCTGGACACTCAGGAGTGCGGGAGGCACCCAGCAGAGCTGGACACTCAGGAGTGCGGGAGGCACCCAGCAGAGCTGGACACTCAGGAGTGCGGGAGGCACCCAGCAGAGCTGGACACTCAGGAGTGCGGGAGGCACCCAGCAGAGCTGGACACTCAGGAGTGGGAGGGCCAGGGGAGGCACCCAGCAGAGCTGGACACTCAGGAGTGCGGAGGCACCCAGCAGAGCTGGACACTCAGGAGTGCGGAGGCACCCAGCAGAGCTGGACACTCAGGAGTGCGGAGGCACCCAGCAGAGCTGGACACTCAGGAGTGCAGGGAGGTGCACACCAGCAGAGCTGGACACTCAGGTGGGCACAGCAGGCTGACACTCAGGAGTGGGCAGGAGGCACTCCAGCAGAGCTGGACACTCAGGAGGGGCCAGACGCACTCTAGTCAGCAGCTGGACACTCAGAGCTCAACCACTTATCACACTGATTCACTGATGCTGTTATTGGTGGCATTTAGTCTACGATAATTTATTGAAAGCAGTTAATCTGTAGCACATTGATAACATTTACAGTGTAATAATTTACTGATTATAGTAATTATAGGATGAAATCAATTACTGATGGTAGTCACAGCGTGTATACCATCTTATTGTAAATATCATAATTTGTTTTGTTTGACTTACCAAAACAACCCAGCACTTGGAGACATGAAACCTGACAGCTCACATACGCAATTGCATGGTGTATATTAGTCTAGTCCAGGCTTTTTTCGTTATCTTTTTTTTTTTTTAATAAATATTAAGCACTCAGGTTGAGTGGGATAATTTAGCATTAAGATGCTGCTGCAAGTATATGGGAAGGTTTCTGACAGTGTGGTTCTCACCCACTTTCCCCACACATATATTAAAACTCATTTTGATTCAACCTCCCTCACTGTGCTCCTAGTATAGTTAGAAATGCAACTCTAAAAGTTTCTCTCTCACCGATCAAACAGATAAAAATATTAACTTTTGACTATCTATCTGTAGTTACCTTTTAAATGAACATATGGAAATAAATTGATTGCTAAACACATAAAATACCAGCTATGTTTAACATGGATACTTTAAATACTCTGCATAACTATAGGCTCTTCCATGTAAGAAACAACTACTGTAAATCACTCTATAACATAAATGTAGGGTCTTAAGAGGAATTATAATTAGTATTATTGCAAAAAAAATCATGAATGGTTAGGTTAGGTCATGAATGGACATTGATCGAGGTGATTCGGTAGTTAAGAAGTCATCACTAGGTTGTACCTTAACACAGTCACGGGTGAGTGCCGCCACAGGGTAAACCAGCCTGTGTAGTGCCTGACGAGTGGTGAGGGCGGTGGTAACACATCTAGAGAGAGACATTGTTACTGGGCACAGTCAGGCGTTCTACTGAGCCTCTCACACACCCACCCATGGATAACCTATTCAGCCGCCCTCTCTAACTAGAACACCAGGGGAACCAGGAATCCCCCTTGAAGGACATGCAATTTGTTGATGTTGTTGTCTCATAGGAGAAACATTGTAGACCTTTACCGATAGAAGTAATTTACCAGAATGACTTCTAGTGGTTAGTGTTGGGTATAAATTAAGGAGAGGGTTGTTGTTAGACCAGGCGGCGGAATAGTGGTTCTCTAGGTGATGCTAATGCTCGCCACGCACTATATTTTCCACTGTGAACGCTTCCAAATTTTCTAATTTTAATAGCCTTTTAGTTTTGTAATTTAATAACAAAGAGAATAATGAATAACTTCTTAAACAGTTATACATGATCATTAGTATATTTATATTATAAACATGAATGTATACAAATAAAATTATTTTCAAAACAATTAGAAAAAAATGCACTGAGCAACTTGTAGCGCTCATAATAAGCACAGCGTTTCGGGCAAGTCTACATTTAAATACTGAGCAGCATTTAAAAATAATACTGCGTGTTCAATAAAAAGTAAGTGTTACTAAAATATAACGATAGAATTTTACAAGATTTTTCACTAAACTTATCAATAGGCATCAGACAGACGTTAGTATTTTCAGTTGGAAACTCACATTATCCAGCCAGTGTTCCTTACAGTATGGTACAGATCCCAATGGAAATAAGTCACTTTGTGTGACTTTTCTGGGTTATCCTGGGTTATCCTAGGTTCTCTACACATATGCTGCTATGTATGATGATCTATGTAAGTGTATTTGTGTATACCTGAATAAACTTACTTATACATGAAGAGCATTAGTGACGCACTCAACAAGGTGTCATGACCTTAACACTTCCACCACACCAGCGACACTTCCACCACACCAGCGACACTTCCACCACACCAGCGACTCCCACCACACCAGCTACACTTCCACCACACCAGCGACACTCCCACCACACCAGCGACACTTCCACCACACCAGCGACACTTCCACCACACCAGCGACACTCCCACCACACCAGCGACACTCCCACCACACCAGCGACACTCCCACCACACCAGCGACACTCCCACCACACCAGCGACACTTCCACCACACCAGCGACACTCCCACCACACCAGCGACACTTCCACCACACCAGCGACACTCCCACCACACCAGCGACACTTCCACCACACCAGCGACACTCCCACCACACCAGCGACACTTCCACCACACCAGCGACACTCCCACCACACCAGCGACACTTCCACCACACCAGCGACACTCCCACCACACCAGCGACACTCCCACCACACCAGCGACACTTCCACCACACCAGCGACACTTCCACCACACCATCGACACTTCCACCACACCAGCGACACTCCCACCCCACCAGCGACACATCCACCACACCAGCGACACTCCCACCACACCAGCGACACTTCCACCACACCAGCGACACTCCCACCACACCAGCGACACTTCCACCACACCAGCGACACTTCCACCACACCAGCGACACTCCCACCACACCAGCGACACTTCCACCACACCAGCGACACTTCCACCACACCAGCGACACTTCCACCACACCAGCGACACTCCCACCCCACCAGCGACACTTCCACCACACCAGCGACACTTCCACCACACCAGTGACACTCCCACCACACCAGCGACACTTCCACCACACCAGCGACACTCCCACCCCACCAGCGACACTTCCACCACACCAGCGACACTCCCACCACACCAGCGACACTTCCACCACACCAGCGACACTCCCACCACACCAGCGACACTTCCACCACACCAGCGACACTTCCACCACACCAGCGACACTCCCACCACACCAGCGACACTTCCACCACACCAGCGACACTCCCACCACACCAGCGACACTCCCACCACACCAGCGACACTCCCACCACACCAGCGACACTCCCACAACACCAGCGACACAGCCACCACACCAGGGACACTTCCACCACACCAGCGACACTTCCACCACACCAGCGACACTTACTGAACTATATGCTTCACTACACTGTCCAGTCGAGGGAGGTTCCTTGATGCCAGTAAAGGCTCCTGATCCAAGGAATTGAATCGATCCAGATTGTCTCCTATTTCCCCCAGGCTTTGTGACTCCTACGAGTTTAGCGCTTCCCATGAATGTGACAGTAATTCACCACGCTGCCAGTGTTCTTCTGCAATAATTGCACACTGCTAGCAACACTAAACTCGTTTAGGCACAACAACACCAGTACAGTCACACTTACACTAAATAAGAATCCCTTAAGTTTAACTCATGTTAAAAAAAAACTTTTAATTATCTCTGGGGTCAAAATCCTCCTCCAGGTGGGCTCAAGAGTGTGTAGGGGAGGGCATGAAAAAGATGAAGTTTGACTTCTGAATCACAACATTTGTATGTCTATACAAGAGCCATTACTTTTTATTATGTGGAAAACAGTTATATCCTTGGAGGTGATTCAGAAAGCCACCAGCGACAGGGTACAGGGACTTTCTCTCCAGGGCTCACCTAATCATAAGCAACCTACTGGAGAAAGCAGGTCTTACCGACCACCTGACCGCTCCTCGTCTTCTCCATAACTAGACCCAGCATCTCCCACAGCACAAAGGCAGTTGTTGTAGTAGGATCGCCGGTAGTGATACCCAACAAAATGCTTAACGCACAGCTAGCATGTTTATCTAAGTACATTTAACAATTCTTATCAAACTCATCGTTACTGCATCACTTTAAGAAATGATTCCTTTTCTTGACGTTCAGACCTCGAGCGCTGAAAAGGCATAAGCGACGCTTCCGACGCTGACAAACTGTCTAAGCAGCAAACTCACATGACCAAAGCCCTATCAGCTGGACTGTGGCTCGTACGTTGGATTGCGTGTGGCTAGCAGTAACAGCCTGGTTGATCAGACCCTGATCCACCATGAGGCCTGGTCATGGACCGTGGCGCAGGGGTATTGACCCCCGGAACGCCCTCCAGGTAGACCAATCTCATTTCACCAACTTTTTCACCTCACGTCGTCCACACTGTGCAAATGAAATATGTTTTACCAGCAGTTCAACATTGTAGTAACTAATGGCATTTATTGTGTTACCTGCCGAGTGACCCAACTGCTACAACACATCATGAATAATGATCTCTCCTGCAGGCACTCTCATTCTTGCCTTATTGTCCTGAGCGACGTTCCTCTTATTCCCATCAGTCACCCAGCTTTTGTATCGGGAAAATCAATTCCTCTAATTTGAAGTGACTGAAAATATGAGAATAAGCCATAACTTTTATAGGTCAAAGCGGCCGACTAATCCTTCTCGACCAACCACCTCGAATAGTCCTTGCAACCCCAGCAAAGGGGCTCTTGATTCGAGGAACTAGATCTCTTTTCACCTTCCTAGGATCAAATCTAAATACCCTAACTCTCCTTCTCCTTTTCACCTTATTAATGGGGACATTTTTCCTCTGTGAAAATCCGCCTAGAAAGAAGGAAATCACAACTAGCCCTTTTCTAACGTAGCTTCCGCTAGTGGTGGATGTCACTCCCCCGATGTGTCAAGGTAACCTGGTGTCACGTCCAGTGACCATTTGGCGAGACCTTCGATGATAGAAGCACAACTGAAGGTTGATTATATCCAGGAGTGGCATACTGAAGGTGTTCTTGGTTCTCACGATGTCACTGGTGTTCTTGGTTCTCACGATGTCACTGGTGTTCTTGGTTCTCACGATGTCACTGGTGTTCTTGGTTCTCACGATGTCACTGGTGTTCTTGATTCTCACGATGTCACTGGTGTTCTTGGTTCTCACGATGTCACTGGTGTTCTTGGTTCTCACGATGTCACTGGTGTTCTTGGTTCTCACGATGTCACTGGTGTTCTTGGTTCTCACGATGTCACTGGTGTTCTTGGTTCTCACGATGTCACTGGTGTTCTTGGTTCTCACGATGTCACTGGTGTTCTTGGTACTCACGCTGTCATCATTAGCTGAAACACGAGTGCATAGTGATCTTATCTTAATAGGTGGTTTTGTAAAGCCTTGCTCAATCAATTCTGGAGATGCCATCGTGGTATTGTAGCAGGTCGGGTAAGTCGTGGATTCCAAGGTACAACAACACTGCCTGTCTCAGCCGTGGTTCAGGGTGGGTATGTGGTTTCTTTTCGTTTATTCTCGGAGTTGCTGCTTTTTTTTTTTTTTTTAGCCTTATGATGAATAACACATTACCTTATTCTGGATCCCCGGTGATTGTGACACCCCCTACCGACCCCTGAATGACCATGGACCATCCTCAGAATTGCTTGCGGCCAACCAACAGTTTACCATATCTTCTACCGACACGCTGAGCTTCTCGTACTTCTGATCCCCGGTTTACCTAGACTATACAACCGGTTTCCTCCCACGACGTAACGAACATTCATGGATCGTTAGCGCTACCGTCCACAGGATGGATATGGGGTGCACAATAAACTAGCCACTTCGGTGGCAAAATCTAAAAAAAAAATCTTTTAAGGTGCTCCATAGCCTAGTGGCTGAAGCTCTCGCTTAACACGGCGAGTGTCTGGGATCGATTCCCAGCCAGGGTAGAAACATTGGGCGTTTTTTTTTTACACCTGTTGTCTATGTTCACCCATCAGTAAAATGGGTACCTGGGTGTTAGTCGACTGGTGTGGGTCGCATCCTGGGACAAAAGTGACTTAATTTGCCCGAAATGCTCTGAGAGCATAACAAGCGGCTTTCTATATAGTAGTATTTCATTGATGTCAGCTAGTTCTGTATACCTTGTACATGTACTTGTAAAAATAAAGATATTATTATTATTAGTATTATTACTTTGAGGTCACCCTTAAAGGTTACCCCTAAGTTGTAGTACGTTTTCTTTGATATTTGAATATTCTTAAGAGAAACTTAACAAATAATTCAATAATAAAGAAAACTAAGTAAGAACATTTTGCTCGGATTATTAACCTAGAATAATATTATTATTATAATCACAACTAAGCGCTAAATTATTAACCCGGAGCGTTACTAACCCAGGATAATTTGACAAATTCATGTCATCAAACTGAAGAGGTACCTTTAAGAGGTTCCTGATTTTTTTTCTTTGTTTCTTCCTCCAACTTTTCGATTTTATTTCGCTCATAACCCGAGAGCACCTCATCTAATTAACTTCAAATTTTCAACACTTGTGTACAGTAACGTAGACCAAACTGTTAGAACAACTGGCATGTTCACTTGCTCTGTGACGAACCTGTTCAACTCACTCCAGGCAAAATAATATCTTTATTTCTACAAGTATATGTACAAGGTATACAGGTCTAGCTGACATCAATGATATACTACTATATAGAAAGCTCCTTGTTATGCAGAGCATTTCGGGCAAATTAGGTCACTTTTGTCCCAGGATGCGACCCACACCAGTCCACTAACACCCAGGTACGTATTATTACTGATGGGTGAACAGGGACAACCGGTGTAAGGAAACACGCCCAATGTTTCTACCCTCGCTGAGAATCGAACCTGGACACTCAGCATGTGAAGCGAGAGCTTTAGCCACCAGGCCATCCTGGAATAGCTAGGATAACTTACAAAATCTTCAGTGGCGGAGATTCAAACGTTCAGAAAAAGGTTATAAAAATATAGATGACGGCGGGGAGCATAGTTTAAATACAGATTTGACCATTTTATGTATAAAATAGTGTTTTTTATTTTCATTGAGTCACGTTAAATAGTTTCCAGTTTACTTCTTTTGAACGTCTTCAATATTTAATGGCTAATGTATCTTAGGGCCAGGACAGTACCCATTAAGTTTCGTTTGCGTTCTTGTACTAAAATAGTAAAAAAAAAGAACCTGGACTCGTTGGAACCCTTGTCTGATCACCTTCAAAATTTCCTGACTGGTGTGGTCCTGAACACAAGGCTCACCCTGACTGGTGTGGTCCTGAACACAAGGCTCACCATGACTGGTGAGGTCCTGAACACAAAGCTCACCCTGACTGGTGTGGTCCTGAACACAAGGCTCACCCTGACTGGTGTGGTCCTGAACACAAGGCTCACCTTGACTGGTGTGGTCCTGAACACAAGGCTCACCCTGACTGGTGAGGTCCTGAACACAAGGCTCACCCTGACTGGTGTGGTCCTGAACACAAGGCTCACCCTGACTGATGTGGTCCTGAACACAAGGCTCACCCTGACTGGTGTGGTCCTGAACACAAGGCTCACCCTGACTGATGTGGTCCTGAACACAAGGCTCACCCTGACTGGTGTGGTCCTGAACACAAGGCTCACCCTGACTGGTGTGGTCCTGAACACAAGGCTCACCCTGACTGGTGTGGTCCTGAACACAAGGCTCACCCTGATTGGTGTGGTCCTGAACACAAGGCTCACCCTGACTGGTGTGGTCCTGAACACAAGGCTCACCCTGACTGGTGTGGTCCTGAACACAAGGCTCACCCTGACTGGTGTGGTCCAGAACACAAGGCTCACCCTGACTGGTGTGGTCCTGAACACAAGGCTCACACTGACTGGTGTGGTCCTGAACACAAGGCTCACCCTGACTGGTGTGGTCCTGAACACAAGGCTCACCCTGACTGGTGTGGTCCTGAACACAAGGCTCACCCTGACTGGTGTGGTCCTGAACACAAGGCTCACCCTGACTGGTGTGGTCCTGAACACAAGGCTCACCCTGACTGGTGTGGTCCTGAACACAAGGCTCACCCTGACTGGTGTGGTCCTGAACACAAGGCTCACCCTGACTCGTGTGGTCCTGAACACAAGGCTCACCCTGACTCGTGTGGTCCTGAACACAAGGCTCACCCTGACTGGTGTGGTCCTGAACACAAGGCTCACCCTGACTGGTGTGGTCCTGAACACAAGGCTCACCCTGACTGGTGTGGTCCTGAACACAAGGCTCACCCTAACTGGTGTGGTCCTGAACACAAGGCTCACCCTGACTGGTGTGGTCCTGAACACAAGGCTCACCCTAACTGGTGTGGTCCTGAACACAAGGCTCACCCTGACTGGTGTGGTCCTGAACACAAGGCTCCCCTTGACTGGTGTGGTCCTGAACACAAGGCTCACCCTGACTGGTGTGGTCCTGAACACAAGGCTCACCCTGACTGGTGTGGTCCTGAACACAAGGCTCACCCTGACTGGTGTGGTCCTGAACACAAGGCTCACCCTGACTGGTGTGGTCCTGAACACAAGGCTCACCCTGACTGGTGTGGTCCTGAACACAAGGCTTACCCTGACTGGTGTGGTCCTGAACACAAGGCTCACCCTAACTGGTGTGGTCCTGAACACAAGGCTCACCCTGACTGGTGTGGTCCTGAACACAAGGCTCACCCTAACTGGTGTGGTCCTGAACACAAGGCTCACCCTGACTGGTGTGGTCCTGAACACAAGGCTCCCCTTGACTGGTGTGGTCCTGAACACAAGGCTCACCCTGACTGGTGTGGTCCTGAACACAAGGCTCACCCTGACTGGTGTGGTCCTGAACACAAGGCTCACCCTGACTGGTGTGGTCCTGAACACAAGGCTCACCCTGACTGGTGTGGTCCTGAACACAAGGCTCACGCTGCTATTGGGTTGGAAAAATTGGAGAGCGAAGCAATGAGGATCACCCTAGGATACCCTCGCAGCTCCAAAATTCTCAACATGCGGAAAGAACTTGATATTCCAAGCATCGAAAAGCGTGTCACAGAAATACATATCCTCACTGGGCTGTCAGTTAGCAGTTTGAGAAGAGTAATGTGAAAATAACTTCAAGTGAACTTCATTGATTTGAGACTGAGGGAGATTGACACCAGTCAGTTCACCTACCATTCTATTATGCAGGAGGAGCCACATGTCTATGGTGCATCCAACAATATAAACAGACTCTAGGATGTCACTACTATCACTAAATGGTTATAATTATGACCATAATTTTTAAAGGGGTGGACCGGTAAGCTAGCCGAAGGCCTCGGTCACGTGACCAAAAGCTTCAACGGCGGGTCATCATCTGACTGAGACCCGCGTTAGGAAACACTTGTCCTGTTTCCTGACGACCCTTACCTAACCTAACCTAATGTCACTACTGCCAGGCTCCGGCTGGGCTACTCTGGGAGGCAGCATCACCACCACCACCTGATGTAGATATAACTAAACCTAAACTTTGCAAGATAGACTATGGCTACACCTCCAAATCGAATCAAATCAAATCCTTTATTTCTACGTGTACAGTAGAATGTGTAGTTTACATGTAATAAAACACTGAAAGAAAGAAACAAAGAAAGCCGCTAGAATGCAAGAGCATTTCGGCAGACTAATTCTAATACTTACAAACTACTTAAAACTAATAATAGTGGTAAATTTTAAATATGTATTATTACAACAATGGGAGGTAGCAAAATTTATAATTAATAAAATTTATAGTAGACAGCAGCAAAATATGTTATAATTAGTACAATTTACATTAGTACAATAATACAATTTTAAGTGTGTATTTAATCCTTAAAATTGATTTAGCAATCTTGAGTTAATTGGCATTTCTTGAGTAGTTTTAAACTGGAGCTATGATTTCGGGCATAGTATAGTGCTAGTATAGTTAAATTTAGGAGATGAGGTGTTTTTTTATTATAGCCTAAACTGAATGGCAGACTGGTTTCTGGTTCAGGCAATGAATTCCAGATCTTGAGGTACTTTATGTGCATTGCAACATTTTTACTTATATGGTGAGAAGGACACGAGGATGTCAAGAGTATGTTTTTATGTCTAGTGTTGTGTCTTGTGTTGTGTCTGTGTGTTGTGTCTGTGTGTGTGTCTGTGTCTGTGGTTCTGTTGTGTCTGTGTGTTGTGTCTGTGTGTTGTGTCTGTGTGTTGTGTCTGTGTGTTCTGTCATAGCTATCAAGGAGAGGTTTGAGAGGAGGGTTTATATTGGAGTTTAATGTTCTATAATATGAGTGCATATTTTGTATATTATGTAAGTTCCAACTCTTGGAGAACGGAGGGGTGTGTTGTCTGGCGCACGAATGGGTTATTAATGGTTTAAAGTGATTAGTCGTAGTAGATCCCCACGCAAATACCATAGGTGAGATAAGGGTTGATTAGAGAGTGGTATAGTGTAATTAATGCCGTTTGGGGTACATAGTACCGTATCTTAGAAAGAATGCCTACTGTTTTGTAGACCTTGGCAATATAGCTTGTTTCATTATGTGTTGGAATGATATAAAATTAATGAATTCAGAGACAACTCACTCATAAATGTTCAATAAATGTCAAAGAATTTTATCCTCAGTGGCATATTACCAAATATTCTTGAAAAATACCCTGAATTTGCCTGTTGTGAATAATGCATAACCATTTAAACTATTTTAAATTCAGGCATACATTGCTAAAATGTAAAAGTTTTCCTTGGCGTATATACGCTGAGAGAAATACACTCTCAGGGTATATTTTGTATATCCTATGATCTATTCACCTATCAATCAATCAATCAACTTTATTTCTGATAATATTACAAAGTGGGGTATACATATGTTATTTAGACATTTTATGAAGAAAGTATTACAAGAAGGCCAATAATATGCCTAAGTATGCCTAGGCATTTCAGGCAGTCTTATACTAGATCTTACTCTATAGTGACACAATGATTATAATGGTATTAAGGTTAGATAATTGTAGTGATTAACTAGGTTTACAAAATTGAGGTAGTTTAAAAATTTAAGAATTTAACAATTTTATATTTTCTTTCTGTACAATATCTCCTTCTGTTCCCCTCCATGCTATTGACCCTTTAACATACATTATTATTTTCACAACAAAGTATATCACCCAAGGTGTAAATATGTCATCCTAGGTGTTATTTTTTTTTTTATATTTTTATTTAAATTCATTATACACAAATAAAACATTACAATAGTAAAAATATAAATCCAAAAGATCAACAACAACTAACCAAAAACAGCCACATAGCCACATAGGAACAGTCTATGCACATGAAAGAGTTTAATACATATCATAAAAATACCAATTGTCTCCCCTACAAACCCTTCCCCACACTACATAAACCCATGTTCATGATCAATTGTTCAAAACAAAGTGCATACATATCCAGAATGGCACATTGAGCCATGTCCATCTTGGGAACAAACCTTTAAATATCCTAGACATGCCTTACATATATTGATTTTTTTCCCGGAAACCAATGATATATCCAAAACATGATCTTTCTTGCTTACTGCCTATACACAAAACAACACATATAATGATCAATAATGAATGTACACATGTACATTCTAATATGTACAAGTTATAATAAATAGATGTCCCTTTGCCTGATACCACTGTCTCTAGAATTGTGGTAATACATTAATTACAACTACTTACGTTAGAACCCCTACCGACACCCAACAAATTATTTACAACATGAAATGTAACAACGTCTACACCTTAGACGTATTAATATGAACACTAAGAACCACTGAAATGCCCCACACAAGAATAACATGTTACATACAATACATAAATATGGCCACATAATACAACACACAAATATGAAGTATAACATTACACATCTTCAAGAAACCAAATACCAAATACATGAATGCCCAAAAAACAAAACAATCTTATTCCTTATATCAATGTCATCCCTTACATACAAATTTAAACTTTAAAATCTACCGCAACAAACCCATCATCCAACAAACACCGAATCATGCACTATATCCCGAGTAAACCACGTAACTGTGTTTT